>BSBM01000042.1:7267500-7857500 GCA_027924585.1 Larix kaempferi | reverse complement strand
TGGGTGGCATGATCATGATCATTTAATCTCCCTTCGTCCTTCCAAACATATGTGGTTTATCACCACGTTTCTCTTCGACACTCGCCACCAAAATAGATATAAAAATAACATCTCTTTACATCCTCTTCCTTTTAAATCCTCATCGCATAGTCATAAATAAGGATTATTATGCCTGCACATCCTCACATTATAATATCAATTAGGTCAAGGCACATAGACAACCATAAATTAACAACTGTGTTAAGATGCAAAGAGTAAGCTCCTAAGACAACTATAAGTAAGTCTTATATTAAATTTACCATATAAGTCTTTAATTAACACTATAATCTAAGATTTGACATGTTGGATTGTTGTGATCTTCTTATCACTCCTTACCAATCTGATTGTAAGGCTTCTTTGATGGTGAAGTCCGTAATTTTAAGTCTTATTCCTCATTTTCATGCCTTTTTGTAAGACAACAAGGAGGGCAGTGGCCCGCATCAGCATGGAAAACAGTTTTGACATAGAGGTAGATACATTAATTCTTTCATTAAATAACTTAAATTTCATGCCAATGACTATGAATTCTCCGAATCGTGGATTGGTAAAAAAACACATCAAATTTTAGAGCCTCGAGCTCTTAATTACTCATGTATCTAGATTTTTTGCAAATCAATCCATTAACAAACTTTTTTTGTTATTCAAGTTCAATTTAAAGGGTAGATTGTCGAGACTCAAACATGTAGCGAGTCGTAAGGCTCCAGTTGACTTAGGCTTGATTCCATTTCCCGTCCATCCCATACCTATATGTTGTCGTGACAAGTCTTGAACGACAAATTTTGATGCTGATGACCCTATGATGCTAGCATTGCTAACTTGCTTGGTATGGAGGATTTTTGTTTAAGTTTTTCTGAGCTATGTATTATTTCTTCTTAGACGCTTAATGTCCATCATTCTTACATCTCTCAAGCTTGGATGATTTCCCTCTCGCTGGTTTGAATTAATGTTTTGGTTGGTTATATATGTATATTTTGGTTGTAGGTTTATTATAGCCTCATTTTGCTTAGTAGATTTTTTTTGTACATAGTTAACAATAAGTAATTCTCTCATGGTTCTAGTTTTATTATAAGACTATATCTAGTTACAACGTCTTGCACTATGCATAAGATCATGTAGATGATGCAATATGGTTATTGCGTAGTCTAAGTAGTTTTCTGTACAATGAAGTGTGGTCTAACCCAAAAGAATACAACAAAATAATTGTTAATTTAATGAACTGTAAAATTAATGTTACATATATGTCAAATTAATGTGTTCAAATTCGGTTTTATTGAAAAGATACCATTTATCATGTAGATATTAAGGAGTGCTCAATCATTTAAGATTGTAAAAATTTGGATGGGCAATATTTGTTTTTTGCATTTTTTGGGGGGAAGGGTTTAGTTAAATTATTGTTGTCAATTGAAGTACAATTATTTAAATTGCCCTTCATCTTTGAAGGACTCAAAGAAAAAATTCCCTTCCAATAAAATTTAAGACCCACCCTTCAAATTTCATCACTGAGTCCAATTTATGCAAATATTTTCGAAGTGGGGGGAGGTTTGTCATTAAATGGTGTAAGCGTTGGGTAATAAATGGTGTAAACGTTATGCAGGGTCCCATGTGCGTGTTTTAGTGCATACACGCTAGTGACGTGTATGCGCTACAAAAACGTGTGTGCGCATTTAAAACCGTGTGCGCATGTCTGCTGCTAGTTAAAAAAAACAGAGTTCTCTGTTCCCGGGAATTATAACAAAAAACACAGGATTTCTTTCTTTTGCGGGTTTCAATCTCTTACATGTTGCTTATTAGCTCACACTCATTGATATTTTGGACACTCATTGATCTATTGGACACAAAATCACTCTTGGAATCTAACAAACATCTTCATTGGTCTTGGAATCTAGTGGATACATTCAAGCCACCAGTTTGCATTGCAAGTGGAGATCATTTCTACAGGTATGGTGAATTGTAAATAATTCTTTTCATTCACACGATTTGAGATTCTCCCATGCCTTTTTTTATTTATCATATGCCTACAACAATATCCATGCATAGACAACAATGAATTTGACAAGAAGAATTCCCAAGTTCACATCTAAAAAAACTCATATGAACACTAGACAAGATGAAGTATGCAATGTAAACCAATAATTATTACCATGAATATATTTTGATTTCACACAAGGATGGTATGGATGAGGTTCTCTCTTGAGCCTCTTCAATTTGAATAACATCTTAAGAAGAAATCATGGGAGAGGGTCCATATTGATTAGTTCATGAAATTTTGTCCATGCTCTCATCTTCATGCTATGTTTATTTGGTGTAGAAAAAATATCAAAATATTCCCAAGGAATATCTAGCATAAACTCTTTTTCATTTGAAAAAATACAAATAAATGGTTTAATAAATCTCCATCTTTTACACATTATAGATAATCGAAAAACCTATAGCATAAACTATCAAACTATTCCTCCCCCAAACATTCCCATCTATGATGAGGTTCTCTCTTGAGCCTCTTCAATTTGAATAAAATCCTAAGAAGCAATCATGGGAGAGGGTCCATATTGATTAGTTCATGTAATTTTGTCCATGCTCTCATCTTCATGCTATGTTTATCATAATGTTTATTTAATATCGTGCCTTTGAGCTTGACTACTTGCCTCTACCTCATTGAATTCTCCTTCCTCGGGGGAACTTGCAACCTCCTCATTGTATAATTAGTAAACTTATTCTCTTTACCTTATTTGATGTAGAAAAACTATCAAACTATTCCTAAGGCATTTCTAGCCATCTCTGTTGTAGGGTGTTACTACCATAATTTTTATGAATTCATGGCTAGGCAAGACACTAGTTTCTCCACTCTACACTTGACCAACCATCATCTATATTGATTGGAATTGTAAGGGATAATGATGTTTATTTGAACACAAATAAACCAACATAGTCTGTAGTTGTATGTGTTAATTTGTAAAGTGGTAAGTTATGTTGGAATGTGTCACGTTCATTGTATAATGGAACTAATATCTTTTTTTTGTTTCTTTTGCAGGGGTAGGCCTGATAGTTTTGTTAAAGAGACTTTTGGAGATGGGAAACTCACACAATAGAACCAAAAAATATAGAAGGAATCTTCCCATTGAAAAGGTCAATGACTTAAGAGAAAAGGCCAGGTTGGGAATGGAAAGAGTGAGACATGGTCCTGTCATTGCCCTGGATCCTGCCACTGATCCTAATACACTTGTTGACATGAAAACCTCTTGTTTAGAACGATAGGTAAAGTGGTCGTGTCCAACATACCCAACTTAAATTCCAACATCAACACAATCTCCAACCATCAACCCATCAACGAGTCATGTTGAAGTTCCTCACGACACAGGAATATTGGGAGATGTTGCATGTGTAGAGATGGACATACAAGCAGTGCTTAATTTGCAATCTCCCCAAGAAGACCATAACCATGTCAAGCACACTCCCATTATGGCCCAATGTGTGAACGAATACCACAACAAACAAGCTTTGGTATTCATGTCTCATGTCCACCTTTCCTACCTCATCTCTCCAGTGCAAGAAGAAGAACTCCTGGATGTACTCATGTGGATTAAAGTGCTCTATTGGGCCTTGAACGTAAGTTTCCAAAACGCACTATCGAATGGCAATGCAACAAAATTGTCAAGGAATATTTTGAATCCAAAGGTGATGTAGGTAAATGTCAATTATTGCTATGTTTGCTAAAGTCACATTGTTTAGCTATCGTTAGGATACTTGTGGGCATAAAAATGGTTAAAAGTTCAGAGGCTAGCAGTCATATTGTTATCTCCAATCTACTTTTAATGCTATTGGGAAGACGTCTCGTACAAAATATCTCTGTGTGGCTCGTCATGTGTTAGTGGAATCAATTGGAAGCAAGTCCAGAAGGAAACAACGCTTGCTATCACACACTTCTCACATGCCTAGATTAAATAGAAAAACTATTAAAAAGTACTATGTTATAAGAGAAAATATTGACACTCATGGTGGAAATGATTGTTGGGCTTTCCTTGGTAGGTTGCCTCGTGGAGATAGGAAGCTAATTGACGTTGTTAAGGATTTATTACAAAAGTTTTGGCATGATCATACCAGACCTTCATCAAACCAAAGAGACGTGCTAAAACTGAGAAAAGGTCATGAAGACTTCACTCAATGATTGCCTACCATAGCACGTTCGTTCGTGGCATATGAAACAATACCCCTAATTTCAAAAAATATTGAAAAAAAACTTCCCAAAATCATTTTTTTTAACCCCCTCCCAATATGCCTTGCCAATTTAAAAAAACCCCTATTTTCCCTATATATTGTATGTATCTGTTTTTTCATTTACATTTTTTATACCCCTTTATATATCTACCTAGTATATTTCCATGATACTGTGGGCTTGAATAAACCTCCCAAGGCCTATAATAAGCACGAGTGGTTGGGTATTCAAGCCTCAAAGGCCTATCGAGGGCCTATAACAAGCCCTGGAGGCTTAGAGCCTCCCAAGGAACCCTGGGGGCTTGGATACCTTCATGGTATACAAACAAGTGAATATGGGATAAGTAAAACACAACAATTTAGATATGTCTCAGATGTGGACCTCTACAACTCCAAGACACTAAATACAACTAAAGACACTAATTATCGTCCCATAAATTTCTAAAGCTCTTAAATCCTTCATTGGAATCCAAGAAGGCAGGAAATAGTAGGGGAAGTCGATCCAACAGAGCTAGATGATCTTTGGTGAGTGCAGCCAATTAGTTAATATGATTTCTACAAAATCACTAGAGTTCAAGAGGATGCATACCTTGCATACTGAGGACACGGGAATGGGGTGGGGATATCCTCTGCGTTTGGCTATTGACTAAGAATGCCATGGGAATATCACTTTGTGGTGGATAAGCAAAGCACAAAATGGTAATGCCACCTTGTCAATTAAATGGCTGAGCTGCAGTATTCTACAAATATGTACTTTTAAATAGCAGAATAATGTTGAGAAGTTAATTGGATATACTAAAAGGAGAAAGAAATTGCAGTAAAAGAAACACTTCTTATGATCCATTGATGATTACCAACAAAACATAGGAAAAATAAATGTAACCCTGCAAGTTTATTATATTAGAAAATATGAGCGTGCATGGTATTTGTTTCCTGATTTTCATGTATTCATGAAAAATACTAGAAATAGATCAACATAGAAGACTAAGGCATTTTACTATGTACGACTCTTCTTGTTGAGAAATCACTGATGGAAAGTAATTTCAATCTTACATATATGGTATGTGGTCAAATATAAAATACTCTTTGTAAGGAAATGATGATGGCGCATTGTAGAATGACCAATAACATCCACTGTGCAAAACTCCCGTAGTTACTAAAGGTCAAAGTACAAACTAGAACAGGTGGTGAAACTTCTTTTGTTACGCCACTCATATTTCCACTGTTAGTTCCCTACTAAAGAGCATTGGCACTTGGGAATCAATTTTATTAGAAGTATGATGCTACCATAAAATATGGTTTTCCAAAAGGAATGGACATATCCCACTGGAAGCATAAAATCAGTGGATTTAACATGGAAATAAAATGCAGTCCCTCTAGCGATCAAAAGTGCTGCAGAAAACTGGGAAAAGAAAACTAGTACTTTGAAAAAGAAAAGCATGTTAAACAATTCAAATACAAAATTGAATTTAACTAAAATTAAGAAGTCCAACTGCACCCTCCCAAAGTGATCTCTAAATGCAATACCAAGCTAAGTGTCTCTCACATGTGATAGAGTAATAATAATTTTAACTGCTATAATATATGAAAAGAAGGTCTTAGAGCTAAAGAACCTAGTAGCATGAGGTTCACATATATGTAATACAATTATTGTATACAAGATAAACCTAAGTTTCATACCTAGTTATAAGGTAGAATTAGAAAACTGCTGATCATTAGAGAAGTCATCGTGGAATCAAGAGTCGGAGTCCCAAAGGAAGAAATCAATTCTAACCAATAACATAAAATCAGGCCCTCAATAACCACAGAAGAGCAGTATAACTGATCCTATTTTTCAAAATTTTCCCACATCAGGAAAGCGAAGTGTAGTAAAGCCAAAGATAAACCAAAGAGTGACAATTGTGGCAACAATTTTTCAGATATTTGTAATGTTGTATTTAGGAAAAAAAGAGGTATATAGCTTGACCTATAATCACAAGCATTCTATGTGAAAGTAGCAATGGAGAAGGGATCGAACTAGCTTCAGGTTTTCAGGGACTCAAGTTAAGTCATTAAGTGGATGAAAAACCTTCTACAAGTTCAGAATATAGCCTTACTACCTCTGCTAGATAAACTTAAGGAGATAGCACTTCACTTTCACATGATTACTTTCACTCGTATACCAACAAATGAACACTATTGCTGATACATTATCTGAACAACACTCACACTAACTGTGGGACAAGTCTTTCTGGTGGAGTCTCATGAGGGAATCACTATTGAAACCGGACAAGATATCTAGCTGTCATAGACTGATTTCAAGCAGAATATCTAAAATTCATAGTCTAGATGATAGATCTCTTTTGTCATGATGATAATAGAATTTCAAATTGTGATTTACTCATGGATTACTGTAATATGCCTTAATGGATAATTGCACTTTTGTGATGATATGTTTTGTAACCAAAACTTATTTGGAGATCAGCTCCATATATGTACTTTCTGAAGTTCTAGAAAATTGACTCCATGAAGGATCTCTATCCTTTTATATTTAACGTGCTTGGAGCACATAAAGAAACCTTAATCAATTTCCTAGCTAGAAATCTTAATCCATGTGTGTAAACTTTTTATCGTAGCCCTTGTTTTATCAACTAGTTGATGGTATTCAATTTTGGAATCCTGATGTATCAATAGTATACACTTCTTGTCATAAGTTATTCTTAAACGCTGCCCAGCCTGCAAAATTATTTCACAAAATATGGTTTAGAATTATATATATAGTGTCCAAGCATAATGTTAAAAGTATACATTCATAATCTTCAACCATTACAACCCAACATTATCCAACTATACCTTCATCATTTGGGAGATATTAAACTCTACCTTCTATAGTTTCAAACTAATAAGATATCATGCACCCATGGAGATTCCAAGAAGAGTGTTGAAACATCCTGAAAACATTAGTAAGATAGAGATATGGCACCAATCCTTCTCTTTATTCTATTTTATTATACGGATTCATCATCTACTTCCCTTTCATGTATTACTCTCTATATTCACAACCTTGTAATATCTTTCATAAACCATTTTACTCCACAGTTGTGTAAAATCCCCCTAAATCCCATATAATACTGAGTAAAGTACCCAACATTGTTTGGCAATCCAGGTCACCATTCACCACCCTATACATTTCTTTAAGAAAAACTTAGATAATAATGAATAAAAATTTAGTAAGATAGAGATATGGCACCAATCCTTCTCTTTATTCTATTTTATTATACGAATTCATCATCTACTTCCCTTTCATGTATTACTTTCTATATTTACAACCTTGTAGTATCTTTCAGAACCCATTTTACTCCACAGTTGTGTAAAATCTCCCTAAAGCCCATATAATACTGAGTAGAGTACCCAGCATTGTTTGGCAATCCAGGTCACCATTCACCACCCTATTCATTTCTTTAAGAAAAAATTAGATAATAATGAATAAACTATTGCAAGGGTACAACCTAGACCCTTAGGAGGAGGCCTCATCATTATGTAGAAGCAATTTGGTGTTAGGATTTTCCTATACTCCATCCTATTCCTACTGCCTTTCAGTTATTTTCATTATCAGTCTTGCATGCATTTCTACATGCAGCATGCTGCCCAGTCATCAGGTTGACACCTCTATCACCTAGTCCCTAGTCTTCCATCTCTCGGGAGCTTATTCCCACTTAGATTGAGCCCTCCTAGCCAGTGATGCACCCTGTTCTCACCCACCACTTGAGCACGGCGCCTTTTCTCACCTACCACTCCTGTTGTATTTCAGTTAGTGAGTTATCATCAGTTCTTTCCTTGGTTTAAGGCTAGACTGACTCTCAACTGACTGTATCACTATGATGGACCTTCGATGAGATTTGATTACCCCTTCTGACTCCAGATAGATCCTCTTGCGCCCTCCACAGAGCCTCCTTCATTCAGTTAGTGCCTCCATGTGCCAGTTACACCTACCACACCCAGTTAGACTCAGGTTGACTAATGGATGACAATTACTTGTGCATTGATGACTCCACCGATGATGAGATAGACTTCTAGTTGTGCTTGATGACACTCCAGTTATTTTGGATCTATCCATGTAGGCTAATTCGAATCACACCTAGTGTATTCGAATCCTGAGCATTGTATATTTACTGTTTCATTATTCAGATTAATGCAAGATGTGTAATTATTCTGCCTCTATCTAAGTTCCATTGGATCTATGTTCTGCTGCACTATACTTCTTCTATTTTCCTAAATTCTTTCATTGTGAGGTTTACATCATCTCTTTTGGATCCACTATAAGTATTTCTACATGGTATCAGAGCCATTTGAGAGTATATTCTAGCTCCATTCTTGAGAGTTTTTTGCAGGTAATTCGAAGTTCCAGTAGTTGCAGTAGCAGTAGCAGTAGTTTCATCCTTCCATTCGCTCCATCAGTTAAGATGAGCAATTCGAATGATCCTCTCTCTCCTAGAATTCTCACCCCTTTCTATTATTTTGATTGGAAGGATGACATGGAAGTGTTATGGAGAAGGAAATTTCTATATAGAGTATCAATGGGGAAAGAAGCCGAACCACATGCAGCTATGGAGAAAGCCAAATATCTAAATCAACTAGATGCAGCTTTTGGTTACATGTGCGTTTATATTTCTAGAGATCTACTGTTTCATCTCGAAGGGTTGAAGGCCCCAAAAGAGGTATAGAAGAAATTAGAGGGTGTCTTTGGAAAACAAGATGAACTAAGAGGCCATGCTCTTGAAAATGAATTGATTGACCTACAACCAAGTGATTTTGAGAGCATTCAACAATTCTTCTTGAAATTTAAATACTTGGTTATGCAATGCAAGCAGTGTGGCATTGAGAAAAAGGATGAACAATTGGTGCTCTCCATTTTGAGTAAGCTAGGATCTCCATTTTCTGTCTTTGTATCTACCTTCCACTCTGGGCGAATGTCAATCCCTGGATGGAAGATGCCTACCTTAGAAGTCTTTATTGCAACCCTCATTGAAGAAGAGGACAAATTGATTCAAATGGGTGCCATCAAGGCCTCCAAAGATCTAGCTCTTCTAGCTGGAGAAGCCAGTAGGGCGAATGTGAAAAGGAGACAAAAAGACAAGGATAAGAAGTCATCTAAATCCAAGATGAATGATAAGTCAAGTCCATCAAAAGAAGCCTCCAGCTCCAAGAAGGAAAAACATAAGAGATCTGAATTCCCCTACTGTAAGAGAGGATACCATCTTGAGAAATCTTGCATGCACAAGAAAATAGACCTACTAACCAAGATTCTTGAACAGAACAAAATTGTTATTCCAAAAGATGCAAAGATGTCTGATTCTGGAAGTGGATCTGATGGTCATGAGGATTTCCATGTATTGATGGCTATTTTTTCACAATCAAAGGCCCTACTCATAGATTCTAGAGCCTCCAACCACATGGTTTCCTCTGAAGAATCATTTTCTTCTTTAGATATCAAAGATGAGCCTACTATTCACATGGGAGACAACTCTCAGATTTTTGCCAAAGGGTTGGGAACAATACATATGGAGCATGGCAAGTTCAAGAATGTTTTATTCGCTCCCTCGTTGACAGCAAATTTGTTGTCTGTATATCAGATGACTCACATCGGATCACCTAAGAACGTGACCTTTGATTTCGACACTATTGATATTACATAGATCTCTACTAGGAAGACTATAGCAAAAGGGTTTTCAAATCATGCCTCCAAGGCATATGAGTTCTCTCATTTTCTGCCCTTCTCTCTTCCTACTCCTTCAGAATCTGATGAAGATTCAAGTGACTCTTCTTCTAATGAAGATCAAGATCAAGATCTTGATGTTAAGATCAAAGTTCAAGAATTTTCATATCTAGAACCAACACATGTTCTCAATCCAGAACCAAGGCCAATATGGGCTCACACAATCCTTGCACCTACTGAGAACACAATTGAGGATTCGTTTGATCACAGAACTACCAAACTTCAACATCATGCCAACCTTGCATTATGGAATCTCCCTCTCCATGAGAGATGCATCATGATGATGGGGTTCTCTCTTCCATGCTTTGGGAAGACTCCTCATGATCCATTCGCTCCAGTTGTAGAAATAATTCCTGAAAGGCTTGCTTCGTCCAATACATCCTCTACACAATGGAAGGCAGATCAGAAGACCAGATCCAAATGTAGTACCTATTTTGACATCCTACAGGGGATCAAATTGCCAAGTTTTTTGCAAAAGTTTTCACTAATGAAAGCTTCTTTATTTTCTTCTTAGTATGATGGTTCTTGAGTTATTTTACTATTCTTTTGAGGGGGGGTATTTTTCCCATGATTTTTTCCCCATTTCCTCGGTTTATGGACAGTTCTTTTTTTATCATTTATTTGATTGTATGGGTGACCTTTTGTCCTAGTTACCAGGGCCCAGGATGGATTAAGGGGAGGTGTTAGGATTTTCCTATACTCCATCCTAGTTCTACTACCTTTCAGTTATTTTCATTATCAATCTTGCATGCATTTCTGCATCCAGCATGCATTTTGCATGCATTACATGCATCCGCATGCTGCCCTGTCATTAGGTTGACACCTCCAGCAACTAGTCCCTAGTATTCCAGTACTTGGGAGCTTATTCCCACTCAGATTGAGCCCTCCTAGCCAGTGATGTGCCCTCTTCTCACCCACCACTTGAGAAGGGCACCTTTTCTCACCTACCACTCCTGTTGTACTTCAGTTAGTGAGTTATCATCAGTTCTTTCCTTGATTTAAGGCTAGATTGACTCTCAACTGACTGTATCACTCCAATGGACCTCCGATGAGACTTGACTACCCCTTCTGACTCCAGATAGCTCCTTATGCACCCTCCATTGAGCCTCCTTCATTCAGTTAGTGCCTCCATGTGCCAGTTAGACCTACCACACTCAGTTAGACTCAGTTTGACTGATGGTTGATAGTTACTTGTGCATTGATGACTCCACCAATGATGAGATAGACTTCTAGTTGTGCTTGATGACACTCCACTGATTTTGGATCTATCCATGCAGGCTAATTCAAATCACAACTAGTGTAGTCGAATCCTGAGCATTTTATATTTACTGTTTCATTATTCAGATTAATGGAAGATGTGTAATTATTCTACCTCTATCTGAGTTTCATTGGATCTATGTTTTGCTGCACTATACTTCTTCTATTTTCCTAAATTCTTTCATTGTGAGGTTTACATCATCTCTTTTGGATCCACTGTAAGAATTTCTACATTTGGCTTTGATAAAGGAAGAGACATCATTATGAAAGAAGGTTATAAGTTAGCCTAAAGATGTTTAAAGCCCAAGCCATGGGGAAAATGTGGGTACCTAATAAGGATGGAGTTACATGTGTAAGCCCCCAAGCTTCACCATCTCAAAATAAAAAAGAGAACACAAAAGGCCAAAAATATCTAAAGGACCATCAAGAGAGGCCTCGTTATATGTCTAGTATCAAGTAATTCCTAAAAAGACAGATATTTTTGCATGGTGGTATTGTTTTGGATTCTAGTTGTATTGTACTGATGCCAAGCATAGCACAATTAAAGTTATAAAAAGTTAAAACCGGTGGAACAGACCATAACCAGTTGGTCCAGACTGACCCACACCTAGACAACCCCAAACTAGCCTATGAACCGGACCTGTAGGCCAGTTCAGCTCAGTTACATCCTGAACTGATGCCCAACCATGGACCCACCAGAGTGCCATTTCAGGAAAAAACACGAAATAAAAGGATAAAAGGAAATATAAGAGCCATAAATGGTAAAAACTATAAGTTGGCAGACTTAACATTTCAACATTTCAGGATTGGCGAGATTGTAGTATTTCAGGATTGGCAAGATTGCAGTATTTTAGGACTAGATTTTATGATGTATGAGGGTATGGGAATGGCATTTGATCCAATTTTTTAAGACTCATCCAACTCAGACTTGGACTTGACTGAGTTGATGTCCCTAGGTACCAACTCGGCCTTCAAACTGGATCTAGGACCAGTTTAGTACTGAAGCAGTTGCTTTAGTGTAAAAATCAGCCAGTTCAAACCTCAGTACCAAACTTGTCCAACTCAGCCAACTTCATACCATCTCATCTTAGTCAATATCGGTTCTATCCCTACAGGTTGTAGTTCCCTTTTGGAGGGAAAAAAAATAATATTTACCTAAACCCTAGATTCTTTTACCCTTAATCCTAAGAGAACACTATACAGAGATCCTCCCTATATTTTCCTCACACTTGTTAGTGAGCTTTGGTGGGCATTTGGAGGGCTTTGAACCAGAGAATGGTCCTGCAGCTCAGGCAAACGATCCCATTTCCAGCAGTGGTGGTGAGTTTGATGATTGATTCGGTTGATCACTGATATGTCGTAGGCCAATAGCTTGTAACCTGTTATTTTCTGGACTTTAGAGGCCATTTAAAGCCTCATTGATCATGTATTTTTTTTAAAATATGTATTGCACTCGATATCATTTTGATATATTCACCCTTACATGGTATATACATGAGCAGACTTTGCATGTTTTGTCTCTAATGGTTTGGAATCCTTAAACTATTTTTTCAATAAAATTTTAATATTTTGTGTATTTTTTAGTAAACCGAGTCACAAAATTCAAACCGGTCAAGCCAAAGCCAAGTCTAAGTTGACCCTTGGCCAATTCCAAGTCCAAATCTGATTTTTAAAGTATTGATTTAATCACAAATACCAAGCCCTCTATGTACCCCAATGTTGGTGGTGTTCTTTGTTGAACTCATCTGTCATGACCTTAGTAAAAATGTACTCTTCACTCAAGCCAAAACCATTGATTATATTAGGCCTGTTATAATTTCTGCCTCACTTTAACCTTGGATTAGCCTGTTACCTCCGATACCTTCAGAGTTAAGTGTTTTCAATATTTCAACATTTCAGGACTGACAAGATTGCAGTATTTCAGGACAGGATTCTATCCTGCATGAGGGTATAGGAATGGCATTTAACCAGGAGCACCAAACCTTCTATGTACACCAATTTTGGTGCTTTTGTTTGTTGAACTCATCTGTCATGACCTTAGTAAAAATGTACCCTTTACTCAAATCCAGAACCACTAATTACTGGGCATGTTAAGATTTCTGCCTCATTTTAACACTTAGATTAGCATGTTAGCTCCCAAACCTGCACTCAAAGATATTCAAAAACACGAAACCAAGTGAAACCCTAGAGGAACTTATGATGGTTTCCCACTATCACCACATCAACTCTTCCTCTAACTTTAGGGCATCTCTCCTCCAACACAAGGGGGAAATCCCTAGGAGAGGTGTAAGAAAAACTTTAGAGATAAATAGGATGGTGGACCAAGACCAGTTCCTATCAATTAGGTGATGGAGTCCAGATCTATGAAAAAAAGGTTTGAATATAATGGAGAAGATGATATTAAGCCATACACTAATGTGCCATAATTAGTCCAAAACAAATTTTCTAGTTATGCAAGAATAAGTGAGAGCCGTTATACAAGATGCACCATCACAACCATGAAATTACAGCCAAGAATAACATGCAAACCTTTAAACAATGAAAGAACAACCATAACATATAATGTAGACAAGGTAGGGCGGCCTTCTATTGAATGAATATCCCAACACTACATCATATCTCCAAATCTGATTCCATCACAAAATCAAGAGGGCCATAATGTGCCACACTTCATCTGAAATTACAGCAGAAATACCCCACCAAATTCAAGTTTATGACAAGTATTAGGGAGGGTTCCACCTCAACACTAATATCTTCTCTTTGCAGTACAACTATCCTTCTACAAAGATCATTCTAGCAGCAAAGCAATGGCAATCCTTGCATAAACCCTAGTCATCCATGAAAAATGAAAGACAGATGGGACACCTAACATATGAACTTGCACCTTGACTTCTTCCTCCCAATAGATCTTCAACTAAGATTGGAGGGCATCTCCCATTAATCCAACGATGCCCTTGCAAGTGAGAGAAATCCTTTTATAGAGTTGAGCTCAACCACTTTTACAATAAAATAGTGTTAAGGGCTTTCTAGATCCATTTTTTTCTCCAAGAATAAATGCAAAAATACACAAAACAATTGAAATGATTTCCTCAAAAGAGGGAGCGCTCCTTATCAAAGGTGAAGAATGCACATGATGACGTTGACCTTGGTTCCAAGTATCCTTTTCACAAGTGCCACCTTAAAATATGCTTGTTGACCATGTGAATATGGTTTGTATGCCACATGTCCCCTTATCCATATCACGCTAGTCAAGAATGTTCCAAAAATAGCAATGGAATTCACGATAGGTGGAGAACTCTTCAAGGAAAGCTACCATTCATCCTTAAAAACATAAATCACAGTCATGTGCCCTCCTTTTAGTTAGGGTGCTCCTCAACTATGGCATTTTTACAACTGACCATGCCTTCTTTTCCATAAAATAAACCTAGAAGACCTTCCTAGGTGGAGTGCTCTTCATCTTGGGTGCACCTTTTATCATGCCATAAAAACTTCCAAACAACCCTTATAATGATGGGCATTCCCTCCAAGAAGGAACTTCGACCATGCATGAAGGTACTTGAATGGAAAGTGTCTCTCTCATGAAGGGAGTTATTCTTCTTTTGCGTGCAGATGATGCGAAACCCCATTAAGTGATGTGCCATGTCTCTGATATTAAATTTCCCTTGTGAAGTGCAAGATGAGACCAAATAGCAAGAAATCCCTCAAAAGATGCCATCACTGAAGGGACATACATCAAAATATGAAATAAAGGCCTCCAGGGCAAAGTCTCCCACGAACCACTTGCCAATAATAATCTTCGCACTGTCTGGAATAGACACAAAGGTAAACCACCCTCACTGCTGCCATGAATAACTGCAAACAAGTCTGAAAATGGTCTCTAAAGTTGCTCTTTCCTGCTAGCAAGGATAATTTTAGGGGCGAAATTTAGCCCATGGGCTATTTTTCCATGTTTTTTTCCAAAAAAAGATTCGCCAATTTGCATTTTTTGAAGCCTTGTTTCGCCCAATTTTGATGGGGTAAACTTTTTTCACTCTAAAAATCGCCAAATTATTAGATGAACTATATAAAATCCTTAGAAATTGAAATAATTTTAGAAAAATAACGCCAAATATTTTATAGTTGACATTTTAAGAATTGGTAAGATTCACCAAGGTTCACACACTTTTAAATAAGTATGGGTCCTTAAAATTATCCATGCCTACTAGTCAGAATACCTAAAAATGGACATGCATTTTAGGTGGCAATATAGCCAATTGGAGGGTGTTAACTTGAGCAACAACATGGTATATGCACTTGGATCCTTAAAAACATAAATCACAGCCATGTTCCCTCCTTTTAGTTAGGCTCCTCCTCAGCTAAGGTATTTTTACAACTGACCATGCCTTCTTTTCCATAAAATAAGCCTAGAAGACCTTCCTAGGTGGAGTGCTCTTCATCTTGGGTGCACATTTTATCATGCCATAAAAACCTCCAAACAACCCTTATAATGATGAGCATTTCCTCCAAGAAGGATCTTTGACCATGCATTAAGGTACCTAAATGACAATTGTCCCTCTCATGAAGGGATTTATTCTTCTTTTGCTTGTAGATGATACCAAACACCATCAAGTGATGTGCCATGTCTCCGATGTTAACTGTCACATACCCCAATTTTGCAAAAAAATAATGTAATTATTTTATTAATATTCCTAAGACATTATGTTAAATTTAATGCTAAGTAGGAATTGATGACTCAGCAAAGTCACCAGAAATGGAATGTAAATTCTGAATATTTTATTATTAATAAATAAATCATGGAGACAACAGCATGGGAGAGCTGTTAAAAGAGGTTACTGGTCTAACTGGTGGAGGGAACTAGGTGGAAAGGCAAAAAGAAAAGTGGCAGCATCCTCAAACACTTCCTAAGTTGCAGGTGGCAACTTCCCTATATTTTGGGGTCATGATTCCCCAAGAAAGTGGAATCTGAGCAGGTGGCTCATTAATGACAGTTAACCCAACTAAGACCTAGGAAATCTTTTAAATAGTACTCAATAAACTGAGCTGGGGGTTCAAGATAGTTCTGGAGGGAGAATACATTCAGGTGAATGTCATTCGGGAATCCCATTGAGGAAGAGGGAAAAACAGTAAGGAAGTGTTTTGATATGGGATGCTGTAGTAACTTGGTTCCAGTTTAGCTGTTTTGGCTGAGTGAATTAATTTGCTGCATTTAGTTCCAGCCAGGGAGACCAGAGCAAGCTCGGGGGTCCTGAGAAGTGTTGTCTGGGCAGTCTCCAGGAATTGGTAGGGAGGAACAGCCTCCCATCGCTGTTGTTGTCTACAGTTGACACAGGTTCTGCCACTTATTTCCTGCTGTTTATTGAGTAATATGAATGTAGTTTATGATTATCTCTTCTATGTCTGAACAGTAATTTATTTCAGTAAAAGTTAGTATTTCTGAACTGTTAGTAGATAGATTCTGCAGAATTATTGTCTTAGAAATTTCCTAATATCACTATTATCATACAGTTCAAGTAATTGTTTTATACGGAATACGCTTTGATATTATTATAAGGTATAGGATGTTATTGTGATTTTATACTTGGTTCTTACAATAGTTAAATAGATAAGTAAAGGCTCTTTATACAGTAAATATTCCTTAGAAAATAAATTCATTAAAACAATTATAGGAACAGAAACATATAGGTAACATTATAACCACAATACATTTATTATCATAGATAATATAGCAGATACAAACCCTAGCTAATAGGTGTATAGGTCATTATCTGTCACATAAATGAACGAGCACAATTACAATAGAAAGTTCATTTTAGTCATTGACTGATTATACAAAAGGATTAGCAAAACTTATTTGACTCAACCGTGAATTAAAACAACAGTATAGTAATGTCATTCATCTGTTTAACTATTTTAGACAGAGTCTTAGTTAAAACAAACCAAACAGTTTACTAAACAATAAGTTTGGTCGTGGAGTTGAAACCCAAAAAAAAAAAACCTATCTCTCCAGTTTTCTACAACAAGAAAACATTCGGTAGCACTTTGACTTAGTTATTAACTTTTAAACAAAAGAAATCTATGACAGAACAATAATTAACTCAAGGCCAAGCTTCTTCAAGTAGTATTTATATTCCCTTAGACTTCCATTATTTTCTTATGATCAAAATCATTATAACAGAACTGTATTGCTAGCTTATTTTCGAGCTCTAACCCTTCAGTTTTTATTTTCCTGTGAATGCACAGAATCGACAGAGTCCTACCCTAATAATATATAAATTATCCAACAAAACAACACTGTAAATTCAAAATGGACTTCTGTCCTACAATTAAATTATATGCCACACCCATCAGTTCGAAACCTACAGAATACATTTAGACGTAGCATCCTAACATTAAATTCATACAATAATTTTTGCCTACGGTCGTAGTCTTTTTATTTATAGAAGCATTCTTCATAAAACTTCGAACCTGAAACACTCATCATACATCGACCTCATCCTATAGAAGGGCTGTAACAAGTCATTTTTTTTATAAGTTAACAATTATACAGGAAACGCAGGAGCAAAACCTTTGATATTACTGTATCCAACCTACGACTGAGATCTCAAAACCTTTTTAAAACAAATATTTAGTTATTATAATACACACTATCGAATACAAAAAGGGAACGTAGACATTTTGCAAACTTTCAAATCCTTACAACATATTTATCTACGACCATAGCCTCATCACTGACAAAAGCTTGTTATAGAAAGTCAAAACACATAACATACACTAGCTCGACTGTACCAAGTCTTGTCCAAACCTTAAATTACCAAAGAAAGACGTAGGATTAAACATTTTAGTTAAATACATTGTTTTACTAACAGCCGAGTGCACAACTCCTGTAGAAGTTTAATAAAACCTGGGTGGTACACCCTAAAAACCTTTGTGAGTACAGTAATAAAGATAAAACTACGGGGTCGTCACCCCATATTCAGAATAGGCTTCTAGCCTTGTCCTCTACGCTTTAAACATATAACAACTCGTTTGTAAAAACCCTACAATACCCTAAGGGATACCATTAATTTATAGACGATCGAAGCCACAATTCCTCTATCGTATGACAGGAATAAAACCTGTCAGGGTCTTGCAGAGTCAAGCTATTAAAAGACTCAACATAATGACGGTAGTCGTAGATTCATGTCCTTCGAAGACCAAACCCTTTTTTCCCAAACAAAAACCCCAAGGATAAAATGCCATGGTAAGGACCAAGCTTACCCAGAGGAGCCAGATGCCGAGAGATGCATCCTGTACACCTTATGAAGTGTCCAATACCTGCTTAGAACAGAAAACAACAACTAGTTACCATCTATATTCCCAACAAACGAAACAGCAAGCTTTTATTTTTATTTTTGAAATAACACTACGAAACCCCAGGATTAGCTCACCAGAAATTGGAATGAAGCGACCACCACAGTGACAGGTCTTGAAACCACGAACGATGAAGTGTGAACCCTAACCTTGGCCACCAAAGAAGGAAATGGCGAATTCAAAGATGCAATCCACAGTAAAGGTGGTTACAGAAATAAGTAAAAGGGATGCGACAATGGAAGCCGTGACTTATATGTAGGAAGCTAGTAACAGAAAGGATAAAACCCTAAGGTTCTCACAAAGAAGAATATAACTGTTAAAAAGCACAAACACAACTCCTAAACCTTAGCAATGGACAAGCACAGCGAGCTATATCAGTGTGGGGAGTAGATACCACCATGGTTCAGCAAAATTTGGACAGGGAAAAACCCCCAGAGCGGCCGAGCCCGAAGGCGAGGGAAGAAATGAGAAGGAGTAGGGTTAGTCAACCTTTTTGTTATGAATACACGGGTGTGATTTAGCCACATATCCTTTTAATAATTCTCATGCAATGGGTCACTCTTACATAGTTTGTTTACGACGACAATACCATCATTGTGCCAATTAAAAAGGATAATATGGATATTCCATAGGGTCGCCTTACCATATGATTGAATCCATGATTTGAATATTGCAATCAAACGTTGTATAGTGAGTAACAACACTTTGTCTACGACCCATAATTCAAATAATTGTTTTTAACATTTAACATTTCCATGAGAACATCACCATGATGCCAAACAAATCATAGTAAGAGTAATATGAATTATTGCTCGGTGATATTGCTAGATACAATTGCATAATTGTTCATACATTGAATTATAAACATCGTTTGAAAACCCAATCTTGGAAGTAGTCTACACCTAAGGGAGATATATCAATAAAGTTAGGGGTGCATTACAAACGCCTTTTGGGTTGATAAAAACCTGTACGACAATTCCAAATTCATCACAACAAGTATTCAACTACTTCAGTTTCCTTATAAACATTTAAACAAATCACTCCGGATAAGCTTATAAATTTAGAATCATTGATAATACAAGCCTGAGATGATTAGAAGGAGACTTGTAAATGATAGAATATCTAGTTAATACTGACAACAGGTAAGCGATTTATTTTACTAAGCTAAATATGAGGCGCATCTACAGTACAGAATCATCATCACTGGCAATTATTTCCACAGAGTTGTTTAATTCTTGCACACTTCAGAAATACAGCTATCCTCATCACTAGAAGTTCAAATTCAACAATAGAACGAATAGAGAAGTTCGTATACAGAATGCTACCTTCAAACACTTGAAAAATGAGTGAGCAAAGACCTTTTATTTGAATGACTTTTCGTACAGCTAATTGGATTATAATATTTTTAAAAATATAATTGTCGCGACCGCACCTTACCTGTAGATCTGTAAAGAGAAAAACGGTTCGATGCATTAGCTCGTAAGCTAAGTAAGCCCAGCCTGCTATGGCAAGTTCCCCTGGAGGTTACGACACAATAAAACAACTATTTACATAAAAGAGATAGCCATATTAACATTTAAGTACAACAAAGATCTTTCATACACACTTACAATCAAATAAGTTAAACAGACAATTAAAAGACTGCTTATATACAACATTTATTGCTATCTTAAAAATTTTAAAATTTTCAGAAAATTTTCAGGTTTTGACATGTGGTATCAGAGCATGGTTCAGACACTAGGCCTGGATGTGACTCCACTAGTTTCCTCAAAACACTGACCATGAAAGAAAAATTTAAATATATAAAGTACTAACTTAAATTTCTGTTTCATGAAGCAGAGCAGAAAAATTTCCTTTTTCTGAAATTAACAGGGAGGTATGGAAAAGCTAGGAGAATATGCTGAGCAGGAATCTCCAAACACTGCGACAAGACAGATGTCGAGAGAACCTAAGACAGAGGAGGTAATTGCTCACTCCACTGAACTGATGCAGACCATAAAAGGTTTAAAGACAGAGATAGAAACATTCAAGAAGGATAATGAAAGGATTCTGAAAACTCAAGAGCAGCTAAATCAACTATTGATAGAAAAATTTCAGACAGAAGGAAGGAGCAAACGAGCTGACTCAGAAGAAGCTAGTCATCAAAGAGGGTCTAAAAGGATGAAACCAGCTAAATTTGACAGCAGTTCATCATCTGAAGAAAGAAGGGAACAACACAGTTATCGCACTACTAGTGACAGCAGTGAAGCTGAGCTGCACAATGGAAGGAAAAAGTACAGGCCTTATGAAGAGATTTCCGGGGAGTTTAAGAAAATAAAACCCCCAACTTTCAACGGAGAATCTGAAACAGGAGAAGAGGCAGAATCCTGGTTATCTAGAATGAGAAAATATTTCTATATTTATAACTATTCAAATCAGCTGAAGGCACGAATGGCCATCTACAACCTTTCTGGAAAGGTGGACATATGGTGGCAAGACCTGAAAAGGGTCAAGGGGATTAAAGAAAAAGAATTTAATTGGAGTACCTTTAAAAGATACTTCAAGAAGAAATTTATGTATGAACAGTACTATGAAGAGAGGGCCAAGGAATTTTATGAACTGAAGCGAGGATCTATGACGATGAAGGACTTAAACAGTAAGTTCCTAAGTCTGTTAAGGTATGTGCCGTATTTTGTTGAAGAGAAACCAAAAATACAGCGGTTTCTTAGCTGTCTGCCATATCATATCAAGGACAGAATTAAATATGACAACCCCAAAACATTGGAAGAAGCTATGCGAAAGTCTAATTTCTGTTATGAACAGAATAAAAAGAAAGAAGGGATAGCCAGCTGGAAAGCCAAAAAGAACAGTAATCAGCTTGAGTACAGGAAAAAGGAGTTTGTACCCCATAAAAGTTTCAAGAATAACAAGAAGGGAAACCATTTTAATGGTAAAAGCTTCCAGGGAAACAAAAATGGAGCTGCTAATCATTCCAACAATTTCAAAAGCAGCAAGGAGGATCCTAACAATCATGGAAACTACACAAAGAATTTTGAGCGAAAGGAACCTGTTAAGTGCTGGGAGTGTAATGGCCCACATTATGCATCAGTTTGCCCAAATCGAAAGAAACAAATCAGCAATATTCATACTATTCAAGATGAAATGACTGTTGGAGACTTTGCAGGGACTATGCCCCGAATCAATGCAGCGTTGGAAAACCGCCAAGCTGACTATCAAAATTCCATGGTGGAAGTAGGAGGTATGATTAACAAAATCCCTGTAATTATTTTAATAGATCCGGGTGCCAGTCTTAGTTATATTTCACCCCAACTAGTAGAAAAATGTAATCTGACTGTTGAAAGGTTTGATAATTCTTGGTCTGTACAACTAGCTACTAGGGCTAAAAAAAAGGTAAACTGTTATGTTAAGGAATGTGTCTTAGATATGAATGATTTTAAGACTATAGTTAAATTAAATGTTTTGCCACTTGGCTCTTATGACATACTTATCGGGATGGACTGGTTAGAAAAACATAGGGTAGTTTTAAACTGTTTTGACAAAAATTTTAGATGTGTAAACAGTAATGGACAGCCTGTAACTATTAGGGGTATTCTTAGAAAAACAGTAGTCAGGCAGATTTCTGCTTTACAACTTAAAAGGGCAGTCAGAAAAGGGTGCAAAGCCTATGCTGTAACTATTACAGATGAGACAGATAAGTCTTAAAGCAGCAAGATAACAATAGAAAACATCCCTGTTGTCAATGAATTTATTGATGTTTTTCTTGAGGAAATCCCAGAATTACCTCCCAAGAGGGAGCTGGACTTTACAATTGAGCTGGTACCAGGTGCTGTACCCAGTTCAAAAGCCCCGTATCGTATGAATATTTTGGAGCTTAACGAATTGAAAACTCAGTTAAAGGAGTTAATAGACAAGAATTACATTCGACCGAGTGTATCCCCTTGGGGAGCACCAGTAATTTTTGTTAAAAAGAAGGACGGAACTATGCGACTTTGCATAGATTACCATCAACTGAACAAGATGACGATTAAAAATAGATATCTGTTGCCTCGCATAGATGATCTATTTGATCGGCTACGTGGAGCTACGGTCTTCTCTAAGATAGACTTGAGATTGGGTTATCATCAAGTAAGGATTAAAGAAGAAGACATTTTCAAAACAACTTTCAGAACAAGGTATGGACATTACGAATTTGTCGTAATGCCATTTGGGCTTACTAATGCCCCAGCTGTCTTCATGTGCCTAATGAACAACATAATGCATAAATACTTAGATAAATTTGTTGTCGTATTCATTGATGATATTTTAGTTTATTCTAAGAATGAAGAGGAGCATAAAGAACATTTAGGGATAGTCTTACAAGAGCTACGAGAGCAGTAGCTCTTTGCGAAGTTCAGTAAGTGTGACTTCTTCAAAGATGAAATCCAGTACTTAGGACATGTAGTCACCAAGGAAGGGATTTCAGTTGATCCTGAAAAGATTCGGGCAATTGAAGAGTGGCCAATACCAAAGGAGGTAACAGATGTTCGATCCTTCATGGGAATTACCGGTTATTACCGGAGATTCATTGAAGGCTTTTCAAAAATAGACAACCCAATCACTTCCTTGCAAAAGAAAGGCAAGAAGTTTGATTGGAACTTGAAGTGTGAGGAAAGTTTTAAGAAGTTAAAAACTTTATTAACAACTGCGCCTATTCTAAGAATAGCAGATCCTAATAAGGATTTCGTGGTTTGCACCGATGCTTGTAATGATGGTCTAGGTGGAGTGTTGACTCAGGATGGACATGTCATTTCCTATGAGTCTAGGAAGCTGAAAATTCATGAAACAAATTATGCCACTTATGACCTAGAATTAGCTGCTATTATTCATGCATTAAAGATGTGGCGACACCATTTAATAGGCAGAAAGTTTACTTTAATGACTGATAATAAGGGTCTGAAATACCTTTTAGACCAGCCTAACTTAAATGTAATACACGCCAGGTGGTTGGCCTTCTTAAGTGAATATGATTTTGAGATTCAACACATAAAAGGAAAGGAAAATAAAGTGGCTGATGCTTTGAGCAGAAATGCAAAGCTGAATTTTGTATCAGCTAGCAGCACTTATACCTCTGATTTGAATGAACAGTTGGCTGAAGGGATAAAATCAGATGAAAATTATCAGCATTTACAAGCTACAGCCAAAGAACAATCTACAGAAAGTGTGATAAAAGGATATAGTTTAAATGAAGATGGATTTTTATTGTTCAAAGGCAGGCTGTATGTTCCAAATGTACCTAAAGTTAAACTGTTAATTCTGGACGAAGTTCATAAAACCCCTTACTCAGGGCATCCAGGCTACCAGAAGACTGTCACCATGTTGAGAAAAGAATATTTTTGGCCTAATATGAAATCTGAAACAGCCGAGTATATAGCTAGATGTTTAGACTGTCAACAGGTAAAAACAGAACACCAGCATCCAGCTGGGTTATTGCAACCTTTGCCTATTCCTAGTTGGAAATGGGAGATAATTAGTTTAGATTTCATTACGGGATTACCCAAAAATCAGCATCAGAATGATTCAATTATGGTGGTAGTAGATAAATTAGGTAAATCAGCACACTTTATTCCTGTTAAAACCACTTATAAGGCTGCAAACATAGCTGATATCTTTCTAAAACAAATTTTTCGATTACACGGTGTTCCAAAAGTTATTATATCAGACAGGGATCCTAAATTCACAGGGAATTTCTGGAAATCCTTGTTTAAAGGATTAAACACCACACTAAATTTCAGCACTTCCTTCCATCCTCAGACGGACGGACAAACTGAAAGAGTAAATCAAGTATTAGAAGATCTGCTAAGGATGTATGTTAAAGATCAACCAGGTAAGTGGGAGGATTATTTACATTTAGCAGAATTTGCATACAATAACAGCTATCAATCGTCAGCTAAGTTTAGTCCTTTTGAAATTCTGTATGGACGTAAATGTAACACTCCTATCTCTTGGAGTAATCCAGTAGATAGATTAGTGTTAGGTCCTGATTTGTTAAAAGAGATGGAACAGATTGTGAAACAAGTGCAGGTAAATTTGAAGATTGCCCAGGATCGACAAAAGAGTCAAGCAGATTTGAAAAGAACTCCTAAAGAGTTCCAGGTAGGTGAACATGTGTTCATCAAGGTAAGGCCAAAGAAGAGCTCCCTAAGACTGGGAAGTTGTGCAAAATTAGCGCCACATTATTGTGGTCCATTTGAAATTTTATCTAGAATCGGTCAAGTTGCTTATCAACTAGCATTACAACCTAATTTTAAAGTACACAATGTTTTTCATATTTCTGTTCTGAAAAAGTATGTTCATGATGCTACTCATGTTATTGACTGGAACATTGTACAGGTAGAACCAGAAGGGGAAGTTCTGGTGGAACCGGATTGTATCCTCGGGAGGAGGGAAATTACTCTGCGGAATCGCACAATTGGACAGTTGAAGGTGCAATGGAAGCACCTTAGTCCCGAAGAAGCTACCTGGGAACTGGAAAGTAAGATGCGGGAAGAATACCCAAATCTATTCCAGCAGGTAGTTGAAGATGAAGAATAAGTAACATCGAGGACGATGTTACATTTTAAGGGGGTGTGTATGTCACATACCCCAAGTTTGCAAAAAAATAATGTAATTATTTTATTAATATTCTTGAGACATTATGTTAAATTTAATGCTAAGTAGGAATTGATGACTCAGCAAAGTCACCAGAAATGGAATGTAAATTCTGAATATTTTATTATTAATAAATAAATCATGGAGACAACAGCATGGGAGAGCTGTTAAAAGAGGTTACTGGTCTAACTGGTGGAGGGAACTAGGTGGAAAGGAAAAAGACAAGTGGCAGCATCCTCAAACACTTCCTAAGTTGCAGGTGGAAACTTCCCTATATTTTGGGGTCATGATTCCCCAAGAAAGTGGAATCTTAGCAGGTGGCTCATGAATGACAGTTAACCCAACTAAGACCTAGGCAATCTTTTAAATAGTACTCAATGAACTGAGCTGGGGGTTCAAGATAGTTCTGGAGGGAGAATACATTCAGGTGAATGTCATTCGGGAATCCCATTGAGGAAGAGGGAAAAACAGTAAGGAAGTGTTTTGATATGGTATGCTGCAGTAACTTGGTTCTATTTTCGCTGTTTTGGCTGAGTGAATTAATTTGCTGCACCTAGTTCCATCCAGGGAGACCAGAGCAAGCTCGGGGGTCCTGAGAAGTGCTGTCTGGGCACTCTCCAGGAATTGGTAGGGAGGAACAGCCTCCCATCGCTGTTGTTTTCTACAGTTGACACAGGTTCTGCCACTTATTTCCTGTTGTTTATTGAGTAATATGAATGTAGTTTATGATTATCTCTTCTATGTCTGAATAGTATTTTATTTCAGTAAAAGTTAGTATTTCTGACATGTTAGTAGATAGATTCTGCAGAATTATTGTCTTAGAAATTTCCTAATATCACTATTATCATACAGTTTAAGTAATTGTTTTATGCGTAATACGCTTTGATATTATTATAAGGTATAGGATGTTATTGTGATTTTATACTTGGTTCTTACAATAGTTAAATAGATAAGTAAAGGCTCTTTATACAGTAAATATTCCTTAGAAAATAAATTCATTAAAACAATTATAGGAACAAAAACATATAGGTAACCTTATAACCACAATACATTTATTATCATAGATAATATAGCAGATACAAACCCTAGCTAATAGGTGTATAGGTCATTATCTGTCACATAAATGAACGAGCCAAATTACAATAGAAAGTTCATTTTAGTCATTGACTGATTTTACAAAAGGATTAGCATAACTTATTTGACTCAACCTTGAATTAAAACAACAGTATAGTAATGTCATTCATCTGTTTAACTATTTTAGACAGAGTCTTAGTTAAAACAAACCAAACAGTTTACTAAACAATAAGTTTGGTCGTGGAGTTCGAACCAAAAAAAAAAAAAAACCTATCTCTCCAGTTTTCTACAACAAGAAAAAATTCGGCAGCACTTTGACTTAGTTATTAGCTTTTAAACAAAAGAAATCTATGACAGAACAATAATTAACTCAAGGCCGAGCTTCTTCAGGTAGTATTTATATTCTCTTAGACTTCCATTATTTTCTTATGATCAAAGTCATTATAACAGAACTGTATTGCTAGCTCATTTTCGAGCTCTAACCCTTCAGTGTTTATTTTCCTGTGAATGCACAGAATCGACAGAGTCCTACCCTAATAATATATAAATTATCCAACAAAACAACACTGTAAATTCAGAATGGACTTCTGTCCTACAATTAAATTATATGCCACACCCATCAGTTCGAAACCTACAGAATACATTTAGACGTAGCATCCTAACATTAAATTCATACAATAATTTTTGCCTACGGTCGTAGTCTTTTTATTTATAGAAGCATTCTTCATAAAACTTCGAACCTGAAACACTCATCATACATCGACCTCATCCTATAGAAGGGATGTAACAAGTCATTTTTTTTATAAGTTAAAAATTATACAGGAAACGCACAAGCAAAACCTTTGATATTACTGTATCCAACCTACGACTGAGATCTCAAAACCTTTTTAAAACAAAGATTTAGTTATTATAATACACAGTATCGAATACAAAAAGGGAACGCAGACATTTTGCAAACTTTCAAATCCTTACAACATATTTATCTACGGCCGTAGCCTCGTCACTGACAAAATCTTGTTATAGAAAGTCAAAACACATAACATACACTAGCTCGACTGTACCAAGTCTTGTCCAAACCTTAAATTACCAAAGAAAGATGTAGGATTAAACATTTTAGTTAAATACATTGTCTTACTAACAGCCAAGTGCACAACTCCTGTAGAAGTTTAATAAAACCTGGGTGGTACACCCTAAAAACCTTTGTGAGTATAGTAATAAAGATAAAACTACGGGATCATCACCCCATATTTAGAACAGGTTTCTAGCCTTGTCCTCTACGCTTTAAACATATAACAACTCATTTGTAAAAACCCTACAATACGCTAAGGGATACCATTATTTTACAGACGGCCGAAGCCACAATGCCTCTATCGTATGACAGGAATAAAACCTATCAGGGTCTTGCAGAGTCAAGCTATTAAAAGACTCAACATAATGACGGTAGCCGTAGATTCATGTCCTTCGAAGACCAAACCCTTTTTTCCCAAACAAAAACCCCAAGGAGAAAATGCCATGGTAAGGACCAAGCTTACCCGGAGGAGCCAGATGCCAAGAGCTGCGTCCTGTACGCCTTATGAAGTGTCCAATAACTTCTTAGAATAGAAAACAACAACCAGTTATCGTCTATATTCCCAACAAACGAAACAACAAGCTTTTATTTTTATTTTTGAAATAACACTACGACACCCCAGGATTAGCTCACCAGAAATTGGAATGAAGCGACCACCACAGTGACAGGTCTTGAAACCACGAACGATGAAGTGTGAACCCTAACCTTGGCCACCAAAGAAGGAAATGGCGAATTCAAAGATGCAATCCACAGTAAAGGTTGTTACAGAAATAAGTAAAAGGGATGCGACAATGGAAGCCGTGACTGATATGTAGGAAGCTAGTAACAGAAAGGATAAAACCCTAAGGTTCTCACAAAGAAGAATATAACTGTTAAAAAGGACAAACACGACTCCTAAACCTTCGCAATGGACAAGCATAGCGAGCTATATCAGTGTGGGGAGTAGATACCACCATGGTTCAGCAAAATTTGGACAGGGAAAAACCACCAGAGTGGCCGAGCCCGAAGGCGAGGGAAGAAATGAGAAGGAGTAGGGTTAGTCAACCTTTATGTTATGAATACACGGGTGTGATTTAGCCACGTATCCTTTTAATAATTCTCATGCAATGGGTCACTCTTACATAGTTTGTTTACGATGACAATACCATCATTGTGCCAATTAAAAAGGATAATATGGATATTCCATAGGGTCGCCTTACCATATGATTGAATCCATGATTTGAATATTGCAATGAAACGTTGTATAGTGAGTAACAACACTTTGTCTACGACCCATAATTCAAATAATTGTTTTTAACATTTAACATTTCCATGAGAACATCACCATGATGCCAAACAAATCATAGTAAGAGTAATATGAATTATTGCTCGGTGAAATTGCTAGATACAATTGCATAATTGTTCATACATTGAATTATAAACATCGTTTGAAAAACCCAATCTTGGAAGTAGTCTACACCTAAGGGAGATATATCAATAAAGTTAGGGGTGCATTACAAACGCCTTTTGGGTTGATAAAAACCTGTACGACAATTCCAAATTCATCACAACAAGTATTCAACTACTTCAGTTTCCTTATAAACATTTAAACAAATCACTCCGGATAAGCTTATAAATTTAGAATCATTGATAATACAAGCCTGAGATGATTAGAAGGAGACTTGTAAATGATAGAATATCTAGTTAATACTGACAACAGGTAAGAGATTTATTTTACTAAGCTAAATATGAGGCGCATCTACAGTACAGAATCATCATCACTAGCGATTATTTCCACAGATTTGTTTAATTCTTGGACACTTCAGAAATACAGCTATCCTCACCACTAGAAGTTCAAATTCAACAATATAAAGAATAGAGAAGTTCGTATACAGAATGCTACCTTCAAACACTTGAAAATTGAGTGAGCAAAGACCTTTTATTTGAATGACTTTTCGTACAGCTAATTGGATTATAATATTTTTAAAAATATAATTGTCGCGACCGCACCTTACCTGTAGATCTGTAAAGAGAAAAACAGTTCGATGCATTAGCTTGTGAGCTAAGTAAGCCCAGCCTCCTATGGCAAGTTCCCCTGGAGGTTACGACACAATAAAACAACTATTAACATAAAAGAGATAGCCATATTAACATTTAAGTACAACAAAGATATTTCATACAAACTTACAATCAAATAAGTTAAACAGACAATTAAAATACTGCTTATATACAACATTTATTGCTATCTTAAAAATTTTAAATTTTTCGGAAAATTTTCGGGTTTTGACATTAACTTTCCCTTGTGAAGTGAAAGATGAGCCCAAACAACAAGAAGTCCCTCAAAAGATGCCATCACTGAAGGGATATACATCAAAATCTGAAATAAAGGCCTCCAGGGCAAAGTCTCCCACGAACCACTTGCTAATAATAATCTGTGCACTGTCTACAACAGACACAAAGGTAAAGCACCCTCACTGCTGCCATGAATAACTGCAAACAGGTCTGAAAATGGTCTCTAAAGCTACTCTTTCCTGTTGGTCAGAATACCTAAAAATGGACATGCATTTTAAGTGGTAACATAGCCAATTGGAGGGTGTTAACTTGAGAAACGACATGGTATATGGACTTGGATCCCCAGAAGTACCAAGCACTAGCACTGATGTCCCCAGAATAACAAAGAAGATGCCAAAGGAGGAGGCATAGGGTGCTACTGATGATGAGAATTCCAGTATATAGGATGATCATAATAATATGTAGTTATTTGTTGTAATAAGATTTTGTTTGGACTCTAGAGGCCATTTAGAGACTCAATGTTTATGTATTTTGTTTCATATATGTTATGTACATGGATAAACGTTGCATATTTGGTGTCTAATGCTTACATTGATGTACATGAATGTGTGTGTGTGTGCGCCCATGTGTAAAGGTCACATATTTTATGTATTTTTAGTAGGCTACTTCTGGTCCAGTTCCAAGCTCGGCCAGTTCCAGTTCTTGTTCCATCCTTTATGACTTTGAACAACTCAAAACTATCATAGGGAGTGGAGACAAATCTATGTTCACCCAGGGTGAACCCAAGACTCACCATAGGGAAAACCAAAGTACAATCAAATAGTGAATCTGTTGAAAATTTAAAACCAGTTATTTTTCCGAAGTATTTTTATAACCAGGAAGTTTTAATTTAATATAGTACTGCACTCATAGACTTCCAAACCTAAGTTCTAAAACTGTGGCACCACTCATATGATCTATCCCCAAAGCCACAAACCCTAGTAACTATTTACTTATTTCCAGTTAATATTTTAAAACTTTTATACTGGGCCTTTGTGGCTATTGTCAAAATCGATTGTCTAGATTCTGGATAATGTGTGTATCATCAGTCTTGCTAGAGACTACATACTTCTAGTTCTAAGTCCTATATATGCACATATGCTGCAAAATTTGGTCAGAATAAATGCAACATTTTACTGCACTTAAAAGAAATCTTCCTATGCAATAACTGAGACTAAACATGACCCAGTCAAGGATCGAACCAACCCCCTCTGAGCAATGAATTGACTTCTCAGGAAAGAGCTATGTAAAAATGCAGACCTATGTACCTGGAATATGTTATAGTAGATAGGAAAAGATATGGGACTCATATTTCTCATCTACCAGCTTAGATGGCTATCTAGGAGCCTGTCCTCTGATGCAGCTCTAACTGACCACAACTAAAATAGCCATATCAATGCTCACCTACCAAATTGATGAAATATCCATAAATGTAAGACTTTCAACATGTTCAGGGGATGGGTGGAGGAGGGATGAGGGGAAACAGAGAAGGGACACAATAAATAACTGCATTTGGTGGCCTTAAGGCATAGACAAAATGCACATTGGAATTTCCAATTTTAATCTTGATAGAAAATTCTCATAATGAAATTCTTGGAGGATGAAAAACACCTAAAGCCCAGTATTCAAAATAATGTGGGATGATTATGAATAAGTTCTAAACTTACCACACAAGAATAAGGAGATTGAACAGACCAGTGTCTTGTTTGACAGAGATGTCCACGAAAAGCAAACGACAGGTTTTAAAGGCTTCAAAGCCACCAACAATCTACATGCGTGTGATTCCAAACTATATTTCACAACCCTAAATGCATGGGCCTTCACAAAAATGTAGAAAGATTCACAGAATGGATGGGAATTCAGTTTCAGTTGAAGAGATAAAGATGCGAGACAATTAACAATAAATTCATTTTTTGTCCTACTCTATAGTGCTTAAAGAAACATTCTTAATAGATCTCAAACTTATAATCCTAAACTTTTACAGACTAGTATGCATGTAGGAAGCTATGGAGTGAACTATGTGAAGTTGAATATGCATTTAAATGTAAAGAATACCAATTTTTGTAACTGCAGCATGTAAGTCATAACAAAGCAGGTTTGAACTTCAAAAAAGGTAGTATAAAACAGAATGCAAAAGAAGAAGATGTTAAAATAAAAATACCTTCACTTCATCATAAAGCTTTTTCTCCCATGCATATATTCTAGATAGAGTTGATACATGGATGCCAAAAATCATGCTGCAATCCTCACCAAAATCACTGCCACTGTCATCCAAGTTGTCAGTTGAACTCGAAGAAGCAGGATTTGTCCGGAGTGATGAAGACCTTGATGATGAAGAATGAAACAAAGAGATTGAATTTAGGACCTTGGCAGAATGTTCTGCATTGACAATCAGATAACTATGTCCATTATTATGATTACAGAGAGGAAGTTACGCTGCTTAACTTTTCCTATCAAATAAGTTAATAACTAAATAATTTTTAGTACCGATTTTGCTTCAACGCTCTCCAAAATAAAAGCCATGTATAGGAACCTTTCCAACACATGAATGTATTAATGGTTCCACTCAATACAACACAATAGATAGAGTAACCATGGATTCCAGTGCCTGAAATAATAGAGATGCTTTCACATACTCTACTCTGGAACCAAATTTTTATTGATTTCGATAATATCTAATATGAACTTTCCTTGTCATATGGTTGATTCATTTCTTTCCATCTATCCATTTGTTCATAACTTGCATAATTTGGAGATAATCCTCCGTAATTGGCAGGTAGTTTCAAGAGTTCAAATGACATAAGATATTACCAATCTAAAAGCCAAAGCAAATTGCCATACCTTTGATATCAGTGAGGCGTGAAGAAAGGTGCACTTTGCTCACTTCGATGTGCAGAAACATCCTTGCCAGCCTCATAAGCCCTTATAAACTGTTCTTGAATATTCTTAATGACCTGCAACATATTTACTGGCCTGTAGGTCACAACGGGAGGAATATTCGCCTTCTCTAAAATGATTTCTTTATCTTTGACCTCCTCCTCTCTAGCAGGTTTCTCCTTAACTTCCTCCACTCCAGCCTACTCTGCACTTTTAGAAGGGATTTCCCAGGCTACAGATTCAACTTTGGCCTTGTCTGATGTTTCTACAGATGGATTAATTGGAGCTTGAGTAAAGGAATCAAAAGTAGATTCCACAACAGGCTTGGAAGGTTCCACAGAAGACACATTTGGCTTTTCTTTCACCTCAATTTCATTTTTATCCTCTTCCTTCTTGCTCTCTTGTTGAACCTCTTCTTCCAAATCTGGGATTCCTTCTTCTTCCCTCACCTGTTTCATCTCCCTGATGTCATCTTCATCGAAAACTTGACTCAAACTTCTACTATGTACTGGTAAGCCCCTCCTCAACAAGCATTCAGCCGTGATCCCTCCTACAAAAACCTTTCTTCAACCTTGCGCCATAGCCATTTAGGGGATGCGAAAACCTGCGCCAAACCGTGTGCCATAGCCATTTCGGGGATATATGTGAGCCTGACTATATAAAAAATACCCCACCGTATTTATGTATTGTTTCAATAAATAAATAAACCCATTCCCCCGTTAATATATAAGCAATATAATTTTGGGGGTTTCATGGTTATTTTATACCCCCAATATGAACGGACATGAAATTATATTGGCCATCTAGTGAAGCCCCCGTGGAAAAGGTTCTACTGAACGTGAACCCCATGTTAAACACTTCCTTGACACCAGACAGACTAAAATCTATGAGAGATTCAGGAATGAGCACACACAATTGAACCCGAGCCAAACGTCCTTTGAGAAATGCAAACCATGGTACGTTCGTATATGCATTGATCAGAACACCTGTTGTTGTAGATACCACGTAGAATATGAATATTATTATGACACATATAAACATATATTTTGTGATTTGCATACTAACATTGTGCAGGGCTGCAATGAATCCATATTACTACCGAATGCATCAAGAGACTTTATACACAACATCATGTGTCCAAGGCCCGAAGAACAAAAATATTATGAAAAATCGTGTATATATGGGACATGTTCTATGTGCAGTGGGTTTTCTCTTTTGAACCGTTGCATCCATGAAAGCGACAAGCACGAATTTGGAAGGATGGGCATGGAGATGCAGAGCTTCAAGTACGTAATCTATCAATTAGACAGTGCCAAGGAAAGTAAAAAGATTGCATTAGTGAAGTCACAGGTACAAATGAATATTGTGTATTTTTCATATTACATGTTCAATTTATGACATATACATTTTTCCAAAGGCCACATTGTAATATTTCCCTTGTTTTCATGAAGTAGGTACGGGTATTTGACTTCATGACGGAGTTCTACAAGAAAACAGAGCAATATGTTCAACATGTGCATGTAGCACGATGGCAAGATGAGCAGTACAGAAAATGCAGGAACACATTTCCTGTCGGAACCATAGTGTCAATTGTGGATTTTGCAGAAAATTACACCCTTCAGCCACAAAATTAAATCTAGATTCAATACTACCATTCAGACGAAGTCAGCATCATGGTACATATTATGTATAGGCATGGGCTAGAGAGCAGCAATGACAATTGGATAATACTGAAGGAGACAAAATTTTACACAAGTGATGATAGAACCCATGATCTGCATTATGTGCAACATTGTTTTTGAATTTTCTATGATCAGTTGAAGGAGAAAGATATCCAAATGGATCAACATTAAATATGGTCGGATGGTTGTGCAGGCCAATGGATGAGTATTCCAATGGATGAGTATTTTGCATAAGACTTATAATGTGCTGCGCATTTGGAACTATTTTGAGACCGAGCACGGCAAAGGCGAGCATGATGGGGCTGGTGCATGCATCAAGACCACACTACGAAGGGAAGAGATGAGGTTTGACATGGAACCTCATATCCGAGATGAAGAATCCATAGTTCAATGGTGCTCTGCGACAATGTCAGACCGAGCAAGAGATCAACAAACATCATTAGTGGCAGGACGTGTGGTAAGAAATTTTTGGCGAGTGGTTGACATAGATCAATCGCATTACTATAGTTGCAGAACAGTACAAGGAACACGTGCATTTGGCTCAGTTCGAAGCTCAAACAACCCCTTATTTGAAATATGGACGTGAAAGCTTGCTTGATTTTGCAGCCCTTGCAGTAGTGGCGAATGGGATGAATGTGAATGCATGGACTGGGTTGATGAATGGTATCGTGTGTCACTTGTAGTAGACCAACATGTAGTTGTTGAAACAACCCAGTTAGAGGAGGGTCAGTCAGCAATTTCGACAGATTACGACCATATCTTAGATCTTCTACAACCAGGACACATATATGCAGTTGTTGCCCCGAAAGACAATGAATGGGGCACAAATTATTGGTTGGCACAATGCATCCAAGGTAATCAAACCATCTATGGATCATTAAACAACGATGAAGGCATTGAATTTCCTATTGGCTCGATGGTGGTTAATGGGGAATATCTTACACTAGATGGGAAGTCAAGAAAGACTAGTGGGCATGTATTCATGGATTACAGACCAGGTTTAGTGGTGTATCACTTCACAAACTTGATCGTTGGCACAAAGATCCATCTACAGACAATGTCAAGCAAGAGCTAAACCAAGGTACGCTACTACCTGCCTCATTCAGAGCATGAGAGGTTGATGGAGACAATTAATAACAGAGAGGATCCAGATGGATTTATTAAATGAGGTCAATCAACTTTACATAAGAGAAAGAATTGCATCAAAGAATGTTATGTTCTACATTGACGCATGTGTAGTTTTATGTTATTTTGTTGGTACATGCATTTTTGTTGATACATACATACATACATGTCTTTGCCATACATACATACATACATACATACATACATTCATAGAGATACATAGAGATACATACATACATAGAGATACATAGAGATACATACATACATACATACATACATAGAGATATATCCATCTGCCATGTCATCATTTCACCCTTTGTCATTAATGTTTAGAAACCTAATCTATCCCTAAAAGCATTAATATAACCCTACAAACCTAATCTATCACTAGAAATCCTAGAAATCTAAACTAACCCTAGAAACACTAATTTAACACTAGAAAACTAAGCTAGAATACTCTAAACCTAATCTAGTTCTGGAAACCTAAACTAGCCCTAGAAACACTAATCTAACACTAATCTCTAGGAATCCCTCATTGGCTTCAACAACAAGGTTATGTTAATCAATGTCTCCCCACTAGCATGATTATCTTTATTAGGGTTTAAAAACCCTACCCACGTCACGTCACACAAATACACCACTAGAGAACTCAACTTATAGAATCCAAGTCTACATGTCCATCTTCGTATTTCAATCCTCAAACCCTATGTCTTATACTCTAGCATCAAACCCTAATATGCATTTGGTTAGTGATAAGAATGAGAAGCTTTATGTTGGGATTGAATTATTTCAATATTTAGGCCTCTAACACCTCTGCAACTTCTTCCACTACGATGATCTCATATTACAATGACGTCAATGGCCTGTGCTTATATAAACATAAATATTTCTTTTTCTTGTAACATTGGGGTACATGCAAGAGCTCATGGACATGTTAATATGAGATATCTTATGCAAACCCTAGCCATGTCACATCACACAAGTACTCTAGCATCACACAAGAGAAATCTCTACAAGAACATGCAACATGTCTATCTTTCCCTTATCTTCTCCACTGGTTATATCTTCATGATCCATAAAATATAAGTCCTAGGGTTTACTCATTAACCCTATAATCCCCATGATAGATAAGAAGTCCTCGTTGGATTCAATAATAAGCTTATGTCAATCAAGCTCTCGCCACTAGCATGATTCTCTTTCTTAGGGTTTACAAACAGTATCCATGTCACATTACAAAAGTACATGGCAAGACAATGCTATTGATAGCACCCAAAATCATGTTAGGCATTAGCTCCACTCTGCATGTCTTCTACTAGGGAAATGACCTTAGTGTTAGAGAAAGATGCTCAACTTTTGACCTAATTTGTAACTTTCTCAAAATTACATGGAGTTTCCCTTTGTGAGGCCTTTTACTTGGGTTTCCCAGTTATCTCACATACTCTTAGACCCTCGACCATGGGCACACAAAAAATCTCAACTCTACTCTCTGTCGATGGACATCACACACATCTAATGTAAATCAATCCTTGGCTTTGCAAGAAATGTGGTCCATCTGGCTTATCCACAATGAATCTATACGTTAGAATATTTTAGCATGCCCTTAGAAAATCTCTTATATACTTAAATATGGTAGGAGGAAACACATAAATCCAAAGCCTCTGAAGCCTCAAAGAGTGGATTTTCACCTAGTCACAATCACTTTTGTGCTTTAGTGAATTTGCATGGAGCCTCACAAAAATATCCTAGTTCTTATATTAAATTTAGTTGCATTGAAAACTTATCATGCATAAACCAAATATGAAAATTCACTCTTACAACAATTATAGCAATAGTGCAATGCTCCATATTTTTCAACAGAGCACAAGGTCAATTTCTCTGTTACTTTTCTATGTAATAATCTTATTCTGACTAGTTCAGTAAATTTTTAATAAAATTTTATGCTTTCAAGTGAAATTTAGTATCATGCTTGGCCTTTCATAATCAGACATACATATGTAAAATAAACTAACATATCAATATTTTCCTTCAATTTGTTTCAACATAAAAAAAATGTGTTTCAGCATAATAATCAAGTAAATAACAAGGTATATGTATGTTTCAGAGTACGTTTCAACATAATAATCAAATAAAATAAATAACAAGGAAATTACCTGATGCTGATGCTAGTAGATCCCTTATCAAGTAACTCCCTTATCCAGTCAAGATCATGTGTCCACCCTGCCGACCAGCTATTATCTTGCTGGCCTTTGGAAATCAAAGGATTTCCAAGCCCCCGAGCTCACAAACTGATAATCCCGAGAGCAGTACTTCCTGTGATCTCCCTCCTTTCTTCACTTAGATCTCTTTTCTGCTACCTTCAAATTTCCTCCCAATATCATCTCCCAAAAATCCAACCCCTTCTCCTCCCTTCACTCTTCCCTATATACCTTTCCTTCCTCAAGAAGACTTTGGGCTTACTCCACCACCCCAAACTCCCCCTCTCGAGCCCCTCAATCATTTAATCCCCTTACTTAGTTAATTCATACAAGTTACATTAAAAAAATATATTTTCACACTCAATGTACTGAACAATCAACTATACTCACGGCAAATTTATTGGACTTTGACTATTGGTTGTAAGTATTTATTATGGTAGGAATTATTACACAAGGGTTATCTATTGTAGACATAGTTTATTAACTATTAGTCTATTCACCACCTTTGTATTTAGTGTTATTAGGATAAAATAATAAAATAATATATATATAGTTGACCTTTTCAATTTGGACAAGGTGTGTCTTAATGGTTTACCTCATCCGTCAAGATAACTTATCTTGTAATTTAAACACCACTACATTTTTGGCCTTTAGGGGGGCTTGTCTTCCGCCCCCAAAAGTGACATAAGGGGGGGGTTTTGGATTTGGGGGCGGTTTTGGCAAAACTTCCCCTAAAGGCACAGATGTTAAAATTTTTTCCCTTTAAGGGCAGTTTTTGACAAGATTGGAACCACCCCCAAAAGTGACTTTTGGGGGTGGTTTGTGACCCCCCTTGTAGAGGTCTATGGAGAGAGTTTTAAACCCCCGTTGTAGACCCCTTCATAAAGACCTACGAGGGCGGTTTTGAACCCCGTTCATAGAGACCTACGAGGGCAGTTGTGAACCCCCCTCATAAGCCCTCTCATACAAACCTACAGGGGCAGTTTGGAACCCCCCTCGTAGAGGAATATAGGGGTTGTTTCAAACCCCCCTTGTAGAGGCCTATAGGGGTGGTTGTGAACCCCCTCGTATAGTCCTATAGGGGCAATTTGTAACCCCCCTTGTAGAGGCCTATAGGGGTAGTTTAGAACCCCCACGTAGAGGCCTATAGAGGCAGTTTGAAACCTCTCTCGTAGAGGTATATAGGGGTGGTTTGGAACCCCCCTCGTAGATTACTATAGAGGCAGTTTGTAACCCCCCTCATAGATGCCTATAGGGGCAGTTTGGAACCCCCCTCATAGAGGCCTACAGATTCGGTTCGAAACCCCCCCTAAAACGCTTTACAAACATTTGGGGGTGGTTATGAATTCCCCTCATATAAACTTACAGGGGGGTGTTGAACCCCCCTCGTTGTAACATACAAGGGCAGTTTTGAACCCCCCTCGTAGCCATAATAAGTCATAATAAAATATATTTTATTAAAAATATCAATATTGCAATATCATTAGGGCACAAAGGAATTGAATCTTCAACCTCCTACTTGTAAAGCAAGCACTCTTCCATTGAGCTAGAACCCTTTAAGAATTGGGGAAAGGGGAAATATTAACAACAAAATTGCATCATTTTTAATTCTAAGAAATACTAATAATCCCAACATTGTTTCTAACTCGAGAGACCTAAGAAAGTAGTCTGAATGGCTCTGACCTTCTTTAGATATATGCTAACCACTTCAAATCGTATGGCTCTAACCTTCTTTAGCTATATGCTAACCACTTCACATCCTATGATGTAATAAAGATAATGTAGATGTATGTTAGGAAATTCACATTTAGACTCTTAAACATATAATTATGCATCCAATTGACCTCAATTTGGCATTTAAATAGAAGAATATTATGCCACCCAGACAGACACTTAGTTTTCTTGATTATGATCATGCCACTGTACAGCACACAAAGTAACAACAAATAAATGCATTTTAGAGCTCTGTAGATTTGAATGTTTTGTTGTTAGCAATGTCCCATAGTAAAAAATGGAACTCCACAGAATGAGAAACTTCTTCCATATAAAGATGCACCCTCCTAGGGCGAGTATGATGGTCCTCCTTTTTCAACTGATCGGTGGAGGGAAGTGCCCAGAACAAGAAGCCCTAGTTTCTCCAATTTCTTCTGTAGAATTGTCTGATATGTACATAACTGATCTTATTCAAGGATTTCAACTAGAAACATTGTATATGTATGGTCACTACGGCTATAGTTAGCTACGAAGACCATTTATGGTTGTAGACAACTTGAACTAATCACTTTGAACCATTATTTCAGCTAGCACTTTATCTCATGAGCATCCACGCATGGTGACTATGGTTGCATGTAATTATGAGAAACATTTTGATTTATGGTTAAATATGGTGGAAGGAACTATGAGAAACCTTTATGGTTAAATATGGTTGCAGGTAATATTCAGATCCACACAAACAACGACAAAAAGAATAGGGGAGAGATTACTACTCAGAGAGGTATCATGCCATTCCTAATAGGGGAAACTTGAACCTCACAGAGCTATTATAGCAAGACTATGTGAATGTAACTTTAGGACCAACTGGATGCATCTTAGGAGAACAATATAGATACTAAATTTAATCCTTCAAATTCAATTTAGAAGACAACAGATAAAGAATGTCTACACCAGAAAACACATGCAAAAATGTTAAGTATAACTGAACCAATGACACGTGAAGCCACAAAAACCACCCTTGGCACCCAAATAAGTTTGAAGTAATCATATCAACAAAGTATGTAACATTTTCAAACAGTAAGGCTAATATTAAATCAATTTTCAAACACAAGATTTTGAATCATGACTATGTAGGGAGACAAGCCACCAATCTGCAGTGCAAATTGCATTCAATACCAGGTTCCAACTCACCTTTTGGAATAACCACAAAAATCCAGCAGCACTAAAATAAGTTTAGACTCTGCTATTAACTAGCACAAATACAAAAGCCTTATTTTTATAGTTCCAACAGAATCCAACCCAACACAAATCACTGACAAAACTCTGAAAATTATGAGTGAAATCAATTGGCAATGGTACAAATTCAATCTTGCATCTTACAGGCCTTGAAGACTGATAACTGTAGGTGTAGTACATATTTCTATTGTAGCTGATGACAAATAAATTCCACCATTCTCCAGTTGTGCAAAACAACTCACAGAAAGTACCAGAGCAGAGGTTCAAGAAGACAAACCGCATGCCATATTATATAGACACCTACTTGAAAGGGATAGCTGCAAGATGAAGGATGAAATCTGCACTTCCAATCAAAAACAGGATAATTCTACTGGACCAAAAATTTGCTTGTCTTGGTAACAATGTGACTTTTATTGGTAAAATCCTTTGTCTTGGATCAAACCACGCAAGAAACTATCACATGTCCACCCAAATGTAGTCCATGCACCCAATGGATTCCAATCATAACAATGGCAATGAATGGCCACCCCGTAGACTTCGCATTGATAGTCACGAGGCAAGACTGTGAATCCATAGACTTTACATAGTTTCCCTATTTCCTCTGAGACTTGTTTGTTGGCTGTGCTGTGCATTTGAAATTCCTCCAAGCTTACAGTGTTACTTGCAGCATGGTATTTATTTTCCTCTGGGATTACTTTATTGGTTGTTCCATGCAATTGAAAATCCATAATATTTTCTTGTGAAAAGTCATTTGGTAGCTGAAATAGTGAAATCCCATGTTCTGTGCAGTGCTTGATGGAACGAGGGGTCCATTTTAAGGAAAACCTTAAGGTTCAACTCCCAGAGGCTGAGAACATGTACCTATTTCTTTATTATTAGATAAGCAATCAGAGGAATTCTCAATAATTCCTTGAGATGGATCAACAAGATCTTCCACTTGATCAGTGTTGGATGCCAGCAATTCTATGAAAAAAAAGAGTGGTTCATTCTCAAAATAAGGTTCCATATATTCAAATGATGGCTCTTTAAACTCAATTTCTTGATCATCATGCAGACAATCATTTACCTATTGAATGCAAGCCATGCATTGTTTAGAAATCATGGTCACAGCTTAAGTTTTGTCAATCACGATTTGAACCAAAGTTAGTTTACCATGAGGACATCAATGTCATCAAGGGAATAGCATTTGGATCATAACTTTATCTCTGAAGCTTACCATTTAATCAATGTCAGTGGTATCAAGAAGCCTCTTTACGTGGTCTTGATTCTCAGCATCATTCAACAATGCTTGGACAACTTCAGTAAAACCTGCAAAATCCTTATTTTGGAAAATATAAATATATGTAACAATGTTAAGCAAACACAATTTTCATGCCATCATTTCCAACTTCTATGCTTTTTAACTATTCAAAACACCGTTAAACTAACACTAATTCACATGCATGTTTGAGTACATGCTTCTTTAACTACTATTCATGTGTTATTTTGCATACTCCCTAACTATCTTCACTCATAGATGTTTTCTCAATATTTACAACCTATGACCTTCTCCTTGTATTTAGGATATTTTGATCAACACAAGTGTAATAAAGCGGGAAAGACTGTCTTCTGCGATTCAAATGAGCTCTAGTTCCATACCTACAAATTCATTGTTTTCTAAGAGTCTATAGAACCCAGATCTACAAGTTGAACACATATATTTTGGCAACCAGCTCCTTTACTGCCTTGATTATCACATCTAGCTTTTACTCTGACCTCTCTTATCATATATGAGCCAAGACCTATACAAAAATGAATGAAAAACGTAGTCCTAAGAGAAACTATGTTGTTATTCATGGTTCTATGACATAAGACTCCTCATGTATGTCCTGGACATGGAACCATGAAAATTATGCCCTTTAGCACCATAATTCCCATTTTCTAGGGCATAGTCCACTTCACTCTTGCTAGATGAGAGATATAAACATTGCATAAATGAAAGAAGGAAATGGTCACTGGATAACCAAATATACAAAAATGAATGGTGAACTGAACAACCTACTCACAATACTTGTGGGCATGTGCAACTGAACAACATACCTAGCTTGGCATAGTTAACAAAGCTTTGAATACTAAATGTTAGTGGGTGCTATGAACTAAAAGAGCTGCTAGGTATAGAAACATTGGTATCTTTGGAGACCTTGTTGGCAGACGGGTGTGTGAAGCTCAATTGCATACCGAGGTTGGCTCACTGTACAGAGCTTCGGAAGTTAAGTATTGGTTGGTCTTGTGAGATAGAAGAGCTACCAAGTATGGAAAGAGTGGCATATTTGGATATGTTGTGGGCAGAAGGATGTGTTAAACTGAAGAGCCTATAGGATTTGGCATAGTGTACAAAGCTTCAATGTTTAGTTGTTTCAGGGTGCTCTAAATTAACAGAGCTACCAAGTATGGAAGAATATAAGCTGCCGACAGATGATACCGGTGGTTAAAGAAGCGATACCAGGGGAGAAATAGATTTCTACCACTTGGATTTTTATTATAGCTGATAAGGTACTGCACCCTACATTGCCAACTCACCTTCCATGATTTCATTTCCATCCGCACCAGCCAACACAAACTGAATGGCTTTTCTTTGTGAATGGCTTCTATGAATGGCTTCGTGCAGTGAATGAATGACTTATATGTGTGAACAACTTCTCTTTGTGAATAGATTCTATGAACGGCTTCGTGCAGTGCATGAATGCAAATAGATGTTTACCTAGTGGGATATTATTTAAGCAATAGTAAGCTTCCCTGAAAGTGGTTCTAATCATGCCACGCCACAAGGAAAATAATATCATGAACACAAAACCCAACCAACTCTTTCTCTGTAATGATTCCACGAGACACAGGTGCGGGAGGATCCGATGTGGTACACAAGCTACACCCTCCTTTTATTACTATTTAAAAACCCAGTACAACCTAGTGATTTCACGGGATTTAGTGCGAGACACAGGTTACACCCTCCCTTTTTTGCTGGTTAAAAACCCTAAGTGACTAAGTGATTTCCTCAACAAAACGTGTATATATATATCAGTTTGTAGTGTAACACGATGGATAGCCAGTCTTAGGGAAGCTTGTTCTCACTCAATGTGATCCTGCTTAGTAGACCTTTATTCGTTGGCCAATTAATTGGTTTCCAAGCTATTATATTTGGAAGAGTTGTGAGCAGACAGATGTGTGATGTTGAACATCATATAGGGGTTGGCATGGTGTACAAGGCTTCAACAACTAACTATTTCCCTGTGCTCTGAGTTAGCCACACTGCCAAGTATGGAAACATTGGTGTCTTTGGAGGAGTTGTGGGAAGATGGTTGTGTGAAGATGAACAGAATACGAGCATTCGCGCAGTGTCAAAAGATTCTCGGGATAATTGTTAGAGGATGCTCTGAATTAAAAGGGCTACCAAGTATGGAAACATTGGTATATTTGGAGGAGTTGTGGGAAGAGTAATGTACCATTCCGATGAATTGTCGTGAATAACATCGTGTGTTTGATATTTCTCTAGCTTTATTTAGAATGATGAAGATCATGCTTACAGAAAGATCAAGCTTTGTGTCGAAGATGTTCAGGGAAGGAATGCCCTCACTAACTTTTAGGGAATGGATTTTACCCATGATAAGATTAAATTCATGGTCTGCTTGTGGAAAACTTTGATTGAAGTTCATGTGGATGCTAAGACAACATATAACTATGGTTTAAGTATGTTCTGCATTGGATTTACAAAGAGGAGGCCCAATCAAGTCAAGCGAACATGTTATGCCTAAACAAGTCAAATAAGATAGATTCGAAGGAAAATGAGAAAGATCATGGTACTTGAAGCTACTTCATGTGATCTAAAAGAGCTTGTGGAAAAATTTATTCCTGAGGTGATTGGGAAGGAGATTGAAAAAGATACTCCCTCAATTTACCCCTGCAAAATGTATTCATCAGAAAAGTTAAAATTTTGAAGGCTCCAAAATTTGACCTTGGAAAGCGTATGGAGGTACACGGAGATTATTCTGAGGATGTTAGAGTCAAGGTTGATAGGCCAATGAGACTATGTAGAGAAGGCCTCAGTGAGACATTCAACTGTCATCACCATATCCTCCAACCTTTTGACAAAGAATACTAGATAAGATTCGAGGGATCCAAGGCTTTCATTCTCTTATTCCAAAATTCCAATAGGGTTTCAAAGCCTTCACCCAAGAGAAGCAAAAGCAAAACATATGCTTTGTATGAGCCTTGAATATGAAAAATTCCTAAAAATAATGTAATTCTTGGGGATTTTTGTTAGTTGGGTCTTAGCTTAGCTGCTGGTTGAGGAGTGTTTACCCCCACTAAGGACAAGTGACATGTTGAGCTCTTGATGAGTATATAGTTGTGTCATCCTTAAGCGATGAAAAACCCAATTTACCCATAGCATCCTTGGAATAAAGGTTTCCTAGGATACATATTTCATGATGAAAAAAAACCTTTGGGCATTTTTGGAATAAGAAAATCCTTAGACCCCTTACTAGTATTATGTGCTGAAAGGTTAGGGAGTATGGTAAGGACAACTGCGGATATCACAGTTATTTTAAAGGATTGGACTTTTAGCAATGTTTCAAAAGTCAGACTCGGTAATAACTCAGCGAGGTTGAAAAATCAGACTCGGGGAAAATCTTGAACAAACAGAGACACGCATTTTTGTGCATGCCCACACATTTTAGACTTTGAAAGAAACTTTTTTTTAAACCAAACATTGCAATTGTCATCCCTTTAAAATTACATTAAATACTACATCTAAAAAATTAACTTATGCAAGTAGAGAAAATGCATTAACAACCTTGACTTTGGCTCCTCAAATAATCCTGGCAAATTTCTAGTGCCCACAGTGCTTTAAACATTCCTTAACAGAAAACCGACATCCAAATAGGTAGAGAACGATATATTCAAAGATGGATTTAACACCTATTTCAAAACCGTAATCCCTCTTTAAAAAAAAACCTAAAAAATACAGGACAAACACCCACTTAATCTTGTTTGGCAATATACGAAGAAAAACTAATTACAGTCAGGTGGGCACTCCATATTTCACAATCTTTTTCATATGATTTTTTAAAAAAAATACACAAACATGACAGTGGCTCTATATTTGACTTCAATTCAATAGGCTCCTCATATATGGAAATCCAGGGGTTAAAACCCAACCATTATGCCTTTGGATATTATCAGAATTCACAGATTTATATCCTAAAATGAAGAAAGCAATCAAAAAATAAAAAATCCAGGACAGTGACAAATCTATCTCTATCTAACTTTTTACCTAGCTCCACCCACCAAATTTTGTACTCATATATATGCAAATAGTTGCGGCAATTCTTCCCAATATAAATTGAAGCAATCCCTTGCGAGTACATGTATCCTTTCTTCTCTTGTTCGTGAGTATTGCATCGTTCTCTACATGCATGTTTGATTCATATGTGAGTATTTATTTGACTATAACTAGTGCATATATCATCAAGCACTTTTAGGCTCATCTGCACATTTATTAGACTTTGGCCTTATAAAACACTAACAATAGTTGGATTCTTGAAAATTGGACACTAAAGGGGGGCTATGAGCTATCCCTCATCAACATAGTTTGTTTCCTAATAGCTTTATCCTCCTAGGAAAATAAAGATGCGGTTTTGAAAGGGAGCCTTGATTTCTAGGAAGGAAAGACTCTATAGTCATCAGGCTTCAACTTGGAACTTAAAGCTCCTTCAAAATTTCTAGTATATGTAACATTATTGTTTTGCCCTTCAAATTTTGCACAATTTCAAAGTAATTAATATTAGTACAACAAAGTTGACAAGGTGGACAAAACCTATCACTTATGCAAGAATTTGTGTTGATCTTGACCTTAGTAGGCCCTGCCTAATCTTGACCTTAGTAGACCCCGCCTAAATATATTTAGAAAAGAACCACCACTAGAATAAATAACTATTAGTTATGCAAGATCTAGATATAGATGAACTTTGCTAGCATAATTCATCTGAGGGTTCTGATCATAAATATTTTCAGGCCCTTTTATTAAGTCAGCAACTGGACTGTATAATTGTACTTTGTGTATTGATTTTACTATCTTAAAATACAAAAATTTAAAATACAATCCTAACTAATAATTATGCAGGATAAAAAATATTCAAAAAGCATCTAGCTCACTAATAGTAATAAGACATCTTCGGACGTCATGATATCAAGCTTCTATGCATGAATGAGATGCAACTCTATACAAAGATAATTATGAAGACCAGTAAAATACTAGAACATTCACAACCTAAATCAAGGTGCATAGTTTTTTTGTAACTTGAAAAGAAAGATGCTTGTAAGATTTAACGGAGAAAATAACTCACTTCACACGAATTTTAAAAATCAATGGCCTTTATCTTTGCCTCATCGATAAATTTGCCATTCACAGTCTCTCAAACAGGCCACAACAGGACCGTTGGGTACCAGCTAAGACCTGATGTGCCTTCAAGAACATTCTGCACAATAACCAGTTGACCTCTAATCCATTGTTTCTGAAAATGCTCAAGACCTTCTTCTTTAATATCATGTACAGTTGGACAGTAGAAATAATTGTCACTGTTGTTCTTTCTATGAGCTTCTTGGCATAAATTCCTTTCAGAATATCCATTTTTCCCATTAGAACTAGACTTGAGTCATGAGGTGCATGGATGAGAAATTTTCAAGCCCTATGCAACTTTACAGCTGCTAGCCATTTCCTCTACATCTTTTTCAATTTTTGCAATCAAATTCATTCTACAAATGCGTTTTAATTCTAACAAATGACAGCCACAGCCACCATATTCCTTTGGGGGACATCGAATGCTACCATCACTATTAGCTTTCCAATCTGGCAATCTGTTTGTAGGGTCCACAGTGCTATTGCTAGTAACATGAGAGTGAAGCTCCCAACCAGGTCTTCCCCCTGACACCTTTGGTTGCTTATTTCTTGGAAATCCCTCTCTACCATAGGAATAAGCTCTATCTGTAGACTGCTGATGGGCCAATTCTGCTTTACCACCTATTGGTTGGAAACCTTCTCGAAGACCTCGACAACAACTGACACATAGTTCATAGGAACAATACTGACTGCTTCGGTGGTTATCAACAATAGATGTCTTGCAGTTGTAACTGTAGCAATACATAAGACATCAAATGGCCATGTGAGATTGTATGATCATTTTAGATTACCACTACAATCTCAAAAACATTGGATATAACTAAATCCTCATCCTATGTTACCTAGGGTATACTTGTATTTTAGTAAAAAAAATGAAGGGATTTGAACTTTGAACATGTACCATCATAGATGTTCATCTGCATTAAGTTTTGCTTTACGAATCTCCAACTTTATTGTTGGTTCGCCTGAGTAGAAGGAATATTTCAAGAATGTTACAACCATTGTACAAATTGGAGCACGTGAAAAATATTTAAAACTATCCCCAGGCGAAGAAGCATACCACAAGATACTCACCTTGAACAAACTGGAGCATATGAAAAATATTTAAAACTATCCCCAGGCAAAGAAGCATACTACAAGATACTCACCTTGAATCTTGGCCTCCACCTCTTGCTCCAAGCACTCCTCCCTGTGGATCTGCTTGAGCACAGGAAGAGCCATAGACAGAAAGTAATGGAGGTATCGAATTTTATCAGTGTTGTCTGTTTCCTGCATCCTGACCTACATATAGAGAACATCAGTTTCTAGAATATGAGATATTTTTCTTCCATGGATTATAACCGCTATCATCAGTAAAAAGGGAATAGTATTCCGATATGGAATAAACAACCACATAACAAGGAACAAAAAACAACCAAAATTCCAATCTACAAAGAACTTGTCCAGCCTAGAAAAAAGGTTGATGAAACTTTTCAAAAGATCAAATACCTTCACCTGTCTATTCCCACGCAAACATGCCTTGCAACTGCAACTCCCACGACAAAATGGGCAAGCCTTCTCAATATCTTCTTCTGAATATTCAGGGTACCTATACCACAATGAATAACCATGTGTATCAAAGTTAGATACATCCAACTATTATCAAATTTTCAAATGTTCTTGTCATTACAGTCTTCTAGATATTTAAAACAAAAAGGTCTAGGGTTTGTTATGCTCATTATCCACTGGAAGAAAAGCTTATTCCTACCAGTTAGCAATACAAGAGAAACAATAATGCTTTCCTTTTCATTTTGAACATCAGACTAGCTTCCCTTTGTCATTCTTCTGACATTGATGACATATAGCACTTTCTGCCTCAACCAAGGTACGAGTCCTCTTGTTAGTGCAATCGTGAGACACAACAATAGAGAATGTTCCTTAACCAAGGCCATGCCAATTATAATTGATGCTACCAATTATATGTTCAAAACGGCATGAGAATATGGAGAATAATAGAATAAAATAGAAGGAAACAATGCCATAAGTGATGATAACTCGCTAAACTCACCAAAACAGGCTTCTTTTTCAATTTTTTTGCAATTTTGGTTTTTGCTGAAGGTGCATGGGATTGATACCGCGGAAAATCAGTCTCTCTTTCAATTCCACAGTTTCTTAAGATATCCACCTCAGCTTCATTGTGTATGTCGAATAGATGGGCCTCACTGATACACAAGCTGGCCTTTTGGAACCTTTTCTTTTGATTTCTTATTCACCAGGATGGTTGAGAGCTCCCGCCCAGCAGTGGCAGTGACATGTGGTTTTTCAACTTTATCTGCTTGTTTTCAAACACTCGCTCACTGATTTCCTCCTTTTTCTTCAGCTTCTTCTCGCTATCATGCTTGGCAGAGTTTGCAGCCCTCCTCTTTGCTTGAATATAATGCTTTTCACGAACAGTCTTGTCTGGCATAGACCGTGCACTGCATCTCCATTGGTTTCCATCTGATCTCTTGCAGCATAGATTCTCTGGAACCACCCCAATTTCTTCCTTCTCTATATTTCCATAGGCCATTGGAAAAACTGAAACAGGCATCCTATAAAATAGTGCAGTAGCCACCTCGCTAACAAATCAATAGCAAGCCAAGAAAACAAATAGTGAATGCCTCCTCATGTGGCGAGAATAAATGGAACAATTTTTTAGGTCTTCGCTACTATCTTAGAATGGATGCTATGAATATACCACGAAACTTTGCAAGCCAAATCAATCCATTTTCATCCTTAACAGAGAACAAGAGACCCACAAACTTCCCTTTAAATAAGCCTCACACAAATCTCTAGCCGACAACTTCAACAAAGCTTGCTTGCAAGACAAATGCTACGCATGGAACCAATCGAAGGGCAAGTCAAAAGCTACTCTCCTGCAGGCAAAATATCTAGACATCAATAACCAAGAAAAATTTCTCTGCAATTCCTATCCTAAAGAAAAGTAAACTAAATTCAATAGATTTTTTTATTCAGAAGCTTAAGCTAAAATAAACTTGCCAAGGAACAAAAATCCAATCTTCAACAAAATCAAGGAAAACTGAAAAATGCATTAGAGTCTCTAACATTAATGAACTTGGTAGAGGATGAACAACTTTGAATGTTCGAAGACTTGGCATAGGACGAATAACTTTGAATGCTCTGAATCCTAGTTGTTAAAGACCTTGGGGAGTTGGCAGAGTATAGCAACTTTGAATGTTCTGAATCCTAGTTGTTAACGACCTTGGGACTTGGCAGAGGATGAGTAACTATGAATGTTATGAATCCTAGTTTTTAAAGACCTTAACAGCAACAGGACAAGTCATTGTTTGCATGCATTTTAATACTCGACAAGTTTCCAGGGCAATTCAATTTAACCTTCCAGCCATCAACCATAGGAGAAAAACTGCAGTAAGATGGCATGCAATGGCATGTCCTTATCTTTCCAGGATTATGAAAATGGGTGCATTCATTGGATCACAGTCTGTCTTTGAATTTTTTGTTTGAGCTGCCACTTTATCTACATTCTCTGATTCTGATGCTGGAGAAATTGCAATCGCAATTTCTACTGTAGGGAATGTCGACCGTTCCTCCAGACGGGACCAAGCCTGTGGAGGAAGAGGGTTTCCACTAGAATAATGCATAGGACTTAATACTGGTGACATTGAATCTTGAGCATTCAAAAGTGGCATGCCAGAATTGAACCTAGATGGTGAATTCGTAGCTGGAGATAATAAGGTTGGTGATCTTGATTCATGACCCAAGTGACCCAATATCGGTGAAGCACCTTTTAGCTCTTGTGAATCTTGGCTGATGTATTTTCTACAATAACGCTTCTCATCACAGACCTCATAGAAATTTCCAATGTGAACCTCGTGACAGAGCAAACGAACACTGCAGAAAAGCCACTACACTAAATATGTCACATTACGCTGCCCACAACACCAGCCATTCCCAGGCAGGACAAACCTCTTCCATATCTGAATCCTCCAAAACCCACCATAAAGAAGTCTAAAAATGCAAAGAACCATCCCTATCATACCAAGGCCTCCCCGAACCTTCTCATTATCAATATTGACATCAGCAAAGGTGAAGATCCAGTAAGCGGCCATGCACAACAAAATGAAGGTCACTGTGTGCAAATACATGTTGTCGAATCCTAGTCGATCCATATTCCACCCAAAAACACAGAACCCACAAAATATTGAAAAAAATGCAAGAGAAGGATCACTCCAGCAGTCAAATAGACCTCCCTGCCATTCCGGTTTAAGGTCCATTCTTTTACTACCTCTTAGCTGAAGAGATTATTTATTCTCAAGCTGTGGGAATCTAGACCTGCTTCAACGGAATTATCATCTGTCCTTGTATGATCTGCATCCCTGGTCTCCAAATCAACTTCAGGTTCGTAATCTTTTCCAAGAGGACCGAGGATAAGATTGAGCCCAGCTGCTGCAGGGGTACCTATTGCAACAACAATGCACAAACCCACTCCAATAGCTGAGCACTTTGATCTCCTATAACCCCATTTAAGCCCACAGAGCGCATACTGAGAAAAACATTTCACTTGCAGAAGTAGCACTACTGCCAACATGTGTGCCCACTCATGAGGTTTGTAACTCCCATTTTTGCAGTAGACCTTTCTAAGATAAACAATGTCCTCTGGTTTCCATTTGTACAGAAGTGAAAGATGATAACAACACTATGGGTGTTGATAAAGGCACATCATGGTAAACAGAGCGTTTAAAATTTGATTATTGACCTCAAACCAGGCATCCCTCTGAGTCTTTTTAGGCAAGGCCCTATTAAGAAGCCCAACCAAAACCAAAAAAAGAAGAGCTTGAGATACTACCACAGCAATCCCCCATATCAACAGTACCAAATTCTTTGGATTTTGCAGCCATTCTTTCACTTCCATTGAATCACTGAATGGAACTCCTGATGACTTTATAGTTTATTGATAACAAAAACCAATTTTGAGAACCATTTTGAATAGTTTATAGCATAATAGCGAAAAAGGAAGAAGTGTACCTAAGAAATGGCATTTGGATTGATGCTTTCAAGCTTGAACACCATTATTCCAGTGAGTTTTAGCTACTGTGAAATGGAATAGTAGATGAGAATAGGAGAAAAGAGAATTGTAGCTTTGGAGAAATCAATTTCACAAATCTGCGAGAAATCAATGATGAGACAGAGGGAAAAAGAACTCTATATTATTGGTGCAGCTCTTAATGTTGTTGATCGACAGAATGGCTCATCATCCAGCATTCCCACGTCCATATTCCCCCTCATCTTCCGAAAAGGCTTGTGGAACCAGACATACCCTTCAGGCCAAACAAACCCCCAAAGAAGATGAAGATGACAGTAGCAACTAGTTTTTGATAAATTTTAGTGCCCCAAATATTGGGATTTTCTTTTTTGAATTTAGTGGCTATGAAAATCAAAATAAAACTAAGGGTTATGATGATCTAATAATTTTTTAAAATTTGTATCTAATATTTTTTTAAACTTTGGATCTAATCACTAAAGAGATAAAGAGAGAATGAAAAATTAAAGTGAAACTTTTAATTGATTTATATGATTTATATTATTGTATTTATATGCATATATTAAATAAAAAATGTTGACTACAACACTACTATGTATAAAGAAAAATTTCATTAAGTTTGTCATTTATTTATGCAAAAACTTTATAATTGTAAGTAGTTTATCCCTCCACCTATAAATGAGCTTTAATTATCAATTCTCTAATTATTAGTGTTTTCCCTTCACAAATTCACTTATTTTTTACTTTTTGCATCCCTATGCTATTCGAACTATGAAAACAACTATTGAAATATTGTAACTTCAAAGAATATTATATTTGTATATTATTTATTCCGGAGATGTTCCATACCTCCGATGTGATTATACTATAAATCCGGAGATGTTTATTCCTCCGAGTTGGGTGTGGTAACTAGGGTTATTAGACCCACCATGTGGGGGTCGGCCTAGTCAGTTATAATGGGGTGTTTAACCTAATGGTTAAATACGAGCCTACATGTACTTGTGTAAAATACATATCAGAGTAGTGTATAAATAGAGGAGGTGTGTTCCTCATTTGATACACTTACACACTTGAGGATAGCGCACTTGTGGAGGAGAGGTCTGCTATTGTGGAGGAGGAGATCATGTCTCAGGGTTTCATCTTTGTATATTTATGGTCATCTATAGTGAGGAAGCTTTGCTGGGTTTTCTACCCCATGAGGGTTTCCCAGGATAAATCTCTGTCTCTTGTGTTTATGCTGTGCTTGTTGTTTCTTCAGTGATCCTGTATATGCTATTATTGTGAAATGGAATGTAATGCTGCTATTTTCTGTCTTAGCATATTGAATTTTAACATGGTATCAGAGCTAACCTGAAGGAAGACAAGGTATGGCACTAAAGACACTTGCTTTACTTACGACAATTTGAAGGTTAGGGTATTACATAGCAAAAACCAGTCATCGTAGCACTTTCGCTATAAATCCGTTTTGGCGAAGTTTTCGGATCTGAAATTGTTACAGGACGAAGATTAAATTTCCAGGTACCTTGTGTCCAAAGGACACCTCTAATTCGTTGTACTTTGTGATTTATGATCTGTACAATATAGGGTTTCTATCTCTTCCAGATCTGAGTCAAAATCAGGTGACCTTGGCAAAAAGGTCATATCTTGGGCTAGGAAGCTCCAAATGAAATTTCGTAAAAAGTGACAGGTAGTACACAGTCTGTACTATCTCAGAAAACGTTTTTAGAGGCCGAAGTTGAACCAGTGACACGTGGCACTCCGTACAAGTTCACCCTCCTGTATTATCCCATAAACAGGTCATGTTGCAACACTTGGCATAACTCTCTCTCAGAGAGTCCAATTGAGGTCAGACCTATTAGGATGGAAAGATAACAGGCCGAGATACCTCAGAAAAGTTTTTCAGAGGCCGAAGTTCAAACAGTGACACGTGGCACGCCGTACAAGTTCGCTCTTCTGTTTTATCCCAAAACAGGTCACATTGCGACATTTGACATAACTCTCTCTCAGAGAATCCAATTGAGGTCAGACCTGTCAGGATGGAAAGATAACAGGTCAGGCTATCTCAGAAAACTTTTTCAGGCCCTGTGGATTGAAAATTTTGGAGTTACACCAGAAACAATCAGGTACATATTTCTGTCAAAACATAATTATTTTTGAGTACCTTCATTCATGGCTTCCGGAATTTAGGGCTTTGAAGAAAGTTGGAATTTTTGTAAACGGAGACCACGGCTGAATGCTACTCATCAAAATAGAAATTTAGAGACCAAGATCAGATTTTTTGGTTGGGCAGAAGGCTGGGCTTGATCAAACCCTAGTTCGGGACTTTGATCAGAAAAGTGGAAAATTAGGGCTTCTGTAAAAATGGGAATTTTTGAAATCTGTGACCATGGCTGGAAGCTCCTCAGAAAAATAGAAGCTTAGAGCTTTGGATCAAACATTTTGATTGGGCAGAAGAGTGGGATTCACCAAACCCCAGTTCAGGGTCACGTCCAGTGAATCCGGAAGTTTCAAATGCAAAATTGAGGAGTGAAACTTTGCAGTTTTCAAATTCTGAATATATCAGTTTGATCAGCTCATCAAGGCACATATTTCTATCCTTTCGGAAGTTTGAAATTCAAAGTTTGAATTTTTGTGGTTTCTCTGACAAACCCATATCCAGCTCCAGGTCCAGTTCTTGCAAATCAAGTGGATAGGGTTAATCCTAGAAGAAGATGGATTGGTCACCTGCATAAGTGAAGGAGTTACTGTTTCAGAGGGAGATGAGGCTAAGGCTTTACATAAGGAGATTACAAGCGATCTCGACAGGTATGACTCATCGAGGTATGTTTTGAGATTTGTTCATGATTAAGTTTATGGTATGTTTGTCTTCATGTTATTACGGTTAGTACAATCTTGATTTTAGATTTGTTGTATCACCTTAACAAAATTATGAATGCATGATAGAAGATATTCATTGGTTAGGGTGTTGACACTTATGATTGTACTAATGCATTATGATGTTGTGTGAGGTTGATGTTGTCTACTAACAAGATACAGGTACATCACAAAAGACAAATCAGGCTCCATGACCATGAAAACATGAAGACAAAGACTCATCCATAATCTTTGTTCTACTTACGAGGTATGTATGACTTTGTTATATTATGCTTAACCTATGAGACATGCAGGTTCTAGCTCAGGATCTCTAAATCATTGAAGAGATTGTTTAGGTATGTTGTACATAACCAAGTAGGTATACTAATCCAGGTATGTTTCCCATGAATCTTACCTTGTGTTAGGATCCCTTATATAAGTATACTTGGAATGATTGGTTATGCTTATTCATAAAGTTAGTAATCAAGGGATTATGCATATTATATCTTTTATCTTGATTGATGATATGCATGAGTAAAAGAAGACTTCCCTGAAATCTTGAATACTAATGTTTATTAACTATAATCATGACTATACATTTTCAAGATTATTTAGTACTATAATGTTTTGATAGCATTTAGAACATACTAATGAGTGTATGTTTGTGTATGAGATCATGAGGATGACTCTTGAGCATGCACAGTGGTACAGAATGAATAGAAGTTCAAAAGACATACAGAAGATCAAGCGGGAGGCAGCCACACAAACATAAAAGATAAGTATTTGAGTTGTTATTTGAAATAGTAATGATATTGCCTGTAATAGGTTGTATGCATATTTGTATTCCTATAATATATCATGCTGAGTGTAAATATTCATAGAACATTGAACAGTATACTACTAATATGCATATGATTGGTAAGTTGGACAAACATTCCATTGTTGCTTGTCTAGAATGAAACCTCTTTGCTGACATGCTGAGAGTTGTGCACACTCTCGATAGTATGTTCTGGTAGAGATGGAAGGCATCTAGATAGCCACTGTATGCATACAGGATATGGGAAAGTGTTGTGCCAAAGTATTGGTCAAAATAGTTGCATCACTATGTAAATGATATCTGTATGCATAATAGGTTATCATGTCAATATGATTTGATGATTATGAAGTATTACTAATCATGTACTTAATTTTGATTTGTAGGAAAGGTCATGAAGAATGATGGACACCGTACAAGTGGTGGATGTTCAAACAAGAAGATTTACAAATCAAACAAAATATAGAAGGATCATGGCTAGAAGATTCTCTTAGAAAGGGGAAGAGAATCACGACAAGATGTTTGCTCCAAGTATGGTGTAATTAAAGAAGAAGTGTGAATCAGGTTCTGTATAGGTACCTAGGATCGATAATAAATTGATAAGCTTAATGATCACCATGGGTGATGTGGATCTCAACCTTTGCTACAAGGTTGAATATGATTTCTATACACAAATGACATGGATGCAAGAAGGAACTCACCACAGAGTTCGAATGATATTAAGGCTCATATTAGTAGACCCATCTAACGAGAGATGGCACAGATAGATATGTAGAAGATCATTCAATGCAGAAATGAAAATGAAAGATCTCAAATTAACGCTTTACTTCCTAGGTCTGGAAGTATGGCAAGGCTCAGAAGGAATATTTCTCAACCAGGGAAAGTATGATGAGAAATATGACTTGAGGTATTGGAATGGCCACTCTTATGGATTCCAACTTGAAGCTGTTAGGGGATAACTCATCAGAGTTAGTGGATATAACTCTGTACAGTCAAATTATTGGGTCATTGATGTATCTAACATATACTAGATATATGCTTTGTTGTGAATACCTTGAGTCAGTATCTAGTGGAAACTAGATGTTTTCACCTGATAGTTGCAAAGCATGTGATGAGGCACCTAAAGGATACGATAGACTTTGATCTGTGCTATCTTGGAGATCATGACTTCAGATGGCTACTCAGATGCTGATTGGGCAGAAAGTGTATCAGACAAGAAGAACACATCAAGAGGATGTTATTGTCTAGGATTAGCCATGATCTCGTAGTTTAGCTGGAAGCAGTCTAGTGTGGCTCTCAGCACAAGCAAAATATATGTTTGTTTGCTCTGCTAGTTGTGAAGAACTTTGGCTTCAGGATTGTTTGACTTAGAGATAGAACCAACTGTGATCCTATGTGACAAATAGAGTTGTATCAAGATGACATAGGATCCAGTGTTCCATGATAAGTCAAAGATCATAGGGATCTAACAAGATATGACACAGAAAGGAACTATAAAGTTTGAATTCGTAACAGGTTACCGATGTACTAACCAAACCTCTACCTCGAGTGAAGAAGTTACCAACATACCAACCAAGCCTCTGTCTCGAGTGAAATTTGAATACTTTTGAGACAAGCTTGGTGTAGCTCAAAAGGACCCTCCTCGAAAGGGGGAGTAGTATAGTCACTGATGATGAGATTGTCTCATCGAACAACAAGGTCGATGATGAGGTAACCTGTTCTCTACACCTAGATACTTAGAAATATTTAGATTTAGGACTCGTATACTTAGAATACTTAGTTTTACTTATACATGCTTTTGATGTTATATGTATTAGTAAGAATACATGCTTTTGATGATAGATGTATTGATGAGAATACATGTGGGGATTGTATCATCCTTGAACACATGTTCTAAAGTGAGCCGTACACGTATGGTCTCCGAAAATGAAGTCCTTAGTGGACAGGTAGGGATTGTATCATCCATGGACTTCGGTCCCTGAATAGATCCATAGACGTATGGTCTCCGAAAATGAAGTCCTTAGTGGACAGGTAGGGATTGTATCATCCCTGGACTTCGGTCCCTGAATAGATCCGTAGACGTATGGTCTCCGAAAATGAAGTCCTTAGTGGACAGGTAGGGGATTGGATCATCCCTGGACTTTCAGTCCTAAAGAGAGCCGTAGACATGAGGTCTCCGAGAATGAAGTCCTTAGTGGACAGTTGAGGGGATTGGATCATCCCTGGACTTTCAGTCCTAAAGAGAGCCGTAGACGTGAGGTCTCCGAGAATGAAGTCCTTAGTGGACAGTTGAGGGGATTGGATCATCCCTGGACTTTCAGTCCTAAAGAGAGCCGTAGACGTGAGGTCTCCGAGAATGAAGTCCTTAGTGGACAGTTGAGGGGATTGGATCATCCCTGGACTTTCAGTCCTAAAGAGAGCCGTACACATGAGGTCTCCGAGAATGAAGTCCTTAGTGGACAGTTGAGGGGATTGGATCATCCCTGGACTTTCAGTCCTAAAGAGAGCCGTAGACGTATGGTCTCCGAAAAGTGGGGATTGTATCATCCCCGGACTTAGGTCCCTGAATTGATCCGTAGATGTGAGGTCTCCGAGAAGTGGGGATTGTATCATCCCCGGACTTAGGTCCCTGAATTGATCCGTAGATGTGAGGTCTCCGAGAAGTGGGGATTGTATCATCCCCGGACTTAGGTCCCTGAATTGATCCGTAGACGTGAGGTCTTCGAGAAGTGGGGATTGTATCATCCCCGGACTTAGGTCCCTGAATTGATCCATAGACGTGAGGTCTCCGAGAAGTGGGGATTGTATCATCCCCGGACTTAGGTCCCTGAATTGATCCGTAGACGTGAGGTCTCCGATAAGTGGGGATTGTATCATCCCCGGACTTAGGTCCCTGAATTGATCCATAGACGTGAGGTCTCCGAGAAGTGGGGATTGTATCATCCCTGGACTTAGGTCCCTGAATTGATCCGTAGACGTGAGGTCTCCGAGAAGTGGGGATTGTATCATCCCTGGACTGCGGTCCCTGAATTGATCCGTAGACATATGGTCTCCGAGAAGTGGGGATTGTATCATCCCCGGACTTCGGTCCCTGAATTGATCCGTATACGTATGGTCTCCGAGAAAGTGATTTTTGATGTGGTTACTTGTATCGGTAGGATACTTGTATTGATGATGTGGTTACTTGTATCGGTAGGATACTTGTATTGATGATGTGGTTACTTGTATCGGTAGGATACTTGTATTGATGATGTGGTTACTTGTATCGGTAGGATACATGTATTGATGACATGATTACTTGTATCAGTATGGATACTTGTATTGATGATATGTATACTTGTATTGGCATGAATACTTGTACTAATGATGTGGATACTTGTATTGTTATGGATACCTGTGTCGATGACGATGCTGACGATCGTGTGATGACGATACTGATGATCGTGTGATGACGATGCTGATGATCGTGTGATGACGATGCTGATGATCGTGAGATGACGATGCTGATGATCGTGTGATGACGATGTTGATGATCGTGCGATGACGATGCTGATGATCGTGAGATGACGATGTTGATGATCGTGTGATGACGATGCTGATGATCGTGAGATGACGATGCTGATGATCGTGTGATGACGATGCTGATGATCGTGTGATGACGATGCTGATGATCGTGTGATGACGATGCTAATGATCGTGAGATGATGATACTGATAATCGTGAGGATCCAGATTTTGATGTTGTTGTAGATTGTTCGAGTGCTGCAGAAGATAAAGACTCAGTACTGAAGATGTTGATGTTCCAGTATTGAAGATGTTCCAGTAACTGCTTGAGTTACTGATGATGTTGAGAAAGCTTCCAATGATTTATAGATGTATCATGTATGATGTTGATGACTCCTTGCTCGTGCAAATACTGTTATAATATCCTTCTCGTTAAGGGGGAGTGTTGAAATATTGTAACTTCAAAGAATATTATATTTGTATATTATTTATTCCGGAGATGTTCCATACCTCCGATGTGATTATACTATAAATCCGGAGATGTTTATTCCTCCGAGTTGGGTGTGGTAACTAGGGTTATTAGACCCACCATGTGGGGGTCGGCCCAGTCAGTTATAATGGGGTATTTAACCTAATGGTTAAATACGAGCCTACATGTACTTGTGTAAAATACATATCAGAGTAGTGTATAAATAGAGGAGGTGTGTTCCTCATTTGATACACTTACACACTTGAGGATAGCGCACTTGTGGAGGAGAGGTCTGCTATTGCGGAGGAGGAGATCATGTCTCAGGGTTTCATCTTTGTATATTTATGGTCATCTATATTGAGGAAGCTTTGCTGGGTTTTCTACCCCATGAGGGTTTCCCAGGATAAATCTCTGTCTCTTGTGTTTATGCTGTGCTTGTTGTTTCTTCAGTGATCCTGTAGATGCTATTATTGTGAAATGGAATGTAATGCTGCTATTTTCTGTCTTAGCATATTGAATTTTAACAACAACCATAAATAAGGATTGTTGTAGATTTTTGTCATCATTTTTGAATGACTATTATAAATGGTATGTTGAACCCCTCTAAGCACTCGCTCCTTGAATGTCAAATTTATACAATCGACATCTTCACGCTTTTATAAAACCACATCAACATAATTTATCGCGTTCAAATTTTATAAAATGCCTCAATGATCCTTTTTCTTTTTTCGAAAATACAATGGTGTGTGATTTACAAAAATATATGCACATACATCTTTAAAAAAAAGAGGGCACAAAAGCATCGATTACAAATCAAAAGCAAGCATCTAATGTTCGTTCATAGAGTTCAAACACTAAAAGTTATATAAAATTAAACATAAAAATGGTCATGCTCATCTTTGTCATAGAACGGACATGTGGGTTGGGAAACCCCAAGATACTAAGTGTTGGCCAAAATGGAGGTCTTCCATAAGCAAGGACAAAGAAAATGTGGCTTTTGGGCTTAATGAAAAACCATTATACTACATGCAAACAAAACAACCAAGTGCACTAATTAGAAGCCACCCTCCAGAGATTGTTTAATTTTCCATCAAAAGCCAACCTAAGGTTAAGCCACCAATACCCACCATCAAGGTTATGTTTCTTGAACACTTTATAGTAATGCTGAAACCCTTGAAACCCTCACGACTATCTAGTTTCTTTTTAGACGTGGAAAAAAACAAAAAACAAATATAAATTTTATTTTAAAACTCAAATAAAAAAATAAATGTAAATTTACAAAATCCTTAAACATTTAAATGAAATGGAGAGTTGTATCTCCATTCCTCCTATCTTTCTAATTTGACCTTCTTTTAGGCTAGCCCTTGTCCTTAATCTTTAGCGAACAAAATTCATCCTTTAGTAATGGGGCAAAGGAAGCAAAACCACTCAGATTATCCTAGAAAAATGGGCAACATAATAGTAATCAAAGATTCTTATTTAAATTGGGTATAATGACCTTACTCTCCCAAATAATGCTTAATAAATTCCTAAGGCATGGTATTTATAAAGTATGTGAGGTCTCTATTGGTTTGTCTCCATTGTCCATGCATCCCTTTGATTTTATACATCTAGTAATATTAGTTGATAACAAACAAATAGTGATTGAGATCGATCTGACTGGTGTCTAAGTTTTGGTAAAGAAGGCATGATAGGAATATACTGTAAAGGATACCCATAACCTGCATGGATGTATGGAACCTGAGGGTACACCTGCCTTAAAGAATTAGCTTCCCACAATTGCTTATGTGTGGCATGCACTAGAGAGGGGAATATTTGCAGAGCTTATGATACTGAATTTTGTATCTTTGGAGATATTTGTTGGTGCCCTTGAAAGCCCGTGGGATAAGAGATAATAGGTGGCATACTCTCTACATATTTTTTATTAAAGAGATGCTTCTTTTGCTTGTCTTCCATGTCTACTTCGTGTGCTTGTCTTTTATTTTAAGTTCATAAGAATAGAACAATGTAAACATTTGAATATATAAAATTGTTCTAGTAACACTATTTTTTGGATACAAGTTCTCTTAATATAGAGATAGCGAAGTGATACATTTTTCAATTCCCAACCAATTCCTAGTTCTTGCTTTCATTTGGTCATTCACTTTCCCATGCTATAAATGGATAATAATTCAAGCTTGTTTAGAATCTTTTTTTCTCATGAGTAATATCAAATAAATCTTTTTCAAACAAGAGCCACGTGGTGGCAATGTCCTTGACATTGCCACAACTCTATTTGCAGAAAGTTGTGTGGATGAGCTATTTGTTTGAGTTGTGGACAATTGATGGAGGTCAAAAATGGTTTAATACCCAAACGTGTATCATCATTACAGTAAAAGAAACCATTTTAAATCAAAAACATGGAACAATGGGTTAAAATTTTGAAATTCACTTAAAAACCAAAAAATAACTACTTAAAACAGATCCAAGAACACTACAAAGAATGTTGAACCATGTTGTATTGCTCTAGAAGAAATAATAGTTCACATCGATAAACATGATAAATTCTAATGCTCATTAATGTAAACAATAAGGAGAATTGAATATAATTCATAACTTCTAGAGGAAAAGGAGATTTGATTAACGTAAAAGAAATGTCCCCACTGAACAGGTTTACAAACTGTTAGAAGGAGGGGAAGAATCCTATGGAAAAATCTCACGACTTTCATGAATTAAAACAGTCGTCCAAGGTCGCATACCAAACTCAACCCACCGGCTTGCTTCAAAATTCCTAACTCCGGAACCCTGTTTTAGTCTTCAATTTGTATATTTATCATTCTCGAATGTTGGGTGGTTACCTTGAAATCTAGAACTGCTTTTCTATAATTAGCATGAGGATAAGACTGCTTTAGAGGATTCCACACCTCAATTGCTTTGTTGTCCCATGTTCCTAAAAAAATGGAATTTGTTGATATTCAATTTTGGTTGTTATATAATTGGACACCTGTTATGTTCTTTCAAGTTCGAATGCTTGAATCCATGCCCTTTTTATAAAATATAATTTGCACGATGTGAATATGATAGCGAAGTGACCTATTGTGTAGTAGTGGTTACTACGTCTGCAAAATTAAAAGGAGATGTAACCACAATAGCTGCAACTAGTCCACTTATATGTGCAATATCTACTAACAACACACCTTATTGCTTGTCATGATTGCAATCAAATAAGGAAACAAGAAAGAAAAGCTTGACTGTCATATTGCAGAGACCATATTTTTCACTTCCATAGCTTCATAGTCTTTTCATGACCTGCAGAAGCAACCATGACCGTTATCTCGGAAGCAGCTAATGCAACAATAATCGTCGAGTCTCTATTCCAGTACAAGCGTAATAATGGTGTCGAACATGGGCATTGATATTTGCACTGTTGCACAGCTTTGCTAAGCATACCTATAGTCTCTATTCCAGTACAAGTGTAATAATGGTGCCGAACATGGGCATTGATATTTGCACTATTGCACAACTTTGCTAAGCGTACCTATAGTGTTTTTTGTTCTTTTCCAGCACAAAATTTGTCAGTCTGGGTTTTCGAATTACAATGGCTGAAATAAAAATCTTCGCTTACATGGAACCTAACATGAAAGGATTTAGAAATGAAGTGTCATTTTACCATTAGGTACAAATTTTATAGGCATAGGCGTTTCTACGGCCTCATCTGCTCATGGAATCCGTTTTGTGTTTGAATTGACTAGCCAGAAGCTTTCGAGCTGACGCTGTTGAACATATTCTATATAGGATATGGGCTTTGCAAGAACTCTTTATGCTAACCTTGGACTCGTAGCAAATTGTTCTTCTAGCATAGGATGTGTTCCAGTTAGCATAATTTGACGGGTTCATGGGCTTTGTCATGATGCATTCTTGCTAGCACCTTCATAAAATTCCCTTCCGAAATGCTTTTTCAGCGAGAGATTGCTTGGAAATTTCACGGAAATGTTTACCTTTGTTTTCTTTGTCACCTGAAATACAGAAAACAATATTTAGTTCTTGTTGGTACAAACTATACATACAACTTACATTTCTTTTGAACCCGTATAAATACCATTACAACATGAATGGATTTGAGATGAATCAATGCCTTTGGAGTCAAGTTCTTGTGCTCGATCGCGTAAAAACTCCCCATTTTTATCGATGCCCCGTATTTTTTTGTATCATACAATTTGTATAATGATCTAAATCCGTAAGTATCATACATACTAACCATGAAAAAATAAGATTGACGACACATGCAATTTTATTGTTGATTCGAGGTCTAAATAGGATTTTAAATGAAAAAAGTTACCAAATCCATTCTCTAAATCCTCAGAAACAAAATCTTGAAGTGCAGGCAACTCTTATTTTTTTGGTTTCTGCAAAATTATATGTTCACAGTTGTCCTCATGATCCATCCAGACTCGTTTCCTTTTCTTCAATGCGCCATTGGATCGGCACAGAACCTAATATATGAGGTGTTCAATATTCTAAAGAAGCTGTCACGATAACTAGAATGTCTGAGCGAAGCTACCTACTATTCGGTCAAAAGAAAAAACAATGCAATGAGGGATTACGCGTACTAATCGAATTGGAATTCTGATTTCCCATTAGAGCTTTTCTCCAGGCTGAGTGGAACCTGGAATCAGTTTTTCCATCAGAAGACAAGATGATCTTGAAACCATTCTCCAAGTCCAGTAAGCTTTCTGTAATGTCATGAACTTTCTTTCTTTCTTTTACTTTCAGATTCCTTTCCTGTTTAACACCGACATACAAAAAATCAAGAGAATTTCAATTCAATTTATAATATACTCATGCAAATTGATAGGGACAGGCTATAGACGCGGAGAATATTTAAAGCCATGGGATGCTTCACCGCAGGTACTTCAAGAAAGTACATCATGGAACACGGAATACGTAGAAAACACTTTGCATGGCTGAACATGTAGTTCTTTGTTACCATTGAAGATACGACTCTTACCAAATGTTTATCCGTCCAGCACGTAGGTATTGCATCCTTCCGAAGTGTATTTTTGAGTTTGACAAGTGCCTGTAATAGAATTCCAAGAATTTGCTGGTTGGAAAATGAATTAAGATCAAAATTTTAGGGTTTGATCAAGAGAGTAAATAGAATCTCTAATATCTAGAATTTAAACGCTGACAAAGAAAACGCACATCCAGCACACCATCTTCATCCAAGCATGGTCTCCCTGCAAGAGGGTAGCAGAGAACGAGTGCTTGGAAACCACTCATCCTTTCACTGCCTCTGCTGACGGGTCCTAGTCATATGGTTGCCTCTTCGTGGTGTGACTTCATTGTTGTGACTTAATGTACCGGCAGTTTTGAAATACATTAACTGCAAATTCTGATGGCGAATCTTGCAAGTAGGATACGCTGAACTCAGCACGCCATTGACTCCCGGGGAGGAGAAAACGAGGCTTGCATCATCTGTACTCAGCCAATAAAATCATGACAAAAAAGATTGTTTTATAAATAAAAATTAATAATAAAAACTTACACTATGCTTTGGACCATAGTCCTGCCAAATATTTCAACTTGAAAGGCTGATTAATACAACTTCATGATTCATTGATGTCAAGGAGATAAAAAATGTGAATAGATACTTGAAAATATTTTAGGAACAAGACCTATAAATTGTAACTTGGAAGTATTGGAAGTGTACAAAGTGGGATTGGGAGCCTCCCATAACAAAACCCTGTTTCCATTTTGCCAGTCACGAGTCTAAACCCATTCCTTTGTCATTCACAAGTGTTAAAACCTAGCTCAATATCAAAATAACAAAACAATTTTATGTTTAAGAAAAAACATGGGAGAGTTTCATTAAAATTTGTTTTTTGGTTATGATCAAATTTATGAAAAATTGAAAATAACATCTTTACTAAAATTAGTAGCTCCAAGTCTGTGATAGCCAGAGGAGAGCACTTTCAAATTGTCTAGAGAAATGGGTATCTAAATTCAGCACATGCTTCTAACTTCTGAGGCTAAAATGCCATAGGTGATGCTTGGTAAATTCGGTAGATGATAAATTGTTGATGGTAGGGAACCATTGAATATGATCAACGATGACCTAGGTAGGTTGGGAGGAAAGAATGTTTATTTATTATATGTGTATAGAAGGATCAAGGAAAAACTCAATAGGGTGATCTAGAATTATAGATAGACTTAGTTTGAATCCAAATTTTGCCTTCAATGAGGGATGGAATTGCCAATTAGTATGGTACCTATATCTAGAATTAAATAATAACTCTCAATCAAATCCTTTAGAATCCTCAATACCTTGGGAGCAAAGGACAAGGAGGAAAGAAACCATCGAGATGAAGGGGATGACCACCATCAACAAGAAGTAGTAGAGTGACATTTAGGATGAGGGATTCTTAAAGTTGAAAAGTGTAACTTTGAAGGAGACGACTTTCTCAAGTCATGATCCAAAATCTAGACTATATGGACAATGGATGGGTCCAAAATCTAGACTATGAGAATATCCCTTTTCACTAACATAAAATGGAATTAGCATTGCCATTAACTATGGGACAACCACCTTAATGTTAAACATGTGCAAGTGGAGGAGAATGGAAATAGGAACTATGATGGTTGAGTAGTAGTTTAGAGTAAAGGGAAGGTGGTGCCACTAAGAAACCCAAACCAAGGTCCCTTGCTTCATTAAACTCACTCATGAGGTGAATAAACATGAGAAGATGGAGAAGGAGGGATATAAATCTCAAGGAATAAATAAAGAATACAATCAAGATCATAATGAAACTAAAGAGAAATTAATAATGAAGGATACAATACACACTAATCAAACAACATATCAAAATCATATACAGGGAGGGGAGGAGGAAGAAAAAATAACTAGGAGACTAAATAAGAGGTTATATACATGAAACTAAATGAATTTAAGATAAAAACCACACCAAAGAAATGGAATCAACAAAGGATAAGGAATGAGATTGTGGTAATGGTAAAATAGTAATATTGCAAATGACCTTGATACGTCTAAAAAGGGAAAACAAAGCATAAACAAGATATATAAATTAGAATTAAATGCAAGAGGAGGAGGAGGATGTGGAATAAGTGGACATGGAGTTATTATCCTTGCATTATAATAAAACATTTATAATTTCCCTTTCAAGTTAGCAACTGGTGAATCTACACTAGCACATGATAAATGGAAATGGGAGGATAGAAATGTTGAAGGATTGTCAAGTTCCCATGAGAAATGATCATGAATAGACATAAATCCCACAAAGTTGACAAAATCTAAGTTGGGACGAGGCGAGAAACTTGTCAATGATAACTTGAAGGAGAAAAGGGAGCAATTAATTAACCCAAGACAAACAAACTCACTTAAGGAGACATTTCTTCAAACGCCTAGGCCTTCTAAATGAAAATTCTCTTGTGGAACATAAGGGGCAATAATGTACCTAAGAAACAAATCATTTTGAAAAACAAAATAAGAGTAGAAAAACTAGACTTAGTGTTTATTCAATAAAAAAAATGAAAAATGTATAACATGTATAAATTCACCAAAATGATATGGGGACGATGCGATTGCTCGAGTAGAGGATTGAGAGGATTTTCAAGAGTTATGGCAATGATGTAGGATCCCATAAACATGGATATAGAAAACCAACTTACCACCTATTGATAGATGACTAGCGATTTATACTTTAGACTCAAGGGTAAAGGGAAATATAACTAATGTATATGGGTTCATTGACCCCTGACAAATTCTAGATTAATGTTTGGAAATATTAAGTACGATTAAGGCCCTCCCCAATTAGGAATATTGAATCATTAGAGGAATTACGTCCTAACCACAACAAAGTCCCTCTTTGAAAAGAAAGGATGACTGTAAAGGTTGGATGCGGCAAGCTAGATTCTCTGGGACCTTTTAGAGCATTGATAATTTGTGGATGTATTTCCAAAGAATGCCATGTTCACTTGGAACAATTGGTGTGGAGGTTGATTATAATATGCTCAACATGTTGCTTATAGAATGTCTCAATGGGACACCATTTTGTGGACTATAATGCTTTATGAAATATGCCCATAATGGTAGGATGGACAAAGCTCAACAACATTTAATACATGCTTGAGAATAATGCTGTCTCGTGGAATGTTGTGATTTGGGATTGCATATAAAATCGGAAAATCAAGGAGGCTCACAAATTGTTTAAAAGAATGCTACAATGGAGATATGCATTGTTTCAAGCATGGAGAGATGTTCTTACATTGGTCTTGTTGTTTCTTTATGTGGACCTAATAGATACTTGGAGTGGATTTTAAATACCAGTTTGAATTACCAACAAAAATTTCCAAATGGTGAGGGAATTCCATCATGGTACCTTTTAAGATTACAATCATAGTTTTGACATTGACCTTCATTTGTCGAATACATGACTAGTGAGGAATTCGAGCGAGTAAAAGAATGTAATATGTGATTAATGTGTCAAGGAAAAGGGGAAAAATACAAGGCAAAAGATGGCCATTTTCAAGGTGGGATGACACATTAATTAAACTCAAAACCTCACACATCCAAATATGCCATGTAAGTAAGGATAATTATTCTGCATCAACCTTACCTTAGGGCATTTTGTCTCTAGGGATCATGTGACATTAATAGGCCTATGTCCACCATACAAGCCCTATAAAGGGAATCTTTATCATGTAAGTGGAATATAGTGTTCATTTTCAAGTTTGGCACACTAAGGATGGCTCTCATGGCCTAGTCCATGTTCTAGGGTAAACATATAAATTCCTAGGCCATAACATTTTCCTCAAGGGATCGGGGCCCTAGTCCATAACGTCATCTCTATGTGGGAAATATTTGGATTACAAGCAAGAAATGGCCATTTCAAGCTCTATGCGACAAAAATGGTTATAATTGATTGGGCCATATTATGAAGTCAAAACATAACATCTAAGGGTAAGGGGCTCATGGGTCATGTGTGATGCCCTAGACCACCTCAAAGGCCCCATATACTACATAGGTAATATTTATCCAATGAGTAAGATACGTTGGCCATTTTGAGGTTTGGCACACCAAGTATGGATTTTAGTCCCTAGGCCATGGACCAAGGTTTTAGGGTACAAGGCCATATGAATTACCCTGGGCCCGATCATGGCCCATGAATAAGGCCTAGGTTATAACACAAGGCCTACATGGGGAATCTTATCCTATATGAGAGATATGTTCACCATTTTGAGGAAGGGCATGCCAGAGATGATTTTCAAGGCCCGTGTTATGATATAAGGTTAAATAACGATCTTAGGTCATAACATTTTTCTCTAAGCTCATGGTCCATTTTCAAGCCCTCAAACCACCACACATACCCTCCATAGGGAATCATTAGCCTAAAAATGCGATATGATAGACATTTTCCTCTTTCTAATACTAGACATGGTTCTCAATGCATATGTCATGGTTCAATGCTAAAATCCCTAGGCATACTCATGAGTTCAATGCCAAAAAACCGCCTCCAAAAGTTCAATTCTCATGAGTTTTAAGAGGGGATTAAAAAAAACTGCCTCCAAATGTTCAATTCTCATGACTTTTAGTGGGGGTTCTGACAGACCGCCCCCACAAGTTATGAGAATTGGGCTTTTAGGGAGGCTTTTCAAACAACCGCCTCCAAAAGTTCAATTCTCATGACTTTTAAGGGGGGTTCCAAACAAACTGCCTCCCAAAGTTCAATTGTCATGACTTTTAGGAGGGGTTTTGACAAACCACCCCCAAAAGTTATGAGAATTGGGATTTTAGGGGGGGTTTTCAAACAACCGCCTCCAAAAGTTCAATTCTCATGACTTTTAAGGGGGGTTCCAAACAAACCGCCTCCCAAAGGTCAATTCTCATGACTTTTAGGAGGGGTTTTGACAAACCGCCCCAAAAGTTATGAGAATTGGGATTTTAGGGGGGGGTTTCAAACAACCGCCTCCAAAAGTTAAATTCTCATGACTTTTAAGGGGGGGTTCCAAAAAAACCACCTCCAAAAGTTCAATTCTCATGACTTTTAGGGGGGGTTTTGACAAACCGCCCCCAAAAGTTATGAGAATTGGGCTTTTAGGGGGGTTTTCCAAAAATTGCCCTCAAAAGTCAAATTTCAGGATTTTTGTGGGCGGATTTAAAAAAACCGCCCCCAAAAGTCCAATTTCCATGATTTTTAGGGGCGGTTTTAAAAGACCGCCTCCAAAGGTCTGAAAAAACTTTTAGGGGGGGTTTTACCAAGACCCCCGCAAGCCAAAACCGCCCCTAAAGGGTTATTTTGTTGTAGTGAAAGTCTAAGACTCTTATTGAATAAATAAATAGTATTTAAACCATGTTCCATCACATCTCATCCATTGAAGAATTATTATCCTATTATGTCTAACTTAGTAATGGAAATAATCGCACACTAATCATTTATTAATCAATATTTTAAATGTTACCTATATTGCAATTGTTACGATAGGGATATTAATATTATTAGAATAACATTAATTAAGTAATAATATTAACTAAATAACCATGAAGCAATAATAAATGGTGAATTAATAATAATGTTTTTAAATCATTTGCTTATCACATGAGTACCCTAACATCAACATATTATCCTCGTTCTTCTAAACAAAGAACCCTTAAGGGATTAAACAATCTTACTAATTAATTAGACAATAACATTACCTTATTCCTAACAATAGTCATATGACAATGTTAACTTACGACACTTGTCTCAATTGTTTATTACAATGTTTACCTACAATTAATGCATAGCTTAATTGGCTTGTTTTACACATATTAAATAACTTTATATTCATTATCTGAATTCGATCAATGCATGATTAACATATTTACTTATGACAACTTATACACTTATTCAATATGTTAAGTGTTTGTATATCGATACTAGTGTACATGTGCAAAGTGTGCACGCGTGGCCAGCCTATGCACAGGTCAGATACGTAGTATAAACAAACCCCATCCCGCCTATGCATACCTGCTAACTAATAATAGTATTTACCCCATGCAAAAGAGCAAGCATAATATATAGTACAATTACTTTTAATATCCTCAGTTATTTAACAGTTAACCCTTTACGATTTCACATCATTATTTTTATGTTTACATTAGTTTAATCAATGATGTACAAGGGAGGGTACCTACTACCACTAACTCAGAATCAAGGCATACCCAACCCTCAACAGTACTAACTAACATATCCTCCCATCATAACGTACATCCCGCATCCTCCCTATCCTTCCTCTACTAGTACAAAAGTGGATTTCGGACTCACCGACCTGACCACATAGAACCTGAGAGCGATAGCGTCGGCTAAAAAATGGACCTATTTTATCGTAATAGGAATCCGCCCATATTCATCACAAAAACATGAGGAGCATATCTCAGCACGACCCTCCTACGACCTCGAGTATCATGGAAACATAGGGTGGGAAACACATCCATCCCTCTCAACATACTGGGCCTACGCCCTTATCAACTCATACTTCGTTGCTATTGATATTATCAGTTTGTGTTATCGTATCATTATTTTTGGCTGCTAAGGTTTACTGTACAAACATGTTTTTATCCCATATATCAGATCAAGTAACTGGCTATCCTATAGCCCTTGTGTCCTATAGGTTAGTATTTCACAAAATACAATTTTATAGAAAGCATTCCCATCTATCACCAATTGATCCATATTATCACATCATTCTATTGCATGTAACATTTTTAGTTCATCATAGATGCATATGACATATAACACTTCAATAATCACATCATAAGATGGTATCCATGTACTGCATCATATATTTCACATCTTATTAATGAAAACATATAAACATATACTGTAATCATAAAATAAAGAAATGCTATGATAATCATGACATCGTAACCACATAACATAGTAATATCATAGTCATAGTGAAATCATAAAACATAGTAACATCATAATCATAGTGAAATCATAAAACATAGTAACATCATATAATCGTAGTGAAATCATAAAACATAGTAACATCATATAATCGGGTCCATCATGTCGTAATATAGTTTACTCGGCCGAGCTGAGTTCAACAGATAATAAGAAAGTAAAGTATATTGTGTCTAACTGATAAATATGCCTAATAAAAAATATCGGGCATTACATACATCCACCCTTCGGGAAACTTCATCCCGAAGTTATGGTCAAAATAGTAAGGGAAAATATCGATGCATGGTCTCCGCATCCTCCCAGGTAGCAGACCCTGGGCTATACTTGTCCCACTAGACCTTAACCTGGTCCACATGGAGACTACGGAGCTGTCGAACCCTATGATCAAGTATATGTAATAGTTCTACCTTGAAGGTTCCCTCATCCGAGACCTACAATTCCTTCCAATGAAGTTTGTGAGTCTCATTAGCCATGTAATGTCGTAATACAGAAACATGAAATACATTATGAGTTTTATGAAAGTGGGGTGGAAGCGCAAGATGATAATCAATTGGTCTAGTTTTCTCAAGAATCTCAAATGGCCCTATAAAGCGAGGTGACAACTTGGTACCCTTCCAAAACTGAATGGTACTTTTATTTGGTCTGATGCGAATAAATACATGATCCCCTACTTCATAACTTCTATCTGATATGTGTGCATCAGCGTAACTATTTTTCCTATCCCGCGCTTCCCTCAACCGCTGCCTAATTTGTACCACCTATTCCTCCATTTCCTGAATCAATTTAGGCCCAATTAAAACCCGATCCTCTAAACTGTCCCAACTAAGTGGTGTCCTGCACGGCCTCCCATACAATGCTTGATATGGAGGCATACCAATGGAGCTGTGATAACTATTGTTGTATGCGAACTCCAGTAAAGGAAGATATTTCTCCCACTACATTTGTTGATCCATAACATACATCCTAAGCATGTCCTCCATCACTTGATTCACCCTTTCTGTCTGTCCATTAGTCTCGGGGTGATAAGTTAAGCTTAAGTTCAACTATGTCCCTAATGCTGACTACATGCTTGTCCGAAATCTAGAGGTGAACTTAGGGTCTCTGTCAGAGATTATCTTTTTAGGAACTCCATGAAGACGTACAATCTCATTTATGAATACCCTTTCCACATCTGTCACATTATAGGTGTCTCTGATTGGAATGAAGTGAGCGCTTTTGGTCAGTTTGTAGACTACCACCAAAATAGCATTATGTCTCAAAGATGTGAGTGGAAATCCTACAACGAAGTCCATGGAAATGACTTCCCATTTAGTCATAGGAATATCATGAGGTTGTAAGAGACTGGCTGGGTGATGATGATCTGCCTTAATCTATTGGCACTTGAGGTACTTTGAAACAAAATCCACTACATCACCCTTCATACCTGGCCAAAAGAAGAGTTTATTCATGTCAGCATACATCTTCTTCACCCCTGGGTGTGCACAATAATGTGATCTATGGGCCTCTCTAAGGATTGTTTCCTTGATATCACCTTCCTTAGGAACATACATCCTTCCTTGATACCGCAGCAATCCATCTTCCTCAAGATGGTACCCCTAATACTTCGACTCCTATTCCTTTCCATTTTGAATAGCTGAGGCTACTTTTAGATACCAGTTGTCCCCCAAAAGTTGTCCTAGTACTCTTTCCCTCAAGTCAACCTTCAAGGGAATTAAGGAGAAAAACCTTGGTCTTCGGCTTAGAGCGTCTACCACCACATTCTCCTTCCCTTTGATGTAGGAGATAACAAAGTCATACTCACTCCATCGCCTCTGCCTAGCATTCAAATCCCTTTGGGTAAAGATATAGTGCAAGCTTTGATGGTATGTCTTAAGGGTGAAGCTTCTGCCAACCAGGTAGTGCCTCCATAATTTTAGTGCCAACATTACTGCTACCAATTCTAGATCATGCATGACATACTGCTCCTCATGAGGTTTCAACTTACGAGATGTGTAAGCTATTACCCCGCATTCTTGCATCAGCACCACTCCGAGTCCTTTCTTCGAGGCATCGGTGCATACCATGGAATCTTTATCCATGTCTGGTACCTGCAAGATTGGTGCACTTGTCAACAATCTCCTTAACTCTGTAAAAGAGGCATTGCATTCATTTCTCCACTCATACCGGATTCCCTTGCATTGCAAGGTGGTAATAGGTTTTGCAATTTTAGAAAATCCTTTCACAAACCTTTGGTAATAGCTTGATAACCCCATGAAGCTGCGCACTCATGAACATTCTTTGGAATTGGCCAATCTTCGATGGCCTTCACCTTTTCCGAGTCTACAGAGATCCCTTCACCTGAGATGATGTGCCCCAAGTAGTGAATCTATTTTTGGAAGAAGGAACACTTTGACAATTTACCATATAGTTTATGTTCCCTTAAGGATGTCAAGACTAACTGCAAGTGTTCCTCATGCTCCTTCTCATTCTTAGAATAGATAGGAATATCATCTAAGAAGACCTAAACAAATCGGTCCAAGTATTTTCGAAAGACACCATTCATGATACTCATGAATATAGTTGGAGCATTGGTCAAACCAAATGGTACCACTACAAACTCGTAATGCCCAAGTCGAGTTCGAAAGGAAGTCTTAGGAATGTTTCCTTCTTTAATCCTCAACTAGTGATACCCTGATCGTAAATCAATCTTTGAGAAGACTGTCGCACCTTTCATTTGATCAAAGAGGTCATCAATTCTTGGTATGGGATACTTGTTCTTCATTGTGGATTTGTTCAAATCTCTATAATCCATGCATAATCGCAGAGATCCATCCTTCTTCTTAACGAATATCACTGGTGCTCTCCACGGTGAGATACTAGGTCTAATCAGTCCCAAATCCATCAACTCTTTTAACTGGATCTGTAACTCATGGAGCTCTGGAGTTGTCATTCTGTAAGGAGTCTTTGAGATAGGCTCCGAACCAGGTTTTAGTTCGATTGTGAAATTGATCTCTCTTTCTGGAGGTAATCCTAGCAATTCCTTCGGAAAGACATCCTTGAACTCAGAAAGTACAGGGTAGGAATTCAAGGAAGTTCCTTTACTGTCACTCATGACCTCTACTACAAACAATTGAGATCCCTATCTTAGACACCGTTTAGCTTTCATCATAGAGATGAAACGGAGGGACACCTTCCTCTTCAAGCCTTGGATTTGAATTGTCCTTCCCTCGTCATCGAGGCACAATACCTTCTTCGCATAGCAGCCTATGAAATATCTATGGCCCTCTAACCAATCCATGCCAATAATGAGGTCATAAGTCCCCAAATTGGTGACATAAGCATCCAACTTAGTGGTGCACACTCCTAAGTCAACCTCACAACTTCTCACTTTAAGACCTAATGTTTTCTTAGATCTTGAAGCCATTTCAACTAGTTTGAAGTCATCATGCTCATAGGCTGCCAACCCACATTTATCTATTGCAACTTGTGAAATAAAACTATCAGTTGCACCTAGATCAAACAAAATTTTAAGTTTGACATTGTTTACTTTACCAGTGGATTCTACTATGGTAGAATGATGTTCTGCTTGGTGGTTATGAACCGCTGCATGAATCCGATGACTATTACCCTAACTATCCATGGGTGCTTTTCCTTCCCTTAGCCTACTGCTTGACTAGCCCTTAGGACAATCCTGCTGGAAATGAGGACCTCCGCATCCCCAACATGAGATATTGGGAGGGGCTTGCAAGTTGATCGGAGGAGTCCTCTGAGATGAGTTCCTTCCCCTGGATCCTCTAAAACCCCTTGATCCTCTGTAGGAAATCCCTATGTACGCCCCTAGCTTTGGTTGGTTGCGGATGATGCTTGCGAGACTGAGTTAACTAAAGTATTAACCCTTGGTGTGAACCTATTACAGTAAGGAGGAGGTCTAGATTGTCCTCCCCTGAAGTAGGGACGTGAGGCCTTCCCTGAAACGTACTGATTTGTTCCCGCAACTTACTACCCCCTTTTTCACCTGACATATTTGTTGCATAACAATCATACTCAATTGCCATGGCAACCAAAGTTGGCTTCCACATCCGCACTGCAGCCCTAATCTTGTAGTTAAGTCCATACACAAAATGCTCTACCTGACAATCATCTGCAACAAGGTAAGGAACATATTTTACTAGTTCCATAAACTAAGATTCATACTCTTCCACCGTCTTGTTTCCCTATACTAAGGCATGGAGTGCACCTGCCTAGTCTTCCTTGTAATAATTTGGGGAATACTTCCTGTGGAACCTCTCCTCGAACAATTCCCAAGAAGTTGTAAGAGGAGTAAGGTGCAGCTGCTTCTCTAGATCTGATCACCAATTGAAAGCATCACCTTTAAGTTGAAAGATGGCCATCCTAGCCTTGGAACTGGATGTATACTCATTTAATGCGAAGCATCTTTTCATGCCTTCCAGCCATGCTTCGGCATGCTTACCAGGTTGTCCTCTTGAAAACTCTGTAACCTTTATCTTTTGCAACTCCCTTGATATGTCCTGAAGCGGTTCCTGTCTTGGGCCCTGTGCCCTTTCAGAGTTCTTTCGACCGACTTGAGTGGTTTCCACCTCGACAGCCCTTTCCGACTACCTGTTCATCATGGTCATAATAGCCTCCCAAGACTTCATTATGATCTACATTTCAGGTGTTGAGGTTGATCGTGGTGGTGTTGGCGGGTGATGACGGTGGCGGAGGCGGTAGTGACGGTGGTCAACCTTGACCCCGACCTTGACCTCTGTGTGTTGTTACCATGATTGGTCCTGAATTATGGAAATAAAACATCATATTACTAGTTTTTTGGTCGATTATCAAGACATGCATTTCCAAAAAAGTGCTATAGTTCGATGCATTTTGATGAGGCCATCTTGTACTAAATCTACTAAATAACTCTACATAAATTTATGCATTGGATTCCATGTAATTTCTATAAGGTTCAAATCTAAATTGACATGTGAAATAACATTTCCATTAGCATTGGCACTAGCATTTATTTAAGTTTTAAACGTTTAGGCTTTAATCTATATTAATCTAATAATTATTATCCCTATTAGAATTTCATGTTTAAATCCTAATGTAATCATGATTAACCTTATAATTAAAACTTATGATTAACTTACAATAAATCTTACAATTAATTTTATACATTTAATATTAATTTGAATAAAATCAAAATTTAACAATATATATATATATATAATTTTAAATTAATAGAAATAACAATAAAAATAAATAAAATCAAAATAAACAAAATAAGGAAAATCTATACCATAACGAGGGTATTTATAGCAATTGTTTTTTTGTTTGTTTTACAAATCATTTATCCTAACCCTACACCCTACGCGGCCTCTCCACTAGTCCACCTTCATGCACGGGGTTATATGTGTGAAGGCCATGCAGCCTCTCACCGCCATGCAAAAGGAGTAAGCATGGGCACATGGTCTCTCCAAGCACCCCACCGCCATGTGAAAGTGGGGAACCCTAGCATAGGTTGGATACGTACTATAAACAAACCCCATCCCACCTATGCATACCTGCTAACTAATAATAGTATTTACCCCCATACAGAACATCAAGCATAATATATAGTACAATTACTTTTAACATCCTTAGCTATTTAACAGTTAACCCTTAACGATTTCACATCATTATTTTTATGTTTACATTAGTTTAATCAATTATGTACAAGGGAGGGTACCTACTACTATCCTCCCATCATAACCTACGTCCCACATCCTCCCTATCGTTCCTTTGCTAGTACAAAAGTAGATGTCAGACTCACCAACTTGACCACATAGAACGTGAGAGCGATAGCGTCGGCTAAACAATGGACCTATCCTCTCCTAGCAAGCATGTGGCCATCTTCATCACCACAACATGGGCAACGTGTCTCAACACGGCCCTCCCACGACCTTAGGTATCAAGGAAACATAGGGTGGCAAACACATCCATCCCTCTCAACATTCTGGGCCTACGCCCTTATCAACTCATACTTCACTTCTATCGAGATTATCAGTTTGTGTTATCGTATCATCATTTTTGGCTGCTAAGGTTTACTGTACGAACAAGTTTGTATCCCATATATCAGATCAAGTAACTGGCTATCCCATAGCCCTTGTGTCCTGTAGGTTAGTATTTCGCAAAATACAATTTTATAGAAAGCATTCCCATCGATCACCAATTGATCCATATTATCACATCATTATATTTCATGTATCATTTTTAGTTCATCATAGATGCATATGACATATAGCACTTCAATAATCACATCATAAGATGGTATCCATGTACCGCATCATATATTTCACATCTTATTAATGAAAACATATAAACATATATTGTAATCGTAAAATAAAGAAATGCTATGATAATCGTGACATCGTAACCACATAACATTGTAACATCATAGTCATAGTAAAGTCATAAAACATAGTAACATCATAATCATAGTGAAATCATAAAACATAGTAACATCATATAATCGTAGTGAAATCATAAAACATAGTAACATCATATAATCGGGTCCATCATGTCGTAATATAGTTTACTTAGCCGAGCTGAGTTCAACAGATAATAAGAAAATAAAGTATAGTGTGTCTAACTAATAAATATGCCTAATAAAAAATATGGGGCGTTACAAATAGTAAAACAACCCTTAACTTATTCGATGATGATGTCAAATCACTCAACAAAATTATCTTTTACTTGTGATAAATTAGCAATACATATATAACTATAAATTACAATTCAAGAACATGCATGAGAGCCTTATCACAAGCCTAGTACAATTCACTAGCTCTCCAAAACACTAGCTAGGGAAAATAGTGAAAGCCCTAGCTAAACCAAGGAGATATAACATGCATGAATCACTAAAACAAGTCGTCCAATGCAATACATCTGCTTCTCTTCTTCTAATTTAGAAAATGGACCAAGGGTTTCATCACAGAACCCTAATCATAAACCTCCAAGGGATGTCACCTTATAATCTCAGAAGGATCAAGCTCAAGCCAAGTTTTCCTCCCTAGAATTCATATATTCTCCTAGGGGTGTTTTCATCAACCATAGTTAATTCCTCCATGAAGCTAATTACAAATAAAAGAGCATGATATTGATGGTATGAGAAGGAATAACTCCTTATTCTATATATCATTGCAATTAGTGGTCTCCTCTTGTGTTGATGTCCAAAATCATGTTAGGTGTTAGCTCTTCCCTCCATGTGTTCTACTAGGGAAATGCCCTTAGCGTTAGAACAAGATATTAGTAACGTTAGTGATCACATGTCTTCACAAATGTGAAAGACAGGTGATCCAGTTTCGCTCAAGGGGTTCATTTCTTGTCCGAAGACTTTCTGGCATGCGTGGCCACCATGGACATGTCGACAATGGCCACTTACACCTATGGGAGCCGACGAAATCCAAGTCCACTCGCCGGTTTGGGTTCCATGCCCCAAGAGCAAATCCTCAAAGTGTCCCTGAATGGCCCCTCGGTGCCAGACCAAGATTCCCACAGCACCCAAACCGTTGCTCGGATTGTGAATCCATTGATTCCAGTGGATCCAAGACATCGGGTTTCAGCTAGGGGTCCCCTCAAAGAGGGCCCCCAACCCCCAGAAATGGTGCTATTGTGCCATCTCCAGAGCTAGGTTTTTGCTCAGTGAAGGCCATGCCAATCTTGCTCAGGGGGGCCATTTCTCGCCCGAAGACTCCCGGGCATGCGTGGAAACCATGGAAACATCCACAATGGCCACCTGCACCTATGGGAGCCAACATAATCCAAGTCCGCTCTCTGGTTTGGGTTCCGTGGCCCCGGAGCAAATCCTGAAAGTGTCATTGAATGGCCTCGGGGTGCCTGACGAAAATGCCCGTAGCACCCAAACCATGGATTGGATCACAAAACCGTCAATTCCGGTCGATCCAAGATGTCAGTTTCAAGCTAGTTCCCCCTCCACAATGTGCTCCCAACCCCCGAAAACGGTGCCAATGTGCCATCTTCAGAGCTAGGGTTTTTCTCAGTGAAGGCCATGCCAATCTTGATCAAGGAGGCCATTTCTCGTCCGAACGGTCTCGGGCATGTGTGGCCACTGTGGACACATATGCAATGGACATACGCATGTGTGCGAGCCAAGGGAACCCAAGTCCACTCGGTGTTTTGGGTTCCGTGCCCCCGGAGCAATTCCTCAAAGTGTCCCTGAATGGCCCCAGGGTGTTGGACCAAGATGCTTGCAGCCCCCAAACTATGGCTCTAGTCATGAATCCATCTATTTCGGTGGATCTAGGATGCCGAGTTTCAGCTAGGGGTCCCCCCACAGCGTGCCTTGAATTCCCGGAAACAATGCCAATGTTCCATCCCCATAGCTAGGGTTTCGCTTAGTGAAGGCCATTGCAATTTTGCTCAAGGGGCACATTTCTCATCCAGAATCTCCCAGGCGTGTGTGGGCACTGTGGATGCCTCCAAAATGGCCATGTGCACCTGTGGGAGCCGGTAGAACGCAAGTCCACCCACCGGTTTGGGTTCAGTGCCCCCAGAGCAAATCCTCAAAGTGTCTTGAGGGTGACGGACCAAGATGCTTGCAGCACCCAAAACGTGGCTCGGATCATGAATCTGTTGATTTCAATGGATTCGGGATGCCGGGTTTCAGTTAGGTTGCCCCCCATAGCATGCCTCCAACCCCTGGAAATGGTGTTATTGTGCCATCTCCAAAGCTAGGGTTTTGCTCAGTGAACCCTAGCTCCTTCACTGCGCAAAACCCTAGCTCCGGAGATGTCACAATAGAACCATTTTTGGCAGTTGGGGGAATGCTTTGTGGGGACCCTTAGCTGAAACCCGGCATCCCAAATCCATTGGAATTAAGGGATTCGCGATCCAAGTTATGGTTTGGGTGTTCTGGAAATTTTGGTCGGGCACCCCGAGGCCATTCAGGGACACTTTGAGGATTTGCTCGAGGGCCACGGAACCCAAACGGGCAAGCGGACTTGGATTCCTTCAGCTCCCATAGGTGCAAGTGTTGATTCTAGATGTGTCCATGGTGGCCACGCATTTCAAGGAGTCTTAGGACAAGAAATGGCCCACTTGAGCAAGATTGGCATGGTCCTCACTGAGGAAAACCCTAGTTCCGGAGATGGCAGATTGGCACCGTTTGTGAGACTTCGAGGCAAGCTTTGGGGAGGGATCTAGCTGAAAACGAGCATCCTAGATCTACCGAAATGGACAGATTCATGATATGAGCCACGGTTTGGGTGCTGCGAGCATATTGGTCCGGCACCCTAGGGCCATTCGAGGACACTTTAAGGATTTGATCCGGGGGCACGGAACCCAAACCATCACATTTGTCAGACAAACCTTCGTAGTGAACTATGAGTTTTCCATATTGCATCCAAAGGGAAATTTAGTACCATGAATCCTCACCATTGCCAAGCTAAAACTCAAGACCGCTGGAAACACTCCTTGGAAGGTGGGTGTGGGTCATACTAAATTGAGAAACTAATTGAGGGAAAATGCAGTGAGAATTTGAGATGGTTATATAGTGAAATGCATGCAGAATGAATGAAGAGTGGGTGGCGAGAGAAATGGTTGTGGGACGTCGTATGAGAGGAAATGGCGATGGGAATTTATTGATAAGGTCAAATTAAATTCATACGGTGATAATGAACTACACTTGTGTCTTCCATTGTTAGGTGCACTTCAAGCTTGAAGGTGGTAGCCTTGGGACTAGACATAGGTCGCAGGTTCGAACATCGGTCGCAGGTTTGAAGTATTTCTTCACTGCAAATTATATGATTTCTACAGCGAAAAAATAATAGGGTACGAATTGAATTGAGGAGATTCGAACCTGCGACTGATGTCTAGTCCCAAGGTTACCACCTTCAAGTTTGAAGTGCAACTAACAATGGAAGACACAAGTGTAGTTTATTACAACCGTGTGAATTTAATTTGACCTTATCAATCAATTCCCATCGCCATTTACTCTCATACGATGTCCCACATCCATTTCTTTTGCCACCCACTCTTCATTCATTCTGCATGCATTTCACTATGCAACTGTCTCAGATTCTCACTGCATTTTCCCTCAATTAGTTTCTCAATTCAGTATGACCCATGCCTGTCGTCCGAGGAGTGTTTCTAGCAGTCTTGAGTTTCATCCTGGAAATGGTGATGATTCATGGTATTACATTTCCCTTCAGACGCAATATGGAAAACCAATAGTTCACTACGAAGGTTTGCCTAACAAATGTGACGGCGTGGGTTCTGTGCCCCCAAAGCAAATCCTTAAAGTGTCCCCAAATGGTCCCATGGTGTCAGACCAGATGCCCACATCACCCAAACCGTCGCTCCGATCATGAATCCGTCGATTCCGGTGGATCCGGGACGCTGGGTTTCAGCTAGCCCCCCCCCACAGCATGCCGCCAACCCCTAAAAATGGTGCCAATCTGCCATCTTCGGAGCTAGGGTTTTGCTTAGTGAAGTCCATGCCAATCTTGCTCAAGGGGTCCATTTCTCGTCCAAAGGCTCTCGGGCGTGCGTGGCCACCGTGGACACATCCAAAATGGCCACACACACATTTGGGAGCTGATGGAACCCAATTCCACTTGCCGGTTTGGGTTTCATGCCCCAGAGCAAATCGTTAAAGTGCCCCCGAATGGCCCCGAGGTGTCAGACCAAGATGCCCACAGCACCCAAAGCGTGGCTCGGATTGCAAATTTGTTGATTCCAGTGGATCCAATATGCTGGTTTTTAGCTAGGGGTCATGCCACAGCATGCCTCCAAGTCCCAGGAACGGTGCCAATGTGCCATCTTCGTAGCTAGGGTTTTGCTAACTTAAGGCCATGCTAATCTTGCTCAAGGGGGCCATTTCTCGTCTGAAGGATCCCGAGTATGCATGGAAACTGTGGACATGTCCACAATGGCCATACACACATGTGGGAGTTGACAAAACCCCATTCTGCTTGCCGGTTTGGGTTCCATGCCCCCGAAGGAAATCCTCAAAGCATCCCCGAATGGCCCCAGAGTGCCAGACCAAGATAGCCACAGCACCCAAACCATGGCTTGGATCGAGAATCTATTATTTTTGGTGGATTCAGGGCACCAGGTTTTAGGTAGGGGACTCCTCACAGCATGCCGCCAACCCCCAAAAATGGTGTTATTGTGCCATCTCTAGAGCTAGGGTTTTCCTCAGTGAACCCTAGGTCCTTCATTGAGCAAAACCCTAGGTCTGGAGATGGCATAATAACACCATTTTTGGGGGTTGGAGGCATGCTGTGGGGGGGTGGGAGCTGAAACCCGGCGTCCTGGATCCACCAAAATCAATGGATTGGCGATACAATCCACGGTCTTGGTGCTGTGGGCATCTTGGTTCGGCACCCCGGGGCCATTCGAGGACACTTTGAGGATTTGCTCTTGGGGCACAAAACCCAAAGCAGCGAGCGGAATGGGATTTCTTCAGCTCCCAAATGTGCGTATTGCCATTTTGGGCATGTACATGATGGCCATGCCCGCTCGGGAACCTTCAGACGAGAAATGTCCCCCTTGAGCAAGATTGGCATGGCCTTCACTGAGCAAAACCCTAGCTCTAAAGAGGGCACATTGGCACCATTTTCAAGACTTCGAGGCACACTATGGGGGCTCCCATAGCTGAAACCCGATGTCCCGGCTCCACCGGATTTGACTGATTCACGATTGGAGCCATGGTTTGGGTGCTGCAGGCATCTTGTTCCAGCACCCCAAGTCCATTTGGGGACACTTTGAGGATTTGCTCCGGGGGCACCGAACCCAAACCGATGAGCAATCTGTTAAATTTTCAGAATTTACTTCAATCTGATCTAGGATCTTAACTAAGAGAACAACATGTACAACAAATCTACATCATAACAATCATGGACACAATAATGCAAGCATATAAGAGACACAGAGTTTACTTGGGGAAAACCATAAAGGTGAAAAACCCCAATAACTTCCTCAGAGATAGGTAGAGCAATGATACAACCACAATACAAGAGATAGTCTTGTCCTAGCAGCAGAGCCTCCTCCTCCCCAAGTGCGCCACTCTCCCAAGTGTGAGTGAGAGAATATAATGTGTCAAATTAGAGAGACACACTCTCTATTTATACACTGACTTGACTTGACCTTTACTCAACTAGGTCGGCCTCAGCTTAACCACTTAAAATAATGTTGACTGGGCTGACACCCAATAGGGTGGTCTAATAACCCTTTGACCCACATGGCCGACCCCCAATAGGGTGGTCTAATAACCCTTCAACCCACATGACTTATACAGGGCCGACCCCAACAAAGTGGTTTAATAACCCATCAAGTATAAGTTACGACACTTACAATATAAATGACGACACTTCCATAAAGATGAATAATAACATCTCTATATGAATACAAACACTTCTGTATAGAGGAATAATAACATCTCTATAGGAATACAATATACATATATGTGAAATACATTCTGAAGTTACATATACATCAACACTCCCTCTTAACTAGGAAGGTGTTTCTCGACACAGGTCTTCTAGCACAATTCTTCTTCTCTGGATCATCATCACTGGATAATCATCATCGAGTCATCGTCATCATCACTGCTGCTGCTATATCAATCAATCTCAGAATCTACTCGTCATAGGAAGTTCTACATAGCTAGTCCTTTTTCATATTGGATGTAGGCCCACCACCTGCAGGTCTTCATCATCACTGGCCATACTGTGGAATCCTCAGAACTTATTATGTGCATCACAAAACCTAGCTGCAGCATCCCAGGATTTTATGAGCACACAGCTCTACCTGTCGGATCTCCCAAGAGCACATTACATTTGACCCATCAAAAAACCTGGTTGAAGCATCCCAAGTTGTTACGAGCACACAGCTCTACCTGTCGGATCTCCCAGGAGCACATTACATGTGATCTCACCACAAAACCTAGCTGAAGCATCTGAGGCCTTTTTCATCCTTTCCAGATCTCCCAGGAGCAAATTACATGTGGTCCACCACAAAACCTAGCTGAAGCATCTGAGGCCTTTTTCATGCTGTCCAGATCTCCCAGGAGCAAATTACATGTGGTCATGGCAAAACCTGGCTGAAGCATTTGAGGCCTTTTTCATCCTGTCCAAATCTCCCAGGAGCAAATTACATGCCATAGGAAAAAACCTTGCAATAGCATCTCAGGATGTTACAAGTACACAACTCCGACCTAAAGATCTCTCAGGGCACATATTACATGTCCTCCTAGAGCAATGTCTTGAAAGAGCATCCTAGGCTGTTACAGGTACACAACTCCGACCTATAGGATCTCCCAAACATTCTCATCTGCACAACTTGATCCATGACCACAAAGTATCATCCTGATACTCATCATACATCATCCTGATGTACACATGATCATCCTGATCATCATCAATGCAACATCCTGGTGCATGTCATATGGAGCAACATCCTGAAGCTTGTTATCTATCATCATCCTGATCATACACTGCATCCACCTAATGCATACCAAGTATCTACCTGATACATATCATCAAACATGATCTACCTGATCATACAATGTATCCACCTAATACATACATAGATACATGATCGACACAATGTATCCACTTGATACATATCAACATACATGATCTCAGTATCCACTTGATACATATACAGATACATGGTCCAAGCATCCAACATGATGCATATATACATAAATGATCCAACTGATCATAACAAGCATCCAACATGATCCAATGATCCAACTGATCATAACAAGCATCGTCCTTTTCAGTTCATCTCATCGTCCATGAAGCACAACCCAGATGCACATCATCCAGCACTTACACCACCGATATGGGAGAACACATATACCACCATTCAGGGAAGGCTCCATCCCTTACTTTTTCACCATGGGAGAACACATCTACCACCATGTGAAAAATGGCTAAGCAATTACATCATGACCAAGGGAGAACACATCAACCATGTCCGAAAAGGTCATGTGCATTTGCATCTTCCAGACACATCACTTCCCTTTGGAAGGAACCTCGATCTGAAGTGCTCCAAGCCTCTCTCTGAAGTACTCAAACTGCACACTAGCCAACGGCTTGGTCAATACATCTGCAACCTGCTCATCCATCACAACATATGCTTCTTTGGTTGTACTCAGTGCTATGCAGGACTGCTTCCTACTAAACCAAGAGATCACACCTGATCCCTGTATGCAGCACTGCCTGCCCAATCTGAATCAACATAACCTTGCAGGTTAAACTTTTGATTTGCATCATACTTGAGCCCATAATCAACTATACCCTTCAGGTACCTCAGAATATGCTTTACAACAACTAGGTGAACACTCCTCGGATCCATCAGGAACTAGCTCAATGTGTTCACCGCAAAGCAAATATCTAGTCTTGTGTTCGTTAGGTACAACAAGGACCCAATCATCTAACGATACATAGTGATATAAACCGGCTCAGATGAAGCATCACACAAAAGCTTCAGGTTCGATGCCATAAGTGTGGCCATAGCCTTGCGGTCCATCATCCCAAACCTATTCAGGATCTCTACTACATACTTCCCTTGTCCAAGGAAGATTCCATCTGCACTATGCCAGACCTCCATGCCAAAAACAAATAGTGCATCATCCCCAAGTTCTTCAACTCGAACTCAACAGCAAGCTTTCGCTGCATGTCAGCAATCAATCTATCCTCACCTGTTACAAACAGATCATCCACATAGTAGTATCACTAGATTGCCTTCCTCAACCTTGTAGTAAAGGTTGGAATCCACTTTATTCTTGGTAAAGCCCAAACTGGATAGAAAGTTATCTATCCTACCATACCAAGTTCTGCACATATATGACTCCCTGTCATGTGTGTCAGAACCAAGTGGCTGTACCACATACACTTCTTCTTCAACTACACCATTCAAGAAAGTGTATCTTCCTCTTCATCACTGCAACATGCTTGATCTTGTAGATCCTCTTGGAAGTCACTACAGACTCCCCTTCAGGTCTTGGGACTGCATCTCAAACATCTTCATGATCGACTGGTACTCCTCGATCATGGCATTCTTCCCAGATCCTGGGAACTTCAATATCTTCAATATTTTCAATAGATAACTTTGTTGCTGAACAAATGTTGTAGTCCTTCTTTTGTAGGTGATGGTATACAATCTTTCCTACACAACAAGTTAAATTGCATGATTAGAAAACATCTCATAGTTTTCAGAACAGATTCTTACACATAAAGAAATATGTCATACAGTCATGCAATTATCTTAGCCAATGCTTCAATACAACATTTATCCATATTCCGTAACTTTCTAGATGCCTCGCAATCTCTACCAGAACATTGTTAAGAGTGTGCACAACTCCTAACATGTCAGCAAAGAGGTTTCATTCTAGATAAGTAGCAATGGAATGTTGTACAGTGCCATAGGCCACTTACCCATGTATATTAGTAGTATACTATTCATCAATGCAACTATTCTAATATGCATAATACACAACCTAATTCTAGGAACATAAGCATATACATCATTGAATAACATTATGTAAGAAAAGACAATTCAAATACTTATTTTTGTTTGGTTGCTGGGTGGACTCCCTCTGAATCTTTGCAACTCCATTCTGATGTGGATTGTGAGAAGTGGTCAACTCCCTCTGAATATCTGCATCCTTGCAGAAACTACTGAAGTGTGGTCCTTTGCTTTCTTGCAAGAACAACTGGAGTGTGCTCTCTCTTGATCTTTGCTACCTGGATTACCTGTCCTTGAACTTACATCCATCCTTAATCACTATGCATGCTTATTAGTATCGTCATTGTGTTATCCTTGAGGTATCATACATAATCACACATTTACTAGTATAATCTTAATACTATCAAAACACAATAATCTTAAACATGTATAGTCATGATCATTCATAGATAATAAACATTAGTATTCAAGGTTTCAGGGAAGTCTTCTTTTACTCATGCATATTCTTATTTGATCATAGGACTCTTCTGATTAGTTAAATCATCAATGCATAAACCCGTGATTACTCAAACCTATACCTTCATGATTCTTTTGGTTAGTCATATCATAAATTATGGTAAGAAACATAATATGCATACAGCCATGACTATTCAAACCTATGACTTCATGAATAATGATTATCAACAACACAACAGTATAAGATCCTAACACAAGGTAGGATTCTAGGTTGATATAGGAAAAACATACCTGGATTAGCATGCTAGCTAGTTATGTCTAACATACCCGCATAATGTCTTCTGGTTCTCTTCAGTGACTTGTGCTAGTAACCTGCATGTCTCATAGGTTAACCATTGTAGGACCAGGTTATACATACCTCGAAAGTAGATCTTCTATGTGATCCATGACAATGGATGAATCTTTGTCTTCATGTCACCATGATCATATGTTCTTGAAGTAGAACATGATTTGTCTTTCTTGGTGTACCTTTTATGTTAGCGAACAACATAAACCTCATACAACATCACAATGCATTAGTACATTCATAAGTGTCAAAACCTTAATCAATGAATATCTTCTATTAAGGTGATACGACAAGTCTAGTAATTAATCAAGATTGTACTGTAATGATATGAAGACAAACATATGATAAACTTAACCATGAAACATACCTGTAAGCCATACCTGTCAAGATTGCTTGTAATCTTCTTATGGAAGGCCTTAGCCTCATCTCCCTCTGAGACAGGAACTTCTTCACTTATGCAAGTGACCAATCCATCTTCGTCTAGGATTAACCCAATCCACTTGATTTGCAAGAATTGGACCTCGAGCTGGATTAGGGTTTGTCAAAGAAACCCCAAAAATTCAAACTTTGAATTTCAAACCTCTGAAAGGATAGAAATATGCGCCTTGATGAGCTGATGAAGTTGGTATGTTCAGAATTTGAAAATTGTAAAGTTTCACCCCTCGAAATTGCCTTTTAGATTTATGTATTCACTAGGAGGACCCTGAATTAGGGTTTGAGTTTCCCAGAGCTTCACCTAACCAAAACATTTGATTCAAATCTCTAAGCTTCGATTTTTCTGAGGAGATTCCAGCCATGGTCATAGATTTCCAAAATTCCAATTTTTGTAGAAACCCTAATTTTCCATCTTTCCGATCAAACTCCTGAACTGGGATTTGATCAAGCCCGGCCTTCTTCCAAACCAAAAATCCTGATCTTGGTCTCTAAATTTCGATTTTGATGGGTAGCATCCAGCCGTGGTCTCCGATTACAAAAATTCCAACTTTCTCCGAAGCCCTAAATTCTGGAAGCCATGAATGAAGGTGCTCAAAAATAATTCTGTCTTGACAGAAATATGTACTTGATTTTTTCTGGTGTAACTCTGAACATTTCAATCCACGGGGTCCAAAAATATTTCCTGATATAGAACTACTTGTTATCTTTCCATCCCGACAAGTCTGACCTCAATTGGATTCTCTGAGAGAGAGTTATGCCAAGTGTCGCAACGTGACCTGTTTATGGGATAATATAGGGGATCAAACTTGTACAGCATTCCACATGTCACTGGTTCGACTTCGGCCTGTATTTTTTTTTTTGAGATAGCCCAATTGGTTATATTTCCATCCTGATAGGTCTTACCTCAATTGGATTCTCTGAGAGAGATTTATGCCACGTGTTGCAATGTGACCTGTTTATGGGATAATACAGGAGAGCAAACTTTTAGGGCATACCGCGTGTCACTGGTTCCACTTCAGCTTTTGAAAACATTTCCTGAGATAGTACAGTCTATGTACTACCTGTCACTTTTTACGAAATTTAATTTGGAGCTTCCTAGCCCAAGTTATGACCTTTTTCCCAAGGTCACCTGATTTTGACTCGGATCTGGAAGAGGCATAAACCCTATATTGTACAGATCATAAGTAACAAAGTACAACGAATTAGAGGTTTTCCTTCAGACAGAAGGTACATGGGGATCTGATATTCGACCTGTAAAAGTTTTAGATATGAAAAATTTGTCGAAATGGATTTATAGCGAAAGTGCTACGATGACTGGTTTTTGCTATATCAAGCCCTAGCATCGTAACTGCAACAAGTGTCATACATGCCATATCATGCCTTCTTTCAGGCTAGCTCTGATACCATGTTAAATTTTCAGAATTTACTTCAATCTGATCTAGGATCTTAACTAAGAGAACAACATGTACAACAAATCTATAGCATAACAATCATGGACACAATAATGCAAGCACACAAGAGACACAGAGTTTACTTGGGGAAAACCATAAAGGTGAAAAACCCCAATAACTTCCTCAGAGATAGATAGAGCAATGATACAACTAGAATACAAGAGATAGTCTTCCCCTAGCAGCCGAGCCTCCTCCTGCACAAGTGCACCACTCTCCCAAGTGTGAGTGAGAGAATAGAATGTGTAAAATGAGAGAGACACACTCTCTATTTATACACTAACTTGACTTGACCTTTACTCAACTAGGTCGGCCTCAACTTAGCCACTTAACATAATGCTGACTGGGCCGACACCCAATAGGGTGGTCTAATAACCCTTTGACCCACATGGTCGAACCCCTATAGGGTGGTCTAATAACCCTTTGACCCATATGACTTATACAGGGCGGACCCCAACAAGGTGGTCTAATAACCCATCAAGTATAAGTTACGACACTTACAATATAAATGACGACACTTCCATATAGAGGAATAATAGCATCTCTATAGGAATACAAACACTTATGTATAGAGGAATAATAACATCTCTATAGGAATACAATATACATATATGTTAAATACATTCCGAAGTTACATATACATCAACACGGTCTTAGGTTTCATCACCTCCCACATGTGCGTGTGGCCATTGTGGACATTTCCATGGTGACCATGCATGCCTGGGAGTCTTCAAACGAGAAATTCCCCCCTTGAATAAGATTGGCATGGCCCTCACTCAACAAAACCCTAGCTCTTGAGATTGCACATTGGCACCATTTCAGGGACTTCCAGGCACGTTTTGGGGGGTCGCCTAGCTGAAACCCGACATCCTGGATCCACCAGAATCGACAAATTCATGACTGGAGCCACGGTTTGGGTGCTGCTGGAATCTTTGTCCGACACCCCGGGGCCATTCGAGGACACTATAAGGATTTTCTCCGGGGGCACGGAACCCAAACCGGAGAGTGGACTTGGGTTCTATCAAATGCCACATGTGCGTATGGCCATTTTGGATGTGTCCATGGTGACCATGCATGACCAGGAGTCTTCGGATGAGAAATGCCCCCCTTGAGCAAGAATGGCATAGCCCTCACTAAGCAAAACCCTAGCTCCGGAGATGGCACATTGGCACCATTTTCGAGACTTGGAGGCACATTTTGAGATACCCCTAGTTGAAAATTGTCATCTTGGATCCACCGGAATCGACGGATTCATGGCCGGAGCCACGGTTTGGGTGTTGGAGACCTCTTGGTCCGGCACCCCGGGGCCATTCGGGGACACTTTGAGGATTTTCTCTGGGGGCACGAAACCCAAACCGGCAAGGGGACATGGGTTCTGTCAACCCCCACAGGTGTGTATGGCCATTGTGGGCGTGTCCATGGTAGCCACACAGGCCCGAGAGCCTTCAAATGAGAAATGGCCTCCCTGAGCAAGATAGGCATGGCCTTCACTAAGCAAAACCCTACCTCCGAACATGGCACATTGGCACTATTTCCGGGGGTTGGAGGCACGTTGTGGGGGGGGGGCCTAGCTGAAACCCTTATGTCATGGATCCACTGGAATCGAAGGATTCATTAAACCGAGCGACGATTTTGGTTGTGCAATAATTTTGGTCGGGCACCCCGAGGCCATTCAGGGACACTTTGAGGATTTGCTCTAGGACCATGGAACCCAAACCGATGAGCGGACTTGGATTCCGTCAGCTCCCACAGGTGCAACTAGCCATTGTGGACGTGTCCATGGTGGCTGTGCATGCCTAGGAGTCTTCAGATGAGAAATGGCCCCCTTGAGCAAGATTGGCATGGCCTTCACTGAGCAAAACCCTAGCTTTGGAGATGGCACAATAGCATCATTTCTGGGGGTTAGCGGCCCTCTTTGGTGGGGCCCCAAGCTAAAACCAAGCGTCCTAGATCCACAGGAATTGTTAGAGTCTTGATCCGAGCCACAGTTTGGGTGTTACAGGCATTTTTGTCGGGCACTCTGAGGCCATTCAGGGACACTTTGAGGATTTGTTCCGAGGGCACGAAACCCAAATCAGTAAGCGGAATTGGATTCCTTCATCTCCCATAGTTGCGTATGGCCATTGTGGACGTGTCCATGTTGGCCACACATGCCCAAGAGTCTTTGGACGAGAAATTACCCCCGTGAGCAAGATTGGAATGGTAAGTCAATTAACTTACATGCCTACCTAGTATTACAATGGTAAGTCCTCTTTGACAAGACTTTCCCCACATTTGAATTGCCAATTGTGAATGGATCATAAGGTTTCAAATTATTAACATTCAATATTCAGAAAATGCACATTCATATATGGATTTTCCTCAATGTTCATATAGCCACCCCATAATAATAGTATTGGTTTTCCTTGTTAATAGCTACTAGTATATTGCAGTTGACCTAGATAGTTATCGTGTTATAGGCACTATAGCTATTCTTGTCAACCAAATCTAATGGTGAAAACCCTAGTTCATAAAACTTAGGTCTAGATAAGAACATGTTGATATTTGCAACAAGAAGCTTGAAATAATAATGTATGCATGGCCATATAAAGTTGTTTGCAACAAAGATTTCATGTTTGATATTTTCTTACAATCATGAATTGAGACATGGATCAATTGTAGGGGCCTTGAATTTATGAGTTGAAAGAAAAAAAACACATTAAGACACCTTAGTGCAAGAATATTTACTACACCATATTAATCTTAAAACATAGTAGAAGAATACATTATTGATCCCCTAACTAGTGTAAAGTGGTACATTTATAATCATATGGAGGAATATAAGTGTTCATTGACATGTAATTATCTCTTCCCCCCATATTTGACTAATACATTATTTTAGTGGTTAAGGTGGTCAAACCACTTCCATGCTTATGCTAATTTGGTTGCATCAATTACAACACCAATACATTAGTTCTTTAGTTCAATGAGATGTTGTATGTGTTTTTGTTTCCTCCACCTAGACCAATAGGAACACCACTTATATCTACGAATTGCCACTACATTGTGGAAAAATCTGAGGAAAAATAGAAACATAGTGGACAAGCTTCCAAAAATTCAAGAACCTCATGCATCTCATGTCCTTTTTACCATAATTTTATCATGGGCTTCCCAATTACTCCCATCCAGAGGAACTTGTCTCCCATGGGTCTGTCACCCAATGCTTGTCTTGCTTGATTTATCTTAGGAATGGAATGAGCCATAGAATGACGAGCATGGATCAGATCGAAAAACCATCAACTCCGTTGGATTTAAGATGTTGGGAAAGTGCTAGGGTTCCCCTCTCCTCTGGTCCAATGGCCAGGTGTCATCTTGTAGGTCCATTTTGGAAACTAAGGTTTTGTTGAGTAAGGGAGTGTGAAATTTTTGCACATTGGGGTCAAATTTGCAAAATCATCGATCGGGCACTTATGGCTAGAGTTGCCCCCGATTTTGTTGCACAGTTGGAATTCTATGCCCCCGGTAGGTATCCAGTAGGTGTCCTTGAAGGGCTTTTGGATGCAAGACGGAATGAGCCATAGATTGATGAGCGTGGTTCGGATTGACAAACTGTCAACTCCGTTGGATTTATGATGTCGGGATAGTAGTAGGGGTGCTCCTCTCCTTTGGTCCCATGGCCCAGGTGTCATCTTCTAGGTCCATTTTGTGAACTAGGGTTTTGCTCACTATGGGAGTGTGCAATTTTTGCACATTGGGGTCAAATTTGCAAAATCGTCGATAGGGAACTTATGGATAGAGTTCCCATTTGGAACATTCGTAGACACACTTGCAGGACTCCCCGGAACCTGGTTATGTTGCACGGTTGGAATTCTATGCCCCTGTTAGGTATCTAGTGCATGTCCCTGAAGGCCTTTTGGATGCGAGATGGACAAGCCATAGAATGACGACCATGGCTCGGATCGACAAACCATCGAATCCATTGGATTTAGGACGTCGAGATAGTGCTAGGGGTGCCCCTCTCCTATGGTCCCATGGCCCAGGGGTTATCTTGTAGGTCCATTTTGGAAACTAGGGTTTGGCTCAGTAAGGGAATGTGCAATTTTTACACATTGGGGTCAAATTTGCAAAATCGTTGACTGGGCACTTATGGCAAGCGTTCCCAGCTAGAACCTTCCTAGAAACACTTGCAAGACTCCTCAGAACCCGCTTTTGTTGCACGGTTAGAATTCTATGCCCCCGGTAGGTATCCAGTAGGTGTCCCTGAAGGCATTTTGGATGCAAGACGAAACGAGCCATAGAATGACGACTGTGGCTCGGATTGACAAACCGTCGACTCCGTTGGATTCAAGACGTCGGGATAGTGCTAGGGGTGCTCCTCTCCTCCGGTCCGATGGCCCAGGTGTCATATTGTAGGTCCATTTTGGAAACTAGGGTTTTGCTCAGTAAGGGAGTGTGCAATCTTTGCACATTGGGGTCAAATTTGCAAAATCATCGACCGGGCACTTATGGTGATGATGATGATGATGATGATGATGATGATGATGAAGATGTTGATGATGATGGTGATGGTGATGGTGATGAAGATGATGATGATGAAGAAGATGATGATGATGGAAATGTTGATGAGGAACCTAGAGATGACAATGATGATGAAGATGTTGATGATGATGATGATGGTGATGATGATGAAGACGTTGATGGTTATGGTGATGGTGATGGTGATGGTGATGAAGATGATGATGATGAAGAAGATGATGAAGATGGAGATGATGATGAGGAACCTAGAGATGAAAATGATGATGAAGATGTTGATGATGATGATGCTGGTGCTGATGATGAAGATGTTAATGGTGATGGTGATGGTGATGGTAATGAAGATGATGATGATGATGAAGATGATGATGACGGAGATGTTGATCAGGAACCTAGAGATGACAATGATGATGAAGATGTTGATGATGATGATGATGGTGATAATGATGACGATGTTGATGGTGATGGTGATGGTGATGGTGATGGTGATGGTGATGGTGATGATGAAGAAGATGATGATGATGGAGATGTTGATGAGGAACCTAGAGATAACAATGATGATGAATATGTTGATGATGATGATGGTGGTGATGATGATGAAGACGTTTATGATGATGGTGATGGTGATGGTGATGGTAATGAAGATGATGATGATGATGAAGATGATGATGATCGAGATGTTGATTTGGAACCTAGAGATGACAATGATGATGAAGATGTTGATGCTAATGATGATGGTGATGATGATGAAGACATTGATGATGATGGTGATGGTGATGAAGATGATGATGATGTAAAAGTTGATGATGATTGAGATGTTGATGAGGAACCTAGAGATGACGATGATGATGAAGATGTTGATGATGATGAGATGGTGATGATGATGAAGATGTTGATGATGATGGTGATGCTGATGAAGATGATGATGATGATGAAGAAGAAGATAATGATGATGGATATGTTGATGATGAACCTAGAGATGACAATGATGATGAAGGGTTTTTCTCAGTAAATTTATCAAGCTTTTGAATTTTATGATAGTGGCACCATTGTGGAGAGGGTGAAGAGGTAGTGTTACTTGTAGGGAGATTAGGACATATTGGAGGAAGTATCTAAAGGATACTGAGGGTTTATTGCTAGGGTTGGGGTGAGGGTTAGGGTTAGAGTTATAGAAGGAAATTGAATTAGGTCATTTCTCTAATGTACATTTTATATTAATGTTATGGCTTGGTCTAAGGTGGTTCTCTCAAATAGCTATTTCATTATGAAATATTTAACAAGACACGAATTAACTTTAATATAAGTGTATTGTTAAATATAGTGAGCATTGAGTATGGGGAACCAAATCTATGAATATGTGTATTGTTAAATATAATTTTGTTGGGTTAAGCCAATGACCAACATAATCAACATAATATAAGAGTATTTTGGGTTGGGGATATACCTCAAGGTACCCAGAGCAAGAAATTTTTTTGGGTGGGCACAAAACCAATAGAACAAAAAATGTTGAAGAGGACATGTGGGGTGGGAGGTCGGCCTCCAAAAACTCAAGCATTGACATGAGTGAGGTAGGTCTAAAGCAACTTCTCTCATACCAAATGAGAGAAGTGGTAGGTAGGTCTCTAGGTCTCTAAAGCAGCTTCTCTCATACCAAATGAGGTAGGTCTAAAGTAACTTCTTTTCTGGAGTGGTGTTGCATTTTGAAGTTCCCTTGGTCATTGTGTTCTAGTTGCATTGTTGGTTTTGGCTATTTGTTCCCAATGTTAGGAGTTTTTTTTTTTCTTTAACTTGTGTGTAGATCTCTAGGCATCAATGGTTGCTGGGTGTCTCCATCAACATAAAAAATCTAGATTAGCTATGTAATGATCCCATTACAAAATGCATGTGTATTCAATCAACAAATTGAGAGTAAAATGCAATGTATACTCTTTCTAACTATGCAAATTGAAGGACTGAGCATTAACTATATCGAAACATATAGTGTGGAGTTGTGAGGTTGGTTCCAATTTTTTGTTCTGATATACACTGTAAAGAGGTTGGTTCCAATTTTTTGTTCTGATATACACTGTAAATACAAACTTCAATTGAGCATGAGACAAGATAAGTGCAAGCAACGGTATATACAAACCTAGTGAAGAGTTGTAAACAGAAAACCTTGTACCCATACTAACTATTACCAGGACATATTGTGGTTGGATTGAAGTTGTAAGTCTTGCATTTTGAGCAATTCTTTGAGGATGTCTTCTCTTCATAAGCTTCTTTATCATTTATTATTTCATATTTCAAAATTGTTGTTATTTAATTCTTTTTTAAGACCATTGTTGTTTCTATGCTCCTTTATGAAAACATTTGGAAAACATTCATGTTAATGAAAACTCACATGCACATGTTATCAGCTTTGGTTATCTATAGTTTGAGTTTACTTTTAATGCAGACTCACATGTACATCCATGTGCTTGATGTGTGAAAAAGTGTAAGATGCAAGACCCATTCAAATACAAGGGACTCATATTGAGGTCACTTGGTGTCTAGAAATAACATCTATATGTATGTGAATAACATTGTTATTGAAGACAAAATCATGTAAGAAAAAATGTAATCAAAGACAAAGTCATATAGACAAGTGCAGATCCATCTGTCAATATGAAAAAATGATCCAATCATGTACATTTTTTGCAAAAATGGAACATCGTTCCCAACGTCTATATAACAGAAACTCGTGCCCTGTAAAAAATATGGCAACTCATTCCCTATACAAAATATGTCCCATCGTGCCCTATACAAAATATGGCAACTCATGCCCAAAATGCCACAATGTGGCTAGTGTACATAGGAGGGTCTCTCAATCCTCATGCCCACCCTCGGAGCTCCCAGGTGCATCTCCAAAATTGATCTTCCTCTTCTTTGTGCTAGAGGAAGCTAGGTCCTTCGAGCGACTTGGAACATGTCCCCCTGAGCCCTGAAACGGCAATAATAATATGTCAACATTTCTTGGCAATTATACAAGTATAAAACATAATTTAAAAATAAAAATAGTTTTCAAATCTTAGATAACTCACTGCATGCGAGACTGTAAGTCGTGAGGGGGTCTCCCTCCTCCGTGATCTTATTCTCTCAGCAATGCCACCCTACAACATTTAGAACAATAAGATAAATGATGAAATTAGATACATATAGTAATTTTCGTTAAAAATGAACAAGATTTTCATAAACTAGTCAATGTCATCGTGAACACAATCGGCTAGTCTTTAGGGCTGGGGGATGGAGAAATCGGTTGGACAACCTGCTTCGATGCTAGGGTGGATGGTATAGGGTAGGATGTAGCCACATCAACGGTGGCTACACCACTGGGGGCATAGTGGAAGAAGGAGAGGTGGAAGAAGGAGGCATGGACTGGGGTGGGAGAAGTGGAGATCCATGTCTAGGGCGATAAACCCCAACTGTCTGTAGTATGGATGGGGGCACCATGGAATGGGAAGAGAGTGTGGTGGGGAAATGTGGCGGGGGACGAGGTCTGTGTTGCGGTGGAGGGATGGGTTATTGTGGATGGGTGGTGTGTCGTGGTCATATGGGTAGGGTCAGAACATGGGAAACTGATACGGAGGTGGTGGAAAGGTTGGGATGGGGTGATGGGATGTAGGATATGAAACAGAAGGGGGAGCTGGATGGAACTGTGTTGCTGGATAGGAGGGGGGTCTGGATGGAAGGGGGTGGGGAGGGATGCACAGAATTGGGCATGTATTCCAGGGGATACAACTGGCATATATGTTGGCTGAAAGGATGAGGAGGGAGGAAAAATGACACTACTAGGATGAGGTGCTCGCACTTGCATACACATTTATAACCTCATAGTTTAATATTTTAAAATATATATATACACAGACAAGTCATCAAATTTGACATTAAATTTATGCTTTAATACACATGATACCTGCACATGTGGAGATCTGTTGATCCCCGGGGGTGATGGCTGGTCGCTGGAGCCTGCAGACACCTGTGCAAACACTACAATTTTTAGATTGAATTTATAAAAACAATATTAACAATATTAAACACAATGCCAATGAGAATGACAATGATAGTACTTCAAAAACATGACTGTAATTAATTTAGATTCAAGTTAGATGATAGTGGTTTGATGGGCTTTGGATATTATATAAAGTTTTTATTGTATTGGTGTAGTCCATTTGTTCAAGACTTGGTAAAGAATATGGTTGTGGGGATCGTGTCCTTTCACCCACAATGGATTGGGCCCGTGATAGGAAAAAATGACCCATTCTGTGGTCATTCATTGAAGATAACGTGTCAAAGAAGGTTGACAATTTATGCTTGAATTGTTTGATGGCCGAAGTTGTCATTGATGACAACACGTTAATGACAAAGGTCAAAGTGATGACATGGCAAAGACTTGACTGGACAAATGGTAAACATGACAAGCTTTGATGACTTGACAAGTGGCAAGTGTAGAAGACTTGACAAAGTGGAGACATGACAAAGGATTGATGAGAATGACTTTATAATTACATTGATGACAATACATTAATGAAAAAGACATGGAAGAGTTAAGAACATGGAAAATACACATTATGGCAAGCACAAGGGAGATGGTGTCATGGCTTGAGGAATGGAAAAGGTGACAAGTATGACATACATGGCAAGCATCAAACATGGAAAGCATGACAAGTGTTTATGACAAGCATGGAAGAAGGACATGGCAAGCGAAGGATAAGACAAAGACAAGTTACAAGCAAGCAAGCTTGATGACTTGTCAAGCATGGTGTTTGATGACATGGAACATGATAAGGAGGACATGCTTGATGACAAGAAGGATTGATAACTTGGTGACATGGAGGACGATGAATTGGCAAACATAATATTAGAGGACAAAGACAAGATGATGAGGTGGACAAGGAAGATGTGTGGGAGTTTGGAAGGCCCCTTGCAGGCATTTCAAAGCACCATTGCGGGCGTAATCAAAAGGACCCCACAGGCATTATTTGAATCAACCACTGCGGGCATTTGTGGTGTATTGTGAGTATATTGATAAGGGCCTACGAGAATTTACATGAGACCATTGCATGCATAATCCAAGACCAATACATGCATGTGTTGATGGCCCTTGCAGGCATCAAAGTGGATCCCACTGCGGGCATTTTTAAGAGTGCATTGCGGGAAGCTTAAGGGCATATGTGTGTCTCACATTTAATATTCTGAAAGGATAGAAGGTGACATGGCATAAAATTAAAATTACATATGGTGACATGGCGTAGAAGGTGACATGACATGGCCATAATTAAATATATCATATTTGATTTATTTAATCATCTTAATGATAAAACTATAAATAGAATACAAGTTTCATAGAAGACAAGAGTATAAATAGAACACAAGTTTCATTTTTAAGGAAGCAATGTGTGAAGATTTCGGGAGATTGAGGAGAGCTCTGATTTCGGGGTTCAGGATGACTGAGGAAGGTTCAGTGAAGTAGCAACTGCAGCAAGAGCAGTGGTGCAACAATAAACTAATTTTTATCTCTAATCTTTTGGGCTTCACTAAGGCAGCAACAGTGGTAGATTAAAGACATCATGACCATGGACAAATGAAGATATGTTTGGGGACAGAATGAGGACATGCTATTAAACATAATGAAGATGATCAGCTTATGGACATAATGATGACAATGTCACCTACAACAAATTGATGATGGAAATTTCTCTCATCATTGGTCAACTAAGAATGACAGATTTTGGAAATTTCTCTCCCATTTCTATAATCATTAGAGGTCTAGGATGCCTAAAGTGAACATGAACACATGTTTCTAGTTTTCTTAGGTTTTCATGTTTTATAAGGTTTCATTTTTGTTTGGTTGGATTATATGAATTTCTAGCTATCAAATAATTTAGACAATATGATAAACAGAACTGTAAAATCCGATGATAATATGGTAATTACTCAGTGCTAATTAATTTGTAATTATTGAACACAAATTAATCATAATTGGATCTAATTATTCAAAGTAAAGAATTTATCTGTTTGTATGGTGTCGCAATCTCCTCTGTTGTTTCCATGGCTTGGTCTAGGTCAAAGGAACCGATGTCCTCCCACCTAGAGGATGGAGACTCGGCCCTGAATAACTGTACATTAAAAGAAATAAATTCAACAATGTGTAATTCAAAGTTAAATATATTAAAAAATACGATATAAAATAACATACAACAAATACATGAACATTAAATAAAACAATAGCTAACCTACTCCATGTAGTTCTTTGTGGCATGTTGTTGCATAGGACCATGGCAAGAATGAGCACAGTGAGAACAACGATGTGTCATTGTTCCAGTAGAACTAGATGGCACTGCCTGGGTTCCACCTGTACCTGGCATGTCCCGGCCACCGCCCATAGACCGTGCAGCTATGTGTGTCTCATCGATGTGCTCCCGACTCTGTCAAGACGTAGCCACAAATGTGGTATGTCTAAGAAAATTACATGTGGAACGTCTAACTGAGTCATCAATGTCATCTAGGCCGCTACCAAACCCGGGTGGCTGAGGAGGGGGGTTTGGCTCTCTCCTGGGTGTAGGAGGTCCTTTAAGTGGGTTGCGGCGAGCTTGAGGTCGATCTTGGGTAGAGCCAAGACCAACACCTTGAAACTTAGTAGCTACCATGTCAAAATAGTTGACATGGTAGCCTAACTCAAACTTAGGCCACAATTTTCGAAGGAAATACTTTGGGAACTCCAAATTATTGCATGGGGGCCTATAAAACACCATAAACCATCTCTTTCTCCGATTATCTCTCCATGGCTGGTAAATACTCAAGTCCATGAAAACCCGTCTCTTCCTCACATCTGGAGGTTGTCTTGTTCTAGGATCTATGAATTTGGTGTACAACTCAGCTTTGGTGATGTTGAGGTCTTTAATCTGTTCTTTGGACATCCCAGTGGAGTAGTGTTCCCTCAGTCAAGCCTTGTATTGGCTCATATTTGTGCTCTCACTGTGGGAAATGTTGATGGATTCAATGATGTTTTGCAGTGATGAAGCCAAGGAAACCCGAGAGGGTTCCTTGGTGCTCTTCAATTCATTGCTTAATGCCCTTAATTCATTTAAATCTTGGTGTAATTGATCTTCGGGCTTTTCATTCGGTTCATTGTCCATTCCAATGTTGTCTTCTGATGGTTTAGGTGTGTTTGTCATCTTGTTAGGTGTAGTTAATATGCAATGAATTTTTTTTGGTTTTCTAAAGGATTGTAATTTTTTTTTAAATTAAAATTGAAATGGAAACATAAAAAACAACGAATAGATGGTTTGTTGAGCACCTACGTGGAGGCAACGTCGACAAGGTGGTGGAGGTTCGAATTAATGGCGTTGAGGAGGCCTTTGGGTGCTCCACGACGCACTCGTGGGGTGCTTGTTTGGTTGTTGTGCACTCACGGGTTTGTTGAACAATGGCAAACCCGTGCACTCCTTTTTTAATAAAAAAAAACAGGGGCACGCACACATCATTAACGCATGCGCGCACTTTTTTGCATATGCGTTAATAATGCATGCGCACACCTTTTGTCCATGTCGACTCAACAACGTGGACGTTCAGCATTGCCGAAGGAGGGACACATGCGCGGGTTTGGACGCGCATGCGCGTACCTATTTTTTTCTGCTCGCATGCTCCTATTGCGGGCTTTTTGGCTACCAGCTTCGTGCGTGTACCCTATGTCGTATTTATTTATTTGGGCATTACGTATATTTTATGTACTAAGCTGTCTTAATCATTTTGAGCATAATGAGACAAAATCGAAGAAAAAGCCTCTTTGAAACTTTTAATAATTAGATTTTTTACTTAATAATATATATTGATTAAAACTACATAAGAATAAAGGCATGAGTATATAAATTTTGAGTTCCAGATGACCGAGTATATTTTTGAGGGTTCGCCCCTCTAAGTGGATACTTGTGTGCTTAAAGTTTTAGGGTGGTTCAAGCACATTATGGTTGTTATTAAAGAGAAAAAGAGAATATATTGCTAAGATATGCTTTATTTCTCTAATGTTTCTATGGGTTTCTTGAATGGGGTGGCCAATCAGAATAGATGTGGCTCTGGATGCGTATTAAAGATAAGTGAAAATCACTATTTCATTTTGTCTTCAATGGTGGCCATGGATCTAATACTAGAGAAGAACTATTTGCTCTATGGAAATTACTTTACTTTGCATCTCTTCTTGGTATTGATGCCATTCACATTTATGGTGATTTTAAAGTCATAGTTAACTGGGTCAATGGAGACTCTTTATTACACGTTCTGTCCTTACACAACTTGATGATGTCCTTCTTTGATAATATTATCATTGAGCATATCTACACGGAGCTTAATTCCGAGACTGATATAGTATCCAATATTGCTATTAATGTTCTTGAAGGTGCCATGAAAGTGACAAAATATGTCGAAGGATCTAAGGTTGATGAAGTCTCATTCCCCCCTTTTTTTTACCTATGTTGATTTCTAAAGTTAGTATGATCTTAAGACCGCTATGTTCTTTTTTGGAGATGATTGATTACATTTATCTATGTTGGTTGGTTTGGATAAGTTAGATTTGTTATTATCATATTATAAACTCTAAAATTTATGATGATGTTCAATAATGACCGTTAAAGTGTTTTGACAATTCTAATCTACATGTATTTTCTTTGATTACTATGAATATCAAGAAAAAAATTTCCAAGTAAAAAAATAATTAATAATTTTAATTAATTATTTAAATAATTTTACTAACATTATACCACTCAAAAGTTTACATAAAACTTTATTTGTTTAATACTTACATTCTACTTCGATTATACTAGGAAATAAAATTTGTCTTTAACATTACGATTAAAGTGATACAAAATTCAACATAGATAGTCACGAGATCAGATTGACTTATACGTAACATGAAATCTGAAGAAAACACAATCCATTTATTGCGCATAGTATTTTTCTATTACTTATACTCAATACTCACGAGCCTTAACTTTCATATCATTCATAAATTCTTTTTAAACTTTATAACTTTTATTATTTTATTGTTTAATATGGTATTTTATAAAAATTAAATTGATTTAGTTTTATTTGAAATTTTTAATTATTAAATAATTTTGAAAATATTATTATTTTATTGTCTAATATGCCATGTTTAAAATTCAAAACAACTATCTATATTAATTACTTAAGGAATAAAGTTTTAACATCTATGTTTTTAAATAATATAAAATTAATTAACTATAAAAAATTCAACCTCAATAAATTTCATCTCTTTCAAGTTAAAATTATATTTTTATATTCTTTATTTAAAATATTCTTTTGAATCAGATTATTTATGTTATAATTTTTCACATCAAAACTATAGCATTAAAATGAAAATCACTTTCTCTTAAAATGTTTTTTTGAAACAACATTAAATCTTAATTTCATAATCTATGTTCAAGCATTGCCCTCTCTAAACTTCTAAACCCTCTCTAAACTATATCGAATTAAGGAACCCCATCTTTAAAATTTTTAAACATAAGAATACAATTTTAAATAAATCAATTAAATTTAATATTGTATTTTCTCTTAGATGGAGACAACGAAGTCTCTTTGATGCATTATATACTTTAAACAATTTAATTTTTTTGAAAATGTAAAAAGAAGGATTTTAAAGTTATAAAAAGTGTAAATTAAAAGATTGAAGATTTGCATCTAGGCGATTTTCCAGCCAAATTCTAATTGAAATTATTAAAATTGCAGTTTTGGATTTGGATGGTTTGTAATTGTATATTCAAAACAAAAGTAAATTAATATGATTTTAAAGTGGATTATTGGACAGAGAATGATATGTATAACTAACACAACCACTTAACTTGTAGCTGGTGAACTAGAGGTCACAAGTTAAGTGGCACTAACAAGTTACTTGTTCTATATGCATAGTTGTACTACCAGTTATCCATACATAGCTACCAGTTATTTTTTATATTCTTTTTTTTTTATAATTGTTTATTTTAAATTTGAAAGACTGTCATAAAATCAATCTGGAATGTTCACTTTTCGCATTCTCATTCAATGTAGAGAAGCATAAGCTCTAGTTCACCTCAAATTCTAAGATATAAACACCTATCACTATAAATATCTCTAAATCTTTGCTTGGGTTATATATTTTGTCTAATATTCTAAGATATAAACACCTATCACTATAAATATCTCTAAATCTTTGCTTAAGTTATATATTTTATCTAATATTCTAAGATATAAACACCTATCACTATAAATATCTCTAAATCTTTGCTTAGGTTATATATTTTGTCTAATATATTAGCTGTCTGATTGTAATCTGTGATATAGACTTGTAATCTGTGATATGGATTGCTAGAATGCTAGGAGCTTTCAGTAGTCCACAGTCGTTGTAATCTGCGATATAGAATTTTCATAGGATATAGGGATATGACCGACAGATACTTGTCCCTTGGATACAACAATATACTTTACGGCCTACCGAAGAGCGGCTTCTCAGAGGTTGGGGAAGGCAATTAAATTAAGCGGAAAATTCAAAAGCTGGCGAGAACGTGCAAACTTACTGAAAAAAATCTAACACAATCTGCACATTCACGTGGGCCTTTAACTCTTATCCAGTATTGTTTATCGTTTTGTAAATGGAAGAGATCAGGTTTGATCAGGTACGATGCTGGCACATCAGCATGGGCGATCTGGAGTCGAGCTGAAGCCTCTGATTCTGGAATCATATTCAGCTGCAAGCTGCAGATAACGGGCGCCGGGGGTATAATTCCGAAGTATGCAGAAGGAAATGTGTTGTGCTGTGATTTGATCATGTCCACATGGGCGCTGGCAGGCATTTACTCCTGCAGTTGTCTGATGTTCCGTAACCATTCCCGCCTGGTCGCCTTCTTTATTGTATCATCTGGCTCTTTCACAACCTTTCGGTAGTTTTGGCTTTACATGTTCCCCGTGCTGCATTCATTGCTTTTCTTGTCACGGGGGGTAGGTTTCACGTTGGTAAAGTTGAACGAGGGTGAGGTGGCCTGGGATAACTGGCACTTAAATTGTTCTGTTTTTTTGGTTATTTGTTCCCTAGATCTTGTTATAAAAACGGGTGGAATTGTAGTTCCACTTCATTTACTGGGGAACTATGCTATGGAACTGTGCTCCTAATGGTTTTGGCCCATTTTAAGATGACCTAGTGTTAGAGATAATGCCTCATTAGGATGCATCCTAGAGTTTAGGGATTGGTTTGGGTTAGCTGGAGGTTGATGAGAAATTCTCTCAACCTCTTTCTCCAAGAATAGAATAAGTTGGATATCACAACACTTATTTAAGTGTGATGTATCTCTGTTTATTATGTAGAATACAATTACCAGTTTCTGTGTGTGCTTAATACTTCCAATTTCCAAATTGGTATCAAACCTCAGGGGGAGCTCTCCAGGAGCTGCGAGTGCCTTGTTTACAGTGCAGTCATCAGTCTACACCGTGAAGGGGCAGCTGTATTGTGCCCAAGGCATAGATTGTCGGTTGCAGTGGAAAGACCGTCAAGCTGCTGCGTGGAGACTCTGTTTGTTACGTTTGCTGCCGTCCAAAACCTCCATCGCTCAAGGACGCCAGATCGCAGGAGATTCGCTGTCAGAAAAGAGGAATAGGAGCGTGCCGTGATCTGTTGTAATCTGCACATGGGAAGGAACGCTGCCATATCTATTGATTGCAAAGGTATTCATTTTCTGATTAAAGTTTTTTGTTGATATGGAGAATATTGCATTGAAAAAATTTAATGGTTTTAACTTTTATACTTGGAAAGTAAAAGTAGAACTTCAAATGATGCATAAGAATTTATGGGGAATAGTAAAAGGTACAGAGAAGGCACCTACAGATCCCAGGCGATTAATTGAATGGTAAAAAAGAGAGGATAGAGCCAAATCCATTCTTGGACTGTCTTTTGCAAATTCTCAACTTCACCTAATAGATTTGGGAAAATCTTCTGAAGAAATGTGGGTACAATTGAGTCAAATATTTTGGGAAAAGGCTATAAATGTCAAGTTTTCATTAAAATTACAACTATTCAAATTAAAAATGCATGATGAAGTATCTCACATAAATGATTTGGGAGAGATCAACTCTGAAGTTGATGCAAATGATGCAAAAGCAATTTTGCTGAATAGTTTGTCTTCAAAATATGACAATGCTATCTTTACATTAAATCAATTACCCTCTCGAACTCTGGAAGACATGATTTCAGCACTCTTAACAGAAGAAAAGAGAATGAAGGAAGGTGACATGGAAATCAGTTCACATGCTGAAATTGCACTATTCTCCAAGGGAAGAACAAATAAAAACATTGAATGCTTCTACTTTCGAAGACATGGACATACAACACTGTATTGCAAAACACATGCTAGGGATCTTCTAAATGGAAAACTGAAAGAGTCAGCTAACATAGCTGAGGATTCACTAGGTGTTATGCATGGATACTCATCGAGTGATGATGAACCTTCACAATCATCTCTCAAACTTTTCTAGAATATAGTCATTGGTTATGTATGTTAGATATATGTGTTGTAAAATCTTGATTCTTGTTGTACTTCTGTGCTCCGAGCTCATCAGTTACGTGTTATCATTGTGTTGGTCAATGCGTGTAAATAGGTCATTTTGTAAGATCGATTATTGAATGTTTCAGTGAGACTACTCTTCGGGGTAGTTTAGATTCGTCGATCCTATAGATACTTCAAAGATGGTCGGAATCGGTTGTATTTGTGTTGTATGAAGTGGTAGCTCAAAGATGATGGGAGAGAAAGAGTATGTCTATGAAGTTCATAGATGGATGTAACTGCATATGAGAACCAGTGAGGCAAATATGACAAAATTTGTGTTGTAACCTTTCGTTATGTTGTGTAATGTAGGCATTAAGGGGGGGGCTGTTAGAGATAATACCTCATTATGATGCATCCTAGAGTTTAGTGATTGGTTTGGGTTAGCTGCAGGTTGTTGAGAGATTCTCTCAACCTTTTCCTCCAAGAATGGAATAAGTTGGATCTCATAACACTTATTTAAGTGTGAAGCATCTCTATTTATCATGTGGAATACAATTACCAGTTTCTGCGCCTGTTCACCTTCTCTAATGTATCATCTGGCTCTTTCACAGCTTTTCGGTAGTTTTGGCTTTACATGTTCCCCATGCTGCATTCATTGCTTTTCTTGTCACGGGTTGGAAGGTTTCGCGTTGGTAAAGTTGAACGAGGGTGAGGCGGCATGGGATAATTGACACTTAAATTGCCCTGCTTTTTCTTCCATTTGTTCCTTAGATCTGGTTATAAAAACTGGTGGAATTATAGTTCTACTTCATTTAGTGCGGAACTATGCCATGGAACTGTGCTCCTAAAGGTTTTGGCCCATTTTAAGACGACCCAGATCATCGGAATTTTTCATTCTCCATTCCTGCCATTTATAACTTCAACGATTCTCCAAGAAAACGACTTTTTAACATTTATTAAATTATCACATTCACTTGTTTGTTGGTGAGCTAAATGCAAAAGTTTTATGTTATCATGTTACAAAATTATCTTCTTACACCACCTCTAGGCTACAACACATAACGAGGTCCAAAAGTTTTATGTTATCATGCTACAAATTTAACTTTTTACACCACCTACAGGCTACAGCACATAACTACGTCAACGTCAACTATCTACTCGGCAATGTGAAAGGATAAAATTAAATCACCCACATATTTTGGATTTTTTGGGGGATAGTTAGATTAAAAACAATTCATGGTACTCCCTTTAGTGACAGGATATCGTAAAATTAGATGAGTTTTTGTAAAAGTGGTTAGAAAATCATTTGGGTTAGAATTTTGAATAATTTAAATATTTTTATAAATTTTCAATATTAATGATGATAATTATTTATATTTTACAATTTGCTGTAGAGAAGAAAAGCTACTTTTCTCATAAATCACAAGAAAATGAGATGAGTATACCATTACGATTTATTTTATGCGCTTAGTTACAAACTAAAATAAACAATTATATATATGTGAGTTTATATGTGATAAATGGTAACTCAGATATGCATAAAACACATTTAGCAATACTTAAATTGTGGGAAATAATAACAAAATAATAACTATGTTAGTAAGTAAAATAATTAAGTGTATATCTGAGGGGATCGGCTGGATTGGATCAGAAGGCATATGCCTATGGTTTCTGGATGTTCTCCTTTATGGCGTGGACTTCTTAAGGTTTCTGGCTGGATTCTGGGTGATCTGAGGTGGCAGGTTGGTAATGGTAAAGATATCAGAATTGGGGAAGATATTCTCGGCATCGATGGTACTGTTCGAATACCAAAGAGGATTCTGGATTATTTAAAAATATATGGACTTACTTCCTTATATAGTATCAGGTGTGAATCTGGATGGCTAAGTTCTTTTGATCTGGGTTTAGTTGGTGAGGATGCTTTCTCTTGGGATTCCTTTGTCCGGGCACTTGGCTCGGCTGGTGTATCTTTGACTGACCAGGTTGATAAGTTGGTGTGGATTGGTAATGAGAAAGCTGGTGTTGTTTCTGCTAAAACTGCCTATGAAAGAATCATGCAGGAGAAGTATATTTTCCCTCAGCACTGGTGGTTCAAACAGATTTGGAAGTGGAATATTGCTCTAAAACATAAGTGTTTTTTATGGCCTGCTTTGCAAGGTTTTTTGAAGACTTGGGATAATCTTTTAAAGCGGGGTTGGTGTGGTCCAAATTGGTTTATATTATGCAAGAAGGAATCTGAATCCATCAATCATTTGTTTGTGGCTTGCTCCTTTGGGAAAGATGTTTGGGATTTCTGCAGTTCAAAATTGGCAATTACAAAGGTTTGGGACTCGAATTCTTTTGATGAGTCTTTGCTGAATTGGTTTCGGTCTTCAAAGGAGAATTTGTAGGTACCTATTCTTATTTCTTGGGCTATTTGGTATATCCGAAACAAGGTCATTTTTCAAGACATGGTACCTGATGCTGGGGCTTGTGGACAAATTGTACTAAACTTATTCCAACTCTATCCTGCTAGTACAACTTTTGTGGAGAAGAGAAGAAGTGGACAGTTTTCTTTCACTGTGAACCAGCCTACAATTTTCTTTGATGGGGCTGCGCAGAATGGAATTTGCGCAGCTGGAGGTGTTATATATTTAAATGAAAGTCATTTTTTTACTCTGCGCCTAAATTGTGGAAGTGGTAGCAATATGAAAGTAGAGCTTCTAGCTCTGTGGTTTACGCTGAAGTGCGCCAACAGCTTTGGTTTGGTAAATGTATTGGTTTTTGGGGATTCTCGTGTTACTATAAAGTGGGCAACTAAAGATTATGATCTGAATGTTATTGCTCTTTCTCATTGGTGTAGGCGGGCTTGTTCAGAGATTGATATGCAGGAACATATTTTCTTTTCACACATCTACCGTGAACATAACAGTCAAGCTGATGAACTATCTAAACAGGCTTTACTTGGTGCTGAAGGTGTTTTGGTTTGGGAGGAATGGATGGACTCCATGATGCTGGATCATGGAGAAGTTCTTTTTTACTAAAATGATAGAGGAAGTATATATGTGGATCTGTACCTCTAGTCTAGTTTTTTGAGCTTGTGTTGTAAATCTGGTTTGACAAATGATGGTGACAGTATATGTTCTTTGAGACATATAAACAGTTTGGATATTCCTTTTTCAAAAAAGAAGGAAATCTTTGTACTATTTGATTTTGAAGAATAGCAATAGTACGTATTTTTTTCGGTTGAAAAAAAAAGTAAAATAATTAAGTATTTATAAGAATGTTATGAATCCAAAAATAAATTAAATAATAGATAAGATATTTAAATTTATATAAAAAAATCAAATAAAAAAAAATAATAAAAAAATAGAACTTAAAAAAAAAAAGTAAGAAACAAAGTAAAATGGAATCAAAATAATACTATATGGAAACTAATAACAAGAGCTGGAAGTGGCAATGTTCCTGCCAGAGGAAGTCGCTCTTGCCTTAGAAGGTATCAGTAGCAAGAGAAGCAGGTAATTGGATATGGTATGAGTTACGAAAAACAACCCTGTTTAAATTAAGAACAGATTTGATTATTAAGTTAATGGATTAAGTTAATTCTAAGAAGTTATTAGCGATAAACTAACCTTGTTCACAATACTTAACTTATATTGAACGTTCACTGTAACACTATTATTTTGTACTATAATATAGATAGCTAACGTGATAAGTATGAACAAAGAGCTGGAATAATAGTATTGACTCGAACAGTTACGACACTGTAATAATTACTGTGAATCCTTGAGCTTTATCTTTTTTATTATCCATAAGCTATATGGAGAAGTATATCCATGACCTCAGCTTAACTGCTTCGTTCCATATAGCTATGAAGTATGAACATGTTATACCCATGTATTCTCCATAATCAACACATATATACTATCCTAATTGGTTGTAATTATATACTATCCTAATTGGTTGTAATTATAAGGGTAAGTATAGTATCTCGTTAATAGATATGTATTAAAGTGCGATCAATAAGCACCAGAAAGACTCCCTTCCGAGAGTGTGCCTGTGAGATAGGAGATCCAACGGCTTCAATCTCACTAGCACACTCCCCGAGAGGAAGTATATCGGGGATTAAGTTTCTCATACATTTCATATTACCCATGGCCAAACTTAATCACCAAATGACCAAACTTAATCACCAGATAGACTTCCCTGTCTTCCCTGGGGACTTCCCGATGAGATTGAATAACCATTAGTATGAATCTTAATTTCCACTATGAATACTGAAAACATAAAAGCTGGAAACACAATGGATACAAGATACCCTTCTACTACTAGCTGTAATATATGGAGCAATGACCCTATAACGAGTACTTGTATACAAGCTGTTTGCATTATGTCAATATTGTTTATTATTAGTATAAGCATGGTTTAAGTCACATGGTTATTACTATCACTACTACACGGTGGGGATGGTTATGCCAATTTTTTTAAAGAACAAACTAGTGTTTATTATTAGTATAAGCATGGTTTAAGCTATATGGTTGTTAAAAAACAAACTAGTATTGTGTCTTAAAATTCCATTTTAGATTGATTTTATAAGTTTTAAGAATGTTTAAGACAATTTTTAAAGACGAAATTAACATTTTATCTCAAATATATATTTTATATTGCTTTATTTTTTTAGTTACTATTTTCTTACTTGGAAAGTGATTTTATAATGATTTTATGATTTTACTAGGGAGGGAAACAAAAATTGGTTTTGCATGAAGCTTTAGCAAAGCATCTTAAGTTGTTCTCTACTTTTTTTTATCCTTTGCTTTATGATACCAGCTTTATGATACCAATGGTATGAAATCAATCTTAGAGGTGATTGGTTTCAGACACCTTTGAGATAAAATCGATGCTAGAGATGATTGGTTTAAGATCTTTTCCATCTTACGGGCATTAGATCGATGGAACAACAAAAAATGGAACTAACATCAAGTTGAACAAAGATCAAAGTGAAGTTCTTCAAAGCGTGGAGCTATTTCCCAAAGAGCCCCACGCTGTCATTCGAAGGTTTGGATGCTTCCATGTTTATCTACAGTTTGGTATTATTTTGATAAATTCTTTATTCGTCCTCAATTTCAGACGTAGAGCTTAAATTTGTAATGAAAATAATTTATTTCTCTATATATTTTGCGCAAGCCTCTACATATGCCTGTGGATTTTCTACATGCGAGTGTTTTCCTACATGGGTAAACTTAAACGTTGATTTTCTTTGCTCTGTTCTTCTGGTGATTGTCCATCTGGTTGGGGCTTAGTAGTTGGGACAGAGCACTGAAACCATGCAAATAGTTCAAGTTTAAATCTCTGCTGGTTTAGAGCCTTCATGAGGAAAGGTGTTTGTTGGCTTTCTTCCAGCTGCAAAAATTTTCCTTTCATCCCTCTTCGGAGACTCGACGCATGTTTCATAAACCAAATTGAGAACTGGTTTTTGTTCTTATTTCAGACCAATTCCTTTTGAATTTTCTAGTTATTGAAGTTCATTCAGTTTATACCTTTGTTCCTTTCAATGGTTAAGCTCCCAAAATACCCAAAGTTATGTTTATCGGTTTCTGTGTCAAATTTTGAGGAGTTTGAAATTAATATAATTCTTGTTTTTTTCTTTATTATTCGATGTCAAGATAAGGTTTCATTACGCTAATGCTAATGACTTGTGTATATAAACAAGGTTTCTTGGCCACTGAAAAGCAGGGTGGTTTGGGTCAAATTGGGTGACAAAAAAACCAAATATTTTCAACGTTTTGCCAACAGTCGCCGCATTTACAACACTATCTGGGAATTGAAGGACTGTAATGGTGATCCGATTTCAGACTTGCTGAGGGAAGCTACATCCCATTTTAAAGAATACTATAGGGATCCTGGCAAATCTACAATTATTGAACATATTGATATTATTAAAGAATATCCTCGTATATTCACTGAAAAAGAAGGAATGGATATAATGCTACCTGTCACTCTTCTGGAGATCCATACAGTTCTTAAGGAGTTTACAAAAGACAAGAGTCTGGGACCATACAGCTAGCCCGCAGAACTCTTCCTGGACTTTTTTGACATTATGGGACATGACTTACTAGATATGGTTGAAGAATCCAGATCACTAGGGTTGATTGATGGAGCTATAAATGCAACTTTTCTGATAGTTATACCTAAGAGCTCAAACCCTTCATGATATACGGACTTCCGCCCTATATCATTATGCAACGTGGTGTACAAAATAATATCAAAGATTATTGCAAATCGACTGAAACCTGTTCTATCTAGGGGACTCTCTTTGGAGCAGTATGGTTTTTTAGACAATAGATAGATTCTGGATGTGGTCGGCGTTGCACAGGAGGTAATGCACAATATAAAATCAAAGAATCTTCAAGGTCTTATATTGGAGCTGGATCTGACGCGGGCATATGATAATGTAAACTTGACATACCTCCACTTAGCGCTGGTTCAATTAGGAATTCCATGGGATGCCATCTACTGGATATTTGCTTGTATAACATCTGTCAATTATTCTGCATTGATTAATGGTTGTCCTACTGATTTTATCAAATCCTCATGTGGCTTGCATCAAGGATGCCGCCTCTCTCCACTATTATTTTTCATAGTTATCGAGGGTCTTAGTTTGACGATCCAAAAGGCAAAGGACAACTGGTTGTTTTCAGGCATTCAGGTATCCCCCCATCACACTATAACTCACTCTTTCTTTGTTGATGATGTGATGCTATTTGGTATCGTGGATGCCGATGAATGACGTCAGATATGGATGCTGTTACACAAATTATGCTGAGCGTCAGGTATGTTGATAAATGAAAAGAAATCAAAACTTCTAGAACACAATTTGGAGATTTCAATTTTAAGAGATATTACCAACTACATTAATCTCCCTGGTGCTAAATTAATTAATGGAACATTATACCTGGTCTATTTCTTAAAACCGAATGATTACAGAATTCATGATTGGCACTGGATGGTAAACAAATTTGAAAATTGAATTAGGACTTGGTAGGGTCGATGGCTCTCAAGTGGCGGTCAGTTGAGTCTAGCAAAGTCTGTTCTTTAGAATATTGGTGTGTATTGGCTATCTCTTTGCAAAATCCCCATTTCAATCTTGCAGAAGATTAGACAATTGGTTCACCTATTCATTTGGTATGGCACTGGTTGTAAGAGGATTCATTTGGTTGATTGGAAATCCCTGGCACGACCATACTCTCAGGGTGGTTGGGCCCTAAAAAACATTTTCAAATTTTTTGCAGCTCTTCGAGCTAAATGTTTATTGCGGGCTTTGGTTGTGCATTGCCTCTGGGGCTCAATTCTTAAGGATAAATATATTGGGAAGCTCTCTACAATTAACTGGATATGTTGAGGAAGCAGATCGAAGCACAGGGTGTCAATTATTTGGTCGGGTTTCATTGATGCTTTTCCAATTATTGCAGAATGGCTCGCTTGGAAGCCTGGGGACAGTTGTAGCATAATCGTTGGGGTTGACCCCATTATAGCCGGTCCCAAAATCTGTAAATTGTATCAGGATTTGTTGCAACATTTAAACAGTCGGGGTTTTCTCAATTTATATCACATACTGTTTAAAAACAACACCTTCTCTTCTTTCAACAAATGGATTGGCTTGACTCAGCTGGGCCTCTAATGCAGTATGGTATCTGAGTGGGATGCTTACATAGGATAACTTTACATGTCAAACTTTAGGCTAATTCAAGAACCAGATCAACTCTTATGGTCTTGGAATTTTGAGAATGGATCTGTCTCTGCGAAATTGGCTTATTTGGCTCTCTGCTCCTATTCAACTAATGATGATCACTGGTGGCTTTCTCAGGTATGGAGATGGGACATTCCTCCTCGGATCAGAATATTTTTTTGGTTATTAATGGAGGAGAAAATTTTGATTTGGAGTAATCTCTAGAAAGGTGGAATTCATGGCCCGGGGGTATGCCCTCTATGTTTAAATGCTCCAGAATCTCCTCTCCATCTCTTTGTTTTATGCCCTTTCACCTTACAAATTTTAAATTTTCTTGACAATCCATTTCAAAAAATCAATTATGAAAATGACTTGACAATCCAGAACTGGCTCCATAGTATATATTCTCAAAACAAGCAGTTAATATTGAAATCTTGCATCTTTGTTTGGATCATATGAAAATCAAGGAACCTTTGCATATTTGAAAACAAATTGTTGTTGGTTAGTAGGGTGGCTTGTGAGGTTCAGATATTTTTCATTGAATATGGATGCACCATGACTGTAGCCCCCAAAATAAAGGATCGTACTCATAGACCATCAACTCTCCTTGGTCGGGGCAATAGGGCTTGTTTTGACGGTGCTGCTACGCACTCAACTGGTCATTGTGGGGCTGGTGTATCTATTGTGCTCTTTAATGGGGATGTAATCAACCTTTGGATGCATGGTGGTGATGGGACAAACTCGAAGGGTGAACTGATGGCATTATGGCTTGCACTTCATTTTTTGGTTTTAGCCAACATACATCTTGATCAAATTGCTGGAGATTGACTACTCATTGTGGATTGGGCAAACTCAAATGTGCCTTTCAACGCACTTGGTCTTTCTTCTTGGCTGGACCAAACATGGTTACTTCTTCATAATTTCCCATCGACTCCTATTGTTCATATTTTCAGAGAGCACAACTCGGTGGCAGATAATTTGTCACGTCTTGGATTGGTCGCTATGGTTGGTTGGATCTACTATGAAATATTTGAGGGTTCACACAATCCCTCGAAGGGCTTTTGGAAACTTTTTTGACGTATTTTTGTTATTTAGTTAGTCCCTTATCGGCTGTATTTTTATTTTACCTTATACTGTCACTCTTTGGTCCTCATGGAATTGTTTGGCCTTGTTCTACAACTTTCTTGGAGGATGGTAAATTCTTGTTTTTCTCTTGTTTTTGCCACTTTCGTGGGAATATTGGAATAGATTTGGTATTGGGTAATGGATATTGTTATTGATGTATGTAATGTTGGTATTGTGGGAATTATACATTAACTGTACTTCTTATACTTTTAATAAAGTATATATTTTTTCTTATGAAAAAAAAGGAATGGCAATTAACAATAACTCAATTGAAGATGATTCTCGTAGAGAACAAGATGCAGGTGCAATGTTCGTCTTGCAATCAATGGGTATAATAATTGTGGTGTTTGTTTTATAACCTATCCCAACATAATGTGCAAAAATACTTTGTTTATTTATGGGATAATATATTTTCTGAGGGGATTGTAGTCGGGATGGAGGGAATTAGTGGCATGCATGGTTTCACTTGACAATATTCCTGGGTTAGCCTTGAGGAAATCTAATGATGGGTGGGATTCAATCTCTTGCCCTATCTCCTGCAGTACTATTGTCACAGAAAGTAAGCAACATCCACACAAAACATAAAGTGGTGGTAATTTTGGCAGTATTTTCCATTATGGTGGCTCTGTCGATGGTAATTGCTCGCAGTTGCTATGGCTGTAGATGACACAAAAGGAGAGATGTATCCTTGTCCCTTAAAAATGTAGTATATGATCGGAAGGACAACGGATTCAACACTCGAGGTAAGTCTATGTTTTGGCATATTATGTGTTGTCCAGAGGAAGAGAGATCAATCTTTTCCTTCTCATGCAATTTCAATTTAGTTTATGAAGGTTCATTCAATTGTTTATGGAAATATTGTTTATATCCACGCAAATTCACAGAGAAGGCACTCCATGGAATACATTCTGCCTGCCATACATGCAGGGTATTTTTCCTTCTCGTCGGGGTGCATAAATGACCCAACCTACCCCTTCAATATAGACCTCCTCCTAAAGGGTGAGACCAGGGCATATTCCATTTGATGGGTCTTTTCCCTGAAATATGATGGTTTTGTCAATGCACTGTTGAATCCGAGACAAGATGCCAAAATTCATGGGCATTTATTTTTCTTGATTAAACACTAGCACTTTGGGCATGGATTAGAATTGGTGAGTGTGCACTTAATGTTTCCTAACTTTTCTAAGTCTCCTTATGTTATAACTATGGGAGGGCAGGGAGGTGTTTCTCTTACTTCCAACAGCACAAACGGATCTCTAAACTCAGAAATTTCACCTTCAAAACTGTTGCAGCTCACTGTTTCAGCTAACAGTAATTTACAACACAGTTGCATCTGACTCTTTCCGCTAACAGTAGTCTACAGGATTGTTGTAGCTGAGTTGTAGTTGAGTGTTTCAACTATATTTGATGACCCCTGCATTCCTAAAATTTAAATGGATACTCTATTTCAGCAATCAAACACATTCAACACATAAAATAAATCTAATCTCTCAAGTTGCTACAACAAACAAATATCAAAATAAATATGAGTTTCAAACTCAAATAACAGAGTATAACAAAAACACACAATAAAATTCTGAGATTAACGTCAACATATAATTGTATTCAACTCTGTCTATCAATTATGATTACATGGATGAGTATTTATATTGCTTTAGCATAGTCAGTCATTAACTGCTAATTGACCCTTCATTACAAAATTTAACTACATAAGTAAATTCTCTATTACAGGCTGACAGAATGAAAACTGTGTTGGCCCGTTAGGAATGACATGCGATTGCTGGCCCGATTCTGTAGAGTCAAAATACATTAATGGTAATGGCTTTTCACAATTTAATAATATGAACTAATGCGGTGAATGCGTCTTCGAATAAGGTAGTGTGGTGGTGGCAACTCTTCAAAAAACTTGGCGGTTACAAATCTGTGCGGTGTTGCCTCTTTAAAATTTTGGCGCCCATCTATCTGAATGGTAGAGTAATTAACTACTTCCAACATTCTCCCCCTTGATTACTACATTAGAAAAAAAACTTTGAAATACTAGATTTTTGTTACAGCTTACAAACCTCAATGTTTTTCCTATGAAACTCAAACAACTCTTTCCCCATAGGTTTTGTATATAGGTATACAAACTGATTTTCTGATCTGCAAAATTTCTTATTGATTTCATTCTTGTTTATCAATTCTTGAATAAAATGATACCTTGTATCAATATGCTTACTTCTTTTATGAAAAACGTTATTTCTCGACAGTCAATGGTTGATTTATTGTCACAGAAAATCGGAGTTGGTTCATCTTGTTCATGCTACACCTCAAAAATAGTTCTTCTCATCCACACAGTTTGACATGCAGTTGTTGTTGCTGCAATATACTCTACCTCAGCAGAGGATAGTGTCACTATGGGTTGCTTCTTTGAATACCGTGCTACTTATCCCAATCCAAAACTGAATACATATCCAGAAGTGCTCTTTCTATCATCTGTAGAACTTGCAAAATCACTGTTAGTATATCCAATCAACTTAAAATTTGAGTTTGATGTATACTAGATACCAAAATTTGTTGTTCCAACAATATATCTCAGGATCCTCTTTCCAGCTTGCTATTGCGTATTATTTGGTGACTCCATAAATCTTGAAATCATACTTACTGCAAACACTATATCAGGTCTTGTTGCAGTCAAGTACATGAGACTTCCTACTAGTCTCTTATACAACATTGGATCAACTTTTGACCCATCATCCTCCTTACTAATTTTTGTACGAGTTGCAATTGGAGTTACAGATGGCTTACAATTCATCATTCTGAATCTCTTTAGTACATCATTTGCATACTTAGCTTGATTGATAAAGATACCATCCTCAGATTGAGTTACTTCAATACCAAGAAAATATTTCATCATTCCTAAATCAATCTTCTCAAATTTTGTTTTCATGGATTTCTTAAACTCATCTACTGAAAGATCTCCAGTGAAGATCAAATCATCAACATATAAGCAAACAATTAGTATTTTACCTTCTTGGTTTACCTTTGTATACAAGGTTGGCTCACTTGGACTTCTGTTGAATTCTTCACTATTCAAATACTCATCAATCTTTCTATACCATACTTTGGGTGCCTACTTCAATCCATACAATGCTTTCTTTAATCTGTAGACTTTGTCATCATGTCCATCAATTTCATATCTAGGCGGTTGTCTCAAATAAACCTCTTCTTCCAAATATCCATTAAAAAACACAGACATTACATCCATTTGATATACATACCATATATTATGAGCAACAATAGCTAATACCATTCTTACCATATTAAGTCTCGTTACAGGTGCAAAAGTCTCATTATAATCGATACCAGGTTGTTGACTAAACCCCTAAGCTACATGTCTTTCTTTGTATTTTTCAACTTCACCATCAGCATTTAACTTAGTCTTCTAAATCCATTTGACACCAATACAATTTTTATTATCTGACAAATCTACAAGATCCCAAGTATTATTTCTTTCTATGGCATCAATTTCTTCATCCATTGCTTTTATCCAAACATCCTTTTTAACGGCTTCATCAAAACTTTCAGGATCACATGTTATCAATGCAAAATTTGAAACTTTATCTACTTCTTCATTTTCCTCATATAGTTCTCTTAAACTTCTAGTCTTCTGACCTCTAACTCTGTTTCTTAATGAAGCCAATGTAGGATTTGATTCATTAATTACCTCTAATCTCGTTCCTTGTCGTCCATCAACACTTGATGGTTCACCACGTTCTTGATTTCTAGGGGTTCTGGCATGTGTTCTTACTATTGGTGTAGACGTTTGTGGAGTTAACTATTCTCCATGTATGCCCTGCTCATATTCTTCATCTTTTGCGTGAGATGTAACAACATCCTCTCTAGCCAACTTATCTATATTGCCATCCCATGCTTCTTCTTCCTTAAACACCACATCTTTTCTGATGAAATACTTCTTGGTGATGGGATTATAGAGTCTATATGCTTTATATTCTTCACTATATCCAACAAAAATACATTTTTGACTTCTGTCATCTAACTTTCTCCTCATCTCTTCAGGTAAAAGTGCATAATCTACACAACAAAAAATTCTTAAATGAGATATGCTGCTACACTTACCATTCCATGCTTCCTGTGGAACTCAATCCTTCACGCTTTTAGTTGGGCTTCTATTCAGAATGTATATTGCACACGTAATAACGTCTCCCCAAGATTAGTCTTAAAGATGCTTTTCCTGCATCATACTTCGATCCATGTTCATAATTTGGTTCGTTTCTTTCTTTCTGCCACTCTGTTTTGCTGTGGAGTGTAGCGAGAAGTAAACTGTGTTTTAATTCCATAATGTTGACAAAATTCCACAAAATGATTTAATATATACTCACCTCCTCTATATGATCTCAAGAATTTAATACATCTATCACTCTCATTTTCAACCATAGCTTTAAAACTTTTAAACACATCAAAATCTTGAGATTTCTGTTTCATCAAATACACCCAAGTTTTTTGACTGAAATCATCAATGAAAGTCATAAAATAAACATTACCAGTCAAAGAAGGTGTTTTCATTGGTCCGCACAAATCTGTGTGTACCATCTCTAAACATGCTTTTCATCTGTATGTGTAACATCCCATATTTTTGTAAAAATTTAAATTTTTTATTAACGGCAATATTAGCCTAATTTATAATAATTTATAATTGCGGAAGATAACAATTGCTAAGTGTAACAATGTTAACTAACAGCTATTTGTACTAAACACTAATATATTTTTTCTGAAAAAACTAATATGACAGTGAAAACTTAATTACATTCGTATCCCTTATCATTAAGATAGCTAACTGCATGGTTAGATTAGACTTTTGATGCGACACTTTTTAAAGCAATGCAATGTATGAAATATGTAATAATGGAATGCTAGGTTAGAAGTGTGATGTAGTACTATTTCTTTGAGACAATACTAATAGTTTGTTTCTTTGCTGCTCAAGGGAGTCCTATGAGGGACCCCGAAGCTTACTTAGCTATAATGCTAAAACATTGGACCTATTCTATGTGCAGACAACAAGTAAGAAGTTTCATGATTGCAAATAAATTCCAATTAGCGTGAATTCAACTTCATTGTATGAAAATAAAATAGAATCAATAGAGACTGTTGCAAATGTAAAAGCATACAAGTACAGTTCACGTGCTTGCTCTTCAACTTTCCAAGGTTCGTCTTGTATCAACATTGTCACTGTAGTTGTCATTATACTAGTTGGTTCTGTTGTCGTCATTGTGCTAGCTGCTTTGTTGTCGTCATTGTATTAGTTGCTTTGTTGTCGTCATTGTATTATATCCTTTGTCATCGTCATTGTATTAGTTGTTTTGTTGACGCCATTGTATTGGCTGCTTTGTTGTCGTCATTTAATTAGTAGTACTAGGATAGTACAGTACCAAAAGTGGATCGGAATCCAGAGAACTTGATATCCCAAGATACCAAAGTATATGTGTTAGCATATTTGTATGCGAGTTTCATACAACACTTTTAATTAACTTAAAGACTTATGGTTAACCATTCCTATTCTCTACTATAATTATTTAGGTCTTAATAATAAAAAATAGTCCTTTCCAAGGACTAGGCATTTGTAACAATGAATAACAAATATTTACACAATAGATTAACTATTATTTCAAATTAAGACTTTGAACTATTAACTATTATTCAATATCGTGGTCTATTTAAATCCTATGTATATAGTTATAAAACTATATCAATTTGTGATTTATTAACCAAATTAGAGATTCATATCGAAACTCAATGTAATAAAGAGCAAACATTTGAATATCCCTCAACTATATAAATAGTTGGTAATTCGTTATTTCATTGTTTTATATCGAGACTATAATCATAACATGCAATAATATAGTGGATTCTTTGCATAGTGGTTATAACCCTGTAGCGAATTTAATGCAGGGTTTGGGAGTCACATCGAGGATTCTGACAGGCATTTTAAATGAAGCTTGACAGGTTCTTGGTTCATTTAATAGTGCTGGTCTCAAGCTATGGTAGAGATCATGTACTGAACCTGTATTAAAAGCTCGGTGTCATGTCTCTGCTGAGTTGGATGTCCACTGATCCAAGTAGACTTGCCTGTCTCCAAAACTCATCGATGTGTAGGATTAATACTCCATGCGTTAGTTGTACATGCTCCATTGTGTGCCATGGTGGTGTTGTCAAACTATGAGGTAGGTTGAGTAATTAATGCAGACGTTGTTTGTACCAAAGCTTAATTTGTTCGCACTGTAGAAACCATCGATGGTGATGAATATAAACCGTCGGATGAAACCCTAAAACACTTAGTGGAAAAGAGTTAAGACTTGGTAATTGATTCACTACCCTATTGTTTCGGCTAGGGTGGCCGACAGGCTGCCGAAGTCTAGGTAGGAAGTTTGCAAGGGTTTTGAACCCGAGATCTTCTCCTTAAACTGACGTTGTAGGTTTCTTTACTATAATGGTGAAGTATTTTTGAAAAGCTAGACTCTCTGGTTCGAAGGTTATAGTTTTTGTGTTCTAATACCATAGAGATAAACAAGAGTGGAATGAGAGAATGTTCAGAGTTTGGGTGTGAATAATGGCTCCTTGGTGTCATTCGTGACAGTGTCCTCGTCAAGCTATGGAGGTAAGCTTTCATTTTTAACAAGCTATTTGCATTTCCAAAATTAGTTTATAAAAGTATCAGATGTCTAACTCAGGTTTAATGTTAGTTGCAGGGTGTAAACAACACTTCTGGCTAGGGTATGGCAAAAGGAAAACCTCGTGCACTTACACCGGTAAGCTTTGGGTCTTCCATACCCTCGTAGTGCCCTTCGTCTGTGCCGTGGCTCTGTCATTGAAGGTGGTTTGAGAAGTCTTCGAAAACATGATTGTTAACAGTGATACTTCAGTGTTCTATTTTGCAAACTTGTTCTTTTTCGATTGGAGATTTAACTCGTCGATTTGATTATTCGAGCTCTTCTGCCTATTGGAAACTTTGGGATAAACCCTATGTAACTTCGTTTTCTTTGTTAAAACATAATATAACGTTGCTCCAGATTTGTCTTTGTTTTAGAAGTTATTCTGTGGTAATGTTGAGGGTGTTATGAGATTCGACTTGTCTTTCGAAATGTTTGTGACCGTAAGACAGAGAGTCGAGGGCTCAATCTGTGTGTAAGAATATTCCTCCTTTTGTAAAACATTGTAGGTTCAAAACATTGTATAGCTATCTTGTTTGTTAGCTTTGAAACTGTAATTCGATGTTTGTAAATTGTATTCATGCTAAAGGTTACTACAATGTTTATCGGGCCAGTTTAGGTTTTGGATGAATTTGTAATGATGATGGTTCTATGTAAAATAGAACTTCAATGTTAAATATGCTGAACCCTTCATATAAGTTTGTGGTTTGTTTTAAAACTGTAGGTTGGTAATGTGTATCCTCATTTGTTAATGTTTGAACAAAAGAGTATAAGGTTAAACTGAAAACTGAGTAATAATTTTGCAACGATGACGAATAGGGTCAAACCCTAATTCGTGTTTTGTTGAAGTGATAATCTGATTGTTTGTTTAAGTTACTAGCTGGGTTTCGATCTCAGGTTTTGAAAAGAGTGTAGAGTTTTGTTATGAACAAAATGAATCTATCTAGGGTTTTCCTTTGATATGAAACTCAGAGTTACAATATTTGCAACCAAAGTCAGCAGATCCAAAGAAAGAATAAATACATGATGTTGATAGTTGTGTTCGATAAATTCTTAGCTTTTATTAAATTTCTAGATAATACAACAGTACTATAGAATATGAAAGAAATATGAATGCATAGTGCAGAAAATCGTGAAAACTGTGTAAACTATAATTCTATCTATAAATTAATTTCCTATACATAAAATGTTGGTGTAATAATTATGATGATACTATGTGTGAGTGACATATATACATATGAAATCTGTATGAAAAACTATTGTTTTCCAGCTTATAATCACGAATATTTTATTCAATGTTAGTAATCTCTAAACAATGTATAGTGTGTAATTCATCTACCTTTCATGGACATAATTTATCTGTCTTGTAGGATGATTGCAAGAATTATGTAATTGACTGATTATTATAAAAATGCAAAATTATTATATATATTAATATTATACAAACCCTCTACAATTAGTTAACTTAAGAACATAAATTGATGCATACCAGGTTATTATCTAGCTATCGAATTCAATGGCACAATTTGCCTATCTTCTATCCTATTTTAATTTGCATATCTCTACTAGAGTACGATGCTGCTAAATAGCATGTGGAAAAATGGGGATATTGATTTATCAATTCATTTTCATCATTAAACTTAAACATTCAGACTTAGAATAGTTCTAGGATTAGAATTTGCTTCTAAAAATAGAAACACATAAAATACTGTTTAAAACATAACAGAAATTAAATAAGAAGAATTTGTAGAACCTGATTAAACCTGTAGGGAAACAAACAACTCAAGAACACCATTCCACCCAACCAAACTCCTGAAAACAGTCAAATACTGTCTTAGGACCCCCGAGCCGGTTTGCTGAACCACTTGGAGGAAGAAGCTTCAGGAATATAGGCTTCTTGTTGTTGTAGTAATCTTCTGAATCTTCAATAGGTAGCAGTCCAAAAGACTTGCTCCTGCAACTCTGTTTCTCTTCAATAATAAGTAAAAACTCATTTTTCAATCACCACGAATCTCACTTATTCGAATCTCTCTTGAAATCACCTGATTTGCAAGAGGAAAACATTCTGCAGAAATGTTGATTAAGGGCTTCCTCCCCAATTCGAATTTGCCTTTATAGGCTACCTAAGCCTTTTCAGATGTTACTGGGTCATTAAATGAGCTTCCTGCTCACTCCCTCCACCTCGGGGATAATGCCCTATTTAAGGGGAAGTTGTCCCATAACCAATAGTTAGTGGTGTGATGTAACTGGTGCCATGTGTCCCATTCCTTCCAACAACTTCCATTCCTCCTAGTGGGTCAGTGAACACTCATTCAAGAGTCCTCCTGAGTGTTTGTCTCCTAATTAATCTATTTAAATAATAATATTCAATAATTACATTCATCCATGATCAACACTGATCATAATTACAAAACTTGTAATAAATTTTAACATAAAGTATTTTTGCAAATAAATAATAATGTTCAGAAATTTGGGTAGGTGACAGTATGAGACTCCAGAGATGAATTTATCTCTATGATGCTTTCCCAATATGCAGCTCTCACATGAGCTTGCTGGATGCTGAATACAGGGCAACCCTTTTACCATCTGCTTCTTCTGTAGTAAATCTAAGCCACCAAAATGTAAATGGCCATACCTCAAATGCCATAACCATGACTGATCTAAACTCTTAGTTTTATGGGCATTCACAAAGTTAGTCAAATCATTCCTCATAATCAATGAAAAAATTCTATTCTTTGTCATCTCTACTCTGGCTATCAACAACTTACTTGGATATTTGTCATAAATAGCACATTGTTCTTAAAGAACACTCTCTACTTCTTCTCTAACAACTGTTCGACACTCAATAAATTACACATTAAACCAAGAACATAATAAACATCATGGATTGTTCTTCTTTTACCATTGTTGGCATATACAACAATCACACCGTTACCATTAAATTTTACCTTATTGGCATTACCTAACTTCACTTCAGACTGAATGCTTGTATATATACTTCAAAATAATTCCTTATTTCGAGTCATATGATTGCTACATGCACTATCCAAGAACCATGTATCATTTGAACTTTCCTGGGTGACATTACAAGTCAAAAACATAGGTTTCTCTTCATTTTCATCCTCCTCTGTAATGTGTGTAGACAACTTAGTAGTTTGTGCTTGCTTCTTCCAACGCTTGTTAGCAAAATGCCCAAATTTCTTTCAATAGAAACGTTGAACTTTATATCTATCATACCTTTGATTTCTTGGCTGTCACGTTCTGTTGCTACTCCCCCTTATGCTAGGAGTATTCTGTTGTAACTTCTCTTCAGATTCTGAATCATTTATGTTGTCACTATGATCAACAGTTCGGTCTCCTCTTCCTCTGCTACTAGACCTTCCTATGCCTTTGCCTCTAGCAACATGTAATTGAGGTTTAGAAGCATTTTCTAATGGAGTATCATCATACCGCATTTTCTAATGGAGTATCATCATACCTGTTCAATCTTGATTCATGAGCAATCAAAGAACCAGTCATATCATCAATGTGCATTTGACTAAGATCTTTAGACTCTTCAATGGAAACAACCACTCCTTCAAACTTGTTTGGAAAACATCTCAGCAATTTCTCAATCGCATGCTGATCTGAGAGGTCTTCACCATACTATCTCAGCTGATTTACTATGTTCATAACTTGAGTCATAAAACTATCAACACTCTCATTATCCTTCATCTTCAAATTCTCAAAGTCCCTTCTCAAGTTCTGCAACTTAACATTCTTCACGTTGGTCACACCTTGATAGCAAGTTTCAAGAGTGTCCCAAGCTTTCTTTGAAGACTCGACACTTGATATCTTCAGAAATATGGATTCACTTAGACCTTGTTGAATAAGGCCAAGAGCTTTGTTGTGCTTCTTCCTATTCTCCTTCAACAAAACATGCTCAACATTTAACAAAGCCAATTCAGTAGCTTGATCAGCTGGATTTGGGTAGCAAATCATAACAAACTCCCAAAGATCCTGAGCACGCATGATAGTTCTCATCTTAATGAACCATGTATCATAATTTATTTTAGTCAACAAAGGAATTTGTGGCTACACTACACTGCTGTTAGTCGCCATTACTTAGTAAATTCCAAATTACTCTAAACAAAAAAACGAGAAATAAAACTTAACTAGGCTCTAATACCACTGTGGGAAGGCAGGGGGCGTTGCTCTTACTTCCAGCAACACACACGGATCTCCAAACTCAGAAATTTCACCTTCGAGACTATTTCTGCTAACAGTAGCCTACAGGATTGTTGCAACTGAGTTGCCACTGATTGTTTCAGCTATATTTGATGACCCCTGCATTCAAAAAATTTAAACTAATACTCTATTTCAGCAATCAAACACATTCAACACATAAAATAACTCTAATCTCTCAAGTTGCTACAACAAACTAATTTAAAAATAAATATGAGTTTTCAAACTCAAATAACAAAGTATAACAAAAACACACAGTAAAATTTTGAGTTTAACTTCAACATATAATTGTATTCAACTATGTCTATCAATCACGATTACATGGATGAGTATTTATAGTGCTTCAACATAGTCAGTAATTAACTGCTAATTGACCCTTCATTACAAAATTTAACTGCAGAAGTAAATGCTCTGTTACAGGCTGATAGAATGAGAACTGTGTTGGCCCTTCAGGAATGACATGCGATTGCTGGCCCGATTCTGTAGAGTCAAAATACATTAATGGTAATGGATTTTCACAATTTAATAATCTGAACTAATGGGGTGACTGCCTCTTCTAATAAGGAGGTGTGGCGGTGGCAACTCCCCAAAAAACTTGGTGGTTACAAATCTATGCGGTGTTTCCTCTTTAAAATTTCGACGTCCATCTATTTGAACGATGGAGTAATTAACTACTTCCAACAATCACCCAATTTTAACTTCGCTGAATATTCTGTGTCATTTTTCTAAATAGTAGAGGTGTAATCAATCTGTTAATATGTGTTGGAATCCTAGCATATTACCCCACATAATTTCATGTTGCATAACGAGCCCATAAGCATACAGAGTAGGAATAGAGGTAAAATATGAGGTTGTTTTTACGAAATGCTTCTTTCCTAAGCTCTACCATTTTTTGAAACTATGGAATTCGAGCACCCTAATTTAAAAGGAGTATATTACATGATAAAAGGGAGAGAAATTATACTTAATTAATTGATTGATTTGGACTCATAGGTTGAAGAGTAGTCGACCAATGAATAATGTCTGTTGTTTCTACCGTTGAGATTTGCAGTCTAGACAACAAGAATTACGTGACAGAAGAAGATGATTGTTACACCAAAGACATCAATGGACATTTGTTGATTTTTACCTAGTTATTGTTAAGAGTTGTAATCTCACGTGTCAAGTTGGTTAGTTAGTTGAGTCAATGGTCCTAAGTTAGTTTAGTTAGTTGTTGACTAAGACATTCGTTGACCCCTGGTATTCACTGGCCCATAGTATTAGCCAGTGGTTTTGGTCTTATAAGAAACTATATATATGTGTGCTTAATAATGCGAAGGCAATCAATATTCCCTTTGTGTTTCTTCTCTTTATGTTCTGTGTATTGAAAACTTTATCATGTTATCAGAGCTGACGGCCTGATCCTTCGATATTGTTTTTTGGGTACGCCTTTTCAGAAGTTGGAGAGCACACACACTTGGCTGTAAGTTGCAGCACGGGATGGAGATGAACACTTGGGCCACTACAATTTAAAAAATAAAAATAAAAAATTCTCTGGCGAAGGGTATCTCAAAAATACCCCTAAAAAGAGGTTGTCGCACCCTTACTGAAGGAAAACTGTGACGTCTCACCCTGGCTGAAGGAAAACTGTGACGGTATCGCACCTTTCCTGAAGACAGACTACGACAGTGTCTCACCTTGCCTGGAGACAAACTGGGACACTGTCTGACCTTGCTAGAAGGAAAAGTGCGATGATCTTCCTTTACTTAGATAAATTTTGACTGACGCACCTTATTGGTGCCCTGTGTCAGTAAAAATCCTGCGATGGTCAGTTTAACAGTTGTCATAATCCATGGCAAGCTTGAACATGAAGCCGATCTCAAGTCCAATGCTGAACAACAAGAATTATGAATTTTGGTCTATCAAGATGAAGACCTTTTTACAGCTCAACAGGTGTTGGGGCATGGTCGAAAAGGAGTCCACGGAACCGATGGAAAACACTCTCGCTAGAATGACGAATGCAAATAAGAAGGCCCTTGATGAAAGCAGAGATCGGGATATCACTGCGAAGTGGTTGATCCAAAGTTGCATTGAGGAGTCCATTTTCTCAAGGATCGTTGGAGCTACAACTGCACATTAGGCATGGAATCTCCTCCAATATGCATACAAAGGTACAGATTGAGTAAAAAAAATAAGACTCCAAACGCTTTGACTTCAATTTGAAAGTCTTAAGATCAAAGACACAGAGATTGTCGATCAGTTTATGACTAGAGTTTCTAGGATTGTCACGCAATTCCAAACTTATGGCGAAGCCATAGAGCAGAAGGGTATTGTTGAAAAGGTACTTAGATCCCTCACTAATAAATTCTCTATGGTGGTTACAGCCATAGAATAATCTAAGGATATGTCGACATTTACTCTGGAAGAGTTAACAGGGTAACTTTTGTCCCATGAAGCTAGACTCAGTCAGGAAGATGAGTCTCTGTCTCATGCATTTAGCACTCAGACTTCTTTCAACAGAGGTCAACGTTGAGGAGGCAGAGGATGAGGCAAAAGAGGAAGGATTTCTAATTCTACAAAGGACAGAACTACTCATGAACACCATGAACACACAGATCACTATGAGCACAGTCATAACCCTCAAAACCAAAGAGGAAAAGGAGGCAAGAGATGGACTGATAGGTCCAATGTGTCATGTCACTACTGCAATAAATATGTCCACTATGAATGTGATTGCAGAGAGAAGCAAGCAGATCAAAACAATGGCAAAGCACATGTCTCTCATGTTGAACAACATTCATCATAAGTTATGTTTCTGTCATACAAGGCAACTGAAGAAGAACATCAATCAAATGTGTGGTTGCTAGACAGTGGATGCAGCAATCATATGACCGGTAAAAAATCATTATTTTTTGATATAGATCCATTTGCAGATTCAAAGATAAAAATGGGTGATCATCATCTTGTTCCAGCTCAAGGAAAAGGTACTGTTTTTATACTTACCAAACAAAATGAGAAGAAGTACATAAATGATGTATTGTATGTTCCAAATCTTAAGGTCAATCTGATCAGTGTTGGTCAACTAATTTAGAATAAGTATGATGTTAGGTTCATTGATTCCTACTGTGTTGTCTATGATAAAGCCCCTAGTAGAAGACTCCTAGCCAAAGTAGAAATGACCAAGAATAGAATTTTCCCACTCAACCTGAGGAGTGCTATCCTGTCACATTCATATGCTCATATTATCTCCATTCAAGAGGAAACTTGGTTGTGGCATTGTAGGTATGGTCATCTACCCTTTCAGAGTCTCTCTCATCTGCAAAAACAATCTGTGGTCAAAGGATTACCAGTCATGAATGAACAGTCAAGATCTTGTGAAGACTGTATTTTAGGGAAACACCAAAGGGACAGTTTTCCCACTTCTACTAAGAGAGCCAAATAATGCCTGGGACTTGTTCACACAGACCTATGTGGACCCATGCAAACCTAGACTATAGGAGGTAGTTTGTATTTAATAACAGTTATTGATGACTATAGCAGGAAAGTCTGGATTTATTTTCTCAGAAATATGTCAGAAACTTTCTCCAGATTCAAAGAGTTCAAAGCATTCACTGAAGAGTAGTGAGGTAAACAACTCAGAATAATCATATCAGATGGTGGAGGTGAGTATGTCTCTCATGATTTTGTAGAGTTCTGTAAGTAGCATGGAATGGAGCATCAGTACACCACCACATACACTCCACAGTAGAATGGAGTTGCATAACGGAAGAATCAGACCATCATGAACATGGCCCGAAGTATGATGTCAGACAAGAAGTTATCTAATGATTATTGGGCAGAATAAGTTGCATGTTCAGTATATCTATTGAACAGGTCTCCCACAGTAACTGTTAAAGACAAGATACCTGAAGAAGCATGGAGTGGCACTCAGATTGGTGTCTCACATCTCAGGATCTTTGGCTGTGTTGCTTTCGCACACATACCTGATGAGATAAGAAAGAAGTTATACAAGAAGAGTGAAAGGTGTGTTTTCATAGGCTATACTGAACAATAGAAATCCTATAAGCTGTATAATCATGTCACCAAGAAAGTAGTGGTCGGCAGAGATGTCAAATTTCTGGAAGATAAATGTTGGACTGATACAACGTACATTCAACAAACAGATAGTCCAATACCACCAGAACGACCCAGAATGCCCAGACTTCAAGTACAGTAGTAGCAACAGCAAGAAGAGACACCAGCAGATAGTCCACAATGGAACTAGAGAACCAGAAGCTTAAGGGAGTTATATGAACAACCTCCTGTCATTGATGAGCATCTACAGTATGCTTTATTTTCATGTTAGCAAACATGTTTTGAAGAAGCAACAAAAGATCCACAGTGGATCCAAGCAATGAATGAAGATATTGATTCTATTGAGAGGAATTAGACTTGGGATCTAGTTGATCTCCCATCAGATAAAAGTTGCATTGGTGTAAAATGGGTCTATAATACCAAGTTGAATGAAAAATAAGAGATAGAAAAGTACAAGGCAATGCTTGTTACAAGAGGTTTTGCACAACAATATGGTGTAGACTATGAAGAAACCTTTGCTCCAGTAGCAAGGATGGACACCATCAGAGCTATATTTGCAATTGCAGCTCAAAACTAGTGGCATGTTTATCAAATGGATGTGAAATCTGCCTTTCTGAATGGCATACTTGAAGAATAAGTCTATGTAGATCAACCACCTGGCTATGATTTCAAAGGTCAAGAACACAAGGTATGTAAGCTGAAAAAGGCCTTGTATGGTCTCAAACAAGCTCCAAGAGCTTGGTATAATAGAATTGACTATTATCTCATCAACAATGGGTTCAACAGAAGCAGCAATGAACATACTCTATATGTTAAAACAGATCAACAAGGTAACATTTTAGTTGTTTGTCTTTATGTTGATGATATGATCTATACTGGAAATTTGATGCTAGAAGAGTTTAAGACAATCATGAAAAAGGAGTTTGAGATGACTGATCTTGGTCTGATGAAGTTTTTCCTTGGTCTGGAAGTTGATCAAAGGGAAAATGGGATCTTCATATGTCAGCATAAGTATGCTACTCACATTCTGCAGAGATTCAAAATGGATAAATGTAAACTAGTAGAAACTCCCATTGCTACAGGAACCATTTTAAGCAAGAATGATGAAGGACCAACAATAAATTCTACACTTTACAAAAGATTAATAGGGAGTTTAATGAATTGGACTACTACTAGACCTGATTTGATGTATGCTGTCAGTCTTATTTATAGATTCATGGAATCTCCCGAAGACTCTCACTGGAATGTTGGAAAAAGAATACTGAGATATGTTGCACGTACAATTGATTATGGACATTGGTACACTCATTCACAGGACTATACTCTCACAGGGTACACAAAGAGTGATTTTGCAGGTAGTATTGATGATAGGAAAAGCACATCTGGTTATGCTTTCCATCTTGGTACCAGTCTTATTTCTCAGGATTCTCAGAAGCACCCTGTTGTGAGCATGTCTTCAGCAGAAGCAGAATATATTGCAGCAACTATAGCAACGTGCCATAAAGTTTGGCTTAGAAGACTCTTGAAGGACATGGGACATACAGAAACAGAACCAACATCCATATATTGTGAGAACAGTTCTACTATAGAGTTGTCTACACATAATGTACCTCATAGGAAGAGTAAACACATTGACACTCGCTATCACTTCATACGTGAGTTAGTCAATAATGGAAAAATCAGTTTGATGTTTTATGGCTCTAAGGAGCAGCTAGCTGATATGTTTACCAAACCTTTGAGTACATCTGCATTTGAGCTTCAAAGGAAGCACTTAGGCATTGATAGTGTTGACCACACCATCGCACTTGAGATTAAGGGGGTGTGTTAAGAGTTGTAATCTCATGTGTCAAGTTGGTTAGTTAGTTGAGTCAATTGTCCTAAGTTAGTTGAGTTATTTTTTGACTAAGACATTAGTTCACCCATGGTATTCACTGGCCCATAGTATTGCCCAGTGGTTTTGGTCTTATGAGAAACTATATTTATGTGTGCTTAATGATGAGAAGGCAATCAATATGCCCTTTGTGTTTCTTCTCTTTATATTTTGTGTATTGCAAACTTTATCAGTTATGTAGATGTTGGATAAACCACTGGGTCACTATCTATCGACACCAAAATTTTCAGATAATTTAGAAATATTACGTCTCAGTTGGTCAGCGATGATACCAAGGTGTGTATTGCTGAAAACTCCCCATAGACATGGTTAATATTTTATTTCGGACAGTATTTGATAAAACATGTGGTGGTGTTGACAGTTTTATAGTTAAGGACTTTTATTATGTATACAACTGACACCATTATTCATTCTACCAATTCTAGGATTAGGTTTAGGAATATTTAGGGCTTATGGAGGAGTACATAACAAAATCCAAACAGTCAAAGATGGTACCTTATGACCAAGACCACCCCCAAATATTTTCAATTTCACAACTCTTATTTTTTATATTGGTCATCAGAATAGTGTGCATGTGCATTTAGTCATGGATTTGGCCAATGCTTATGTGGTTAAGAATTTTGTGGTAGAACTTGTTTTAATGAGGCATGAGATACAACCTAGACTTTGCAGCGGTGATGACCATTTTGTGTCGACGGATATATACAGAGAATGTGAGTCAACATGAAGAAGTAACTATTGTCTGCAATGATTGGGATCAATCCTAGTCCAAAATCGGGAAATTTCAAGATAAAGTTGTGCAACTATAGGTCAATTCAAAAGTAGCAAACTAGTCCCAAGATATTTTTGCTAGCAAAGATGAAGCCACACAAGTACAATAGAAGTAGGAAACCATGGATACTAAGAAATTTTTCAAGCAAATTGAGGAGTACTATGTCAAGGTTTATGAGGACATTTCCTAAGCAAATGAAATTACTCTAGCAGAATGGCCAACAAATCCCTCCCACAATGTTCCAATTCTAGTACAATTCCAACCAAGAATGCTACTAGCTCATGAAATACCAAGGGTATAACCCTCTCTAATAAGTTGATAGTACACACACTTTAAATACCAAGGTAAACAATTAAGATTTATAGAGACAAGATTCCCTATTATCTATTACTAACAACAATAAGGCGATCTCTTATATCCTAATTGTGGTGAGATGATTTGTGATTGAATCAGCTTCTGGTATCCTCAAGCTAAAAGTAGGTTTCTCAAATATAAAGCCTTGGTTTCATTATATGTTATTATCAAATTTTTAGTGTATCCCAACTTTCTTGAGAGGTCTCTACATCTTGAATGTGTGATATAATGTCATTTGATATTGCCATAGTAATGATTGTAAGAGATTCTATATCTCTGCCATATTGAGATTTCCACAGTAATGATTGTAACAGCTTCTATATCTATGCCATTCTTAATCTTATTGTGCTTCCAAATTATCTTACCCTACATCCTTCCCATCTACTAATGACATAATTTTTTTCACCGAGGGTACAATGTTGGAATTTGAAATGATTTAGTTCTATCTTCTTACCATAAACCCTACATGAGTTTTCCAATATAACGCTTTGAATAGTGCTTTCCATTTGGACCTTCTCTAAAGACTTTGAGTTTTGTTAGCTCTCATTTGCTTCCACTTGCACTCACTGAATACTTGAGGATAATCAATATAAATGGATGACTCTTTGGAGTGAGTTCATGATATCATAATCAAGTATGGTAGAATCCAACACAGAAATCCAATCTATGGCTATCAAAATATAGCTACTAATAAGCATTCCAAGGTATGATGCTTTAGAGAAAAAACTTAGACATGGACATATATGATGTTTAACACATCCGAACACTCATTTGGAATGTCAACATCATATTCTGGAAATATTACTTACTTGAGAGACTCTTGATGCTCATAATCTTCCTCCCTTTTAGGTGGAGTTGCTTGAAGCTTGACACCTGAACCTTAGCCACAATGGGCTACACTTTGGTAACTTTGATCTTTCAAGAAGTTTTGAAGGGCTCTACTTATTCATCCACTACGTTATATTTGTTGAAGCTCAACTGGTTGGTGTTAACATCAACCAACCTTGGCTTCGCGACTATCATTGTATGTTGCAATCATCATATTAAAACTTGAGATTAAGTTATGACCATGGAGTTCCTTCCTAGTCTGCCTATTATGAATATGAATCATGATCGTTTGGTAGTTGACAGTTTCTCTATGGTTAGTACAAAGTATGTTTGTGTTGTGGTGATGTGGCCTCTAGATTCGTAGCCTACCAATACTTCTATGGAAGACCGCCAATTGTGTGTAACTAGCAGTCGTAGTTGTCACATATCCCTTGATTTATTATGTACCACCTCTTTTATTAAAGATCCTTGATCAAGTATGATTCCAGCTTAACTTTTATACAATGCAGATGACATAAATGTTGAATGTGTCTCCTCAAAGAAATGTAGGATTTGAGGATAATAATTGATACAAATGAGGAGGTTTATGCACCCTCTTTAGTTTATTGTACCAACTACAGAAAATGACCAAGAAAGGCACCGTGGCTAGCTTAAGTGTGCAGAGAGATATTTGTATTAGAGCCTACGTCATCCAGGAAGTGTAATTTGCACCAGTGATCTCTATTTAGTATTTTTGGATCACTTTTATGGACCATTGGACTGACAAGTCTCTCAATACCCCATGAAATGGATGTTAGATTTGATTTTTTTCCATTCAAGGATATATCGAGTAAACAATGGGCATTCTTTTCCTTTTAATATGTTTCATCAAGACATTCCCTTATGAAGTAAAGTGTAAACATCATTGTCTAAGAACTTTCCAGTTTGAACATTTCCTTTTCTGTTCAATATATTCAAAGCTAAGAGGATGTCTACATGCATAGACTGATTCTACTACGCTGATGACTATTGATAAAATTTTACAATGATTTTCATGCTCACAACGTGTGTACATGATTACATGAGAATGGCCTCCTTTTGAATATTGCAAGCAGGTTTTCATTTTTTTTCGTCTGACTCGAACTTACAAGATGTTAGAACAAGACTATATGGATTACTTCAATAAAAAAAAACGTGATCCTAAAATTTCTCTTCTCTGGGATATAAGTTGATTTGCTAATGGCGATATGATTGTTTCTGTTTATCTCCGATACCCATCTATGTAGTGCGCACTCAGTTGGAATTTTCAATGCATATTTTCTTAAAACAAACTGTTGAGTGGAATAATGTTTATCTTTACATTGCAACAGTGAATTATTGTTTCTCTTAGAGAGCAATTTAGATTTCGGGCCTTATTTTTGGGCCTCAGTGAATTTTGTTATCATGTATTAGCCTAGATATTGGCTATTATGAATTATGGTGTTACCTGGATTATGTACATTGTATAGGTAGTGCATCACACAGGTGCACAGGTTTTTACTTACAAACAACTTCAGTTTGCCACTAATAACTTTAATTCATCCAACATAATCGGTCATGGAGGATTTGGGTCAGTTTATAAAGGAATTTTAGGTGACGGTAGAGTGGCGGCAATCAAACAACTCAGCAGTGATGGAAAATAAGGAGAACACGAATTTGGAATGGAGGTAACTTATGATTAATCTTTGTATCATATGTCTATGTCTATTTTAATTGTGAAAGTTGTTCCAAGATATAAGATAACTATGTACTCACATCAACATAACAATCAAGTCATTATTATGTGAGCAAGAAACATTATTTAAATATGTTATATAGCTCCTGACAACATCTCTGGTTTCACAGTAATCTACAAAACAATCGATTCAATGTTATGTTAGATCATTATGTAAAATGTTATGTTAGATTGTTAGTAGGGACACTACTTTCTTCCATGGCTGCTTTGTTAGTATAATGCTATACAGCCTCACATAACACCTCCTGAAAGGAAAGGAATGCCGACTAAGTAAGCAATCAATTAATAAAACATCATGTTTGTAGGATATACTATTCCCTTGTGCTTATCTCGCTTGTCTATTTGGTATAATGCTATACAACCTCACAGAACACCTCCACAAAGGAAACAAATTCCAACTAAGTAAACTAAGTAAGTAATCAATTAACTAACGAATTCGCTTTTTTTGTCTGGCTTGTCTCTATTTGCATAAGGTTATACACTAATAAAGTATGAATAAAGTCATACAAACCAATACAATTATTTATTGAAAAAAAAATTTAATATTTATCAAACAAATCAATTCATTCAATAACCAATTAATCATTAAATTAATAAGAAACTTAACTTCCTTATAACTGTTTCTACATAAAAACCTAGTCGAATATCTTGTAACTCGGCCATGAACTCACTAGAGAGAAAGAAAAAATGATAGAAATAGAAACTACATATTCCATAATGTGCAAGTGCGAGTAATGCATACTAATGAAATTGCATTTTTTTGTGTTGCAAAGGTAGACCTCCTGAGCTAGATGCATTCCCCTTACCTACTTGAATTGATTAGTTACTGTGCTGATTTAGCCCATTGCTTATTAGCCTATGCCTATATTCGCAAGGGAAACTTGCAAGAACATATATCCTCTGACGGTAAGATCAACCACTTCCAAACCTATGAAATATAAAATTTATATTGCACCACAAAATCTGCATGAACTGCTAGTATTCATCATTCTAAAGTTGTAATCTTAATCTATTGACAAGTGTGAAGTTTTTAGCATCAGGCTTACCAAACAGTCCTCCTATCTTATGCTGGGGAACACGTTAGAGAATAGCTTTGGATGCAACTCGAGGCCTCGAATACCTTCACAAACTAGTCACAGCTCCTGTTATTCATCGAGATTTTAAGACCAACAATATCCTGCTCGATGACAATTTCAAAGCCAAAGTGTCTGATTTTGGTTTGTCTAGATTGGGTTTGGATAAGATTAATGGGCTTTTATAGATACGAATCCTAGGTAATCAAGGATACGTATTCCAGGACTATGTGTTAAATAGTTCAAATAAAAGAACTTCGCTGCATCATTAAAGAAAGTATAGTTTGCATCATTGCTTTAAAAAAACTCTAAAAAAAAAAAATATTCTTCTAGTATATGAAGTTGCGGGGGTATTAGCTCAATGGTAGAGCATCTTAATGCAGAAGATTGGCGGTTCAATTCGACCGTGCCCTATCATAAATATTTGCATTCTATCACTACTACATAGAGGAGCTATTAAGACAATATTTGTGTAAATTGTCTCACACAAAAAAAATTATAATTTCAGACAATAGTTTTGGACACTCGCTTAAAGACAATAGTTAAGACAATACACATTTTTGAGACAATTTACACAAATATTGTCTTAATACCCTCCTCTGTGTAGTAGTGTATATCTAGCTTTTGTATATGGAATTAAGACTATATTCTATAAGTTGAATAGTAGTAGCACACTAATGGTTTGAACTTTCATCATATTAAGCTATAATCAAGCTTAGTTACCTCAATATTGAAACCTTATATAACCAAATCTGAACACTAGCTATCAACGGATTACTCTAAGTATCATCATAGGTGTATAGGTAATAAACCATATAAGTGCAGTAATTCTATATGTATCAAATACATGAAAGCTTACAGGTTCAAGCTGGTAACACAAGCACCTAATCCATATAGTGAATTTATCTAGAATACTAAGAAAACATTCTGGTGATTCTCCTAGTGGTGATTCGTAACATAAATAGAACTAAATAAAAAATAACATTCCATGAATTTCAGAGTTATTAGAAACTCATTCACAACAATATGAAAAGGTTCATGAATCAATGATAAAAAAACTAGTAACTAGGAATAGTTCTAAATTTGATTGCAAATTTGGAAAAGTTCTTTGTGCAGAAACAACACAAAACTCTAGAAGCAAAATATATTTACAATGACCAAGAAGCAAGTGAACAAATTAAAAGAGTGATAGCTGAGGAAGTGTGTGGGAAGAACTAATTGCAACAATTGTTGTTAAAATAATTGTAGATGATGCAATACCTATTTTTGAGATGAGCTTACGGGTGCTTCGGCGAAGATGATATCCAAAATTATTGCAATCAGACCGCCAGTTAGGCATCCACATAGGTATTAGAAGGGCACACACACGCTTCTAACATGCACACAATTTTAGTGTGTGTGCATTAATAGTGTGTGCACTGCTCTATAATTAAAATTGGGCCAAGGCCCATCTCTATTCAATTCTACCCAAGTCCACCGGGGTCCAAGCGTTCAAAACTGCCATCCAACCATGCACATGCATGGAATCCACCACTACCACCTCCAAATCATCATGCAAGTAGGCTTTTTATCCATGATTTACAATTTATTTTTGTGTTTTCAATGGTTTTAAAAAAATTGCAATCTCAACATTCCAAAAAAATCAACCAATATTGAAACAAATTCATTTTTTTTTAGTTGCAGTTCATTTCTTATCAATCACAACGGCCAAAAACCAAGAGACAAACCCCCAAACAAAGAATAGAGAGGATAACCCATCCACACAAATCCTCGAAGTAAACATTAACCCTAAGGAGAACCCAACCACATAAACCCAATTTGACTCACCATCATTTACACCAGTTACGAACCTTGGTTCAAGAGCTTAGAACCACTAGGGAATCATCGGGACTCTCTTTAGCCACATCCCTTGACAACATCATTTCCTCCATTGACAAATGCTCACAGTCAATTGGTGAGAATAACTGAGTATAGGGATATGATGAGAGCATATTATTCCATTGGTTTCAGTACAGACCAAATCAAAGACTTGAATATCTCAGAACAGACTTTAGTTTGTTATTTCATTCCCAAGGACCAATTGATCCCCTAATCCATGCAAAAGATGCATTTGCATGGATTTGTGCACATATGCGCCATGGAGACAAAAATGCATGAGTTAATGGTTTATGGTTTTTGACAATACTCCTTGCAACAATAGGGAGGTTCCACTTTATTTTCTTCGGAAACTATATGCGGAGTTTGTGTTGGGTCTACATGTAAACTACTTTGGCATTAGTGAGTTTTAGGGGGTTGGTCTTGGATCTTCCCAGGATTGACCCACCACCAGGAATAACCCAATGAGAGGGCCAACTGCACCTAGGCGTATTGCTACCCCCCCAATAGACACCTTAGTTACTGGATCACCTAATCGAGACTTCCGCTACCATATCACATCTTACTCATACTATATTACAACACAATACATTTGTGGCATTATCTAGGCATGAGACTGTTGGGTTCAAACCTACTGGTGTAAATTAGACCTTAAGTTTATGTCAATCCAAAGTTTGTAAGACTCAGAGGAATATCCCAAATATAGAGACTTAGATCTAGACTTAACTGGAAATTCAGTTTACTTGTGAAATAAATCTATTAAATGCTAGAATGTTGTAACTTTGAAATGCAAAACCTCCCTTACAGAAGCAACTTCATTTGATCTCTTAGTTTAACCAACAATTCATATATGAAATATTCTAAGATTAAAATGCTGAACATTAATCCTGAAAATGAATCACGATACAATGTCTAATATCTCACTGTTGAAAGCAGACAACCATTGATTTCCTTTACAAGAAGACAATTCGCAATGTTTAACTATTCTCAGCAGTTCAATATCAAATAAGCAATGCGATTGAAATCACTCCTACAGTGTTTAACCATTTAGCTAAAAGAGCTCATAACCCTATTCATATAATCTAACTCGTTCTGCAATGTATGAGTTAACAATAAAGAAAATCAACTTCTACACGATTCAACTAAAACATACCACACGCAACGATGTAGAAATATGTGTGTAGGATTGGGAAAGGAGGCCCTCCAATGCTTTGCTTACACATGCAGAGAAAATCACAGAACTTTAAAACTCAATCGCATTCACCATATAGAGATGGACATACACAGTAATTTATCGAATCCTGAGTCTTTATTTCAAAATCATACGTTTATCATCCAAGAAGTTTTTCCTCTGTCAAATCAAGTACTTATACAATTTTTAAAAACTGAAATGCTACAAATCTGGGAGACTCATAATGATATGCTCCTAATATCTCTCTCTATCCTCAAGATCCTCCATCAACTCCATCAAAATAGACAAAATCGAAACTGCCCTGTTTTCATGCTAAGTGGCAGCACAGGTGGTCATCTTTGACCGGCGTTGACTCGACACCTGTGAAAGCCATATCCTAGGTTCGTTAGCAATTTAACCATCCTTGGACATCGAGGATCTTCCCCCATCTCTCAGTTTGTGCCCAGCTGGCCTGCAAGTATCAAACCTAGGAGAAATTACGGGAAGTTAGCAAATTCTGTAATTTTGAACAAAACCTTAATTTAAATGCCTTAAAAATCTCATAATTCAATTTATTAAGAAGCAACAACATTTATAACTTTGACCAAAGTTTTGTGGATGAATTTAAGGTTTTATGGATCAAGTATGAAGGTTTATGGAGAAACTTGGAAGGTATTTGGATGGAAAAATAGGTGAAAAATGGTGCCCAACATCTCCCCCGAGAGGAAGCCGTTGCATGTCCTCATGCACAAAAAAGTATTTCCAAAAATTTGACCCTGCTTATCATGCACAAAAATTTGTTGCTGAGCCTCTGCTTCTAATCCTTTGATGTACCTCCTGTCTGTGATGATGCATCTGTAGAAGCTCGAGATGCGTAAAGTACTTTAAGTTTTTCATACTTGGTTTGGTAAGTCTTCTTTTGTTTAGGCCACTTATATGCATGCTTGGAGATTTGTGCCTTCTGAACTTTAAGCTTCCTATTCTTTTCTTTTAACTTTTCATTCGTCAGTTCTAATTATCTCACTTCCAATTTCAACTTCTTAATCTTTTTACTGTTTTTGGAAGTTTTCTTCTTTTTCATCTTTATTGAAGGCTACTCAGAATCAGTGTCCATCTCCAATTTTTCATTCTCTTGCCCTGAATACTCCTTTTCTTTTTCTAAAGTTTGTTGCTCCAAGAAAGGAGAAGGTTGATCTTCTGAATTTTCCTATCCTAGATGCTTTTTCTTGTTAATCAAAGAAAAGAGAAATCTTTCTACTATGTTCTATCACTTCATCTAGCATCTTTTCAGTTTCTTGGGTATCTTTTTCTTCATGGATTTTCCCTATCTCACCTGTTGGACTTCCCTCTTGACTTTCCATGGATTGAATGTATGCATATTGTTTCTGCTGACTCTCCTCATCTTCTTCTAGTGGTGGCTTTTTCAGAGCCTGTTGACGTTTCCTTGACTTTTTCTCATAAGTGCTGAAGATTTTATCTGCTTCTTGGAATTTTCTTTCTTCTTTCATCATGCTTCTGGTTTTTATTCTTCTCTGAGGCTGTTTTGAGCTTGCTTCCTCAGAGTTATCTTCATCATCTGTTATCATCAACACCTCTTTTTTTTTCTTTTCCCCCTTAAGCAGTTTTGAGCTTGTTGCTTCAGGGTTCTGTTCTTCATCCTTGGTGTATGTTATCATCAATAGTTTGTCTTCTTTCAAGCTTTCTTCAGGTAGCTCTTCTAGCTCTTCAAACTGATTATGAATTATAAATTCTTGCCATGTCAAGTTTTGCTTTTGTAACTCATATGTGATGATTATTTTGATGAGCCCACAATGGAAAAGGCTTGTTAGCTTATCTTTTGCACGCTTTTGAACAACCTTAGCCATTTTGGAAAGGCTCTGTAATAGAAAATGGGGCATGTTAATCTCACAATCACCCCTCAAATGTTGCAATAGCTTGATGTGATAAAGATATACAATGCTAAATTGACCTTCACAGGTGACGAATCTTTGGATGATATATACTATTTCATCCCAGGGATGAACCAACCAACTCCTTGGTACTCCCTTATTCCATTTCACTGAACCTTCCCTTGACATGCATAAAAAGGGTGTCCATGCCTTCTCCTTGAATTGTTTTGTTTTAGAGAAACTCTCTCCTTATTGTGGTAAGCCAACGATCTATGCCAAAATATCTTCAGACAGTCTAAAATTCAAATTTCCTGTTGTAGCCCTCTCTCCATCAAATGAGCTAGCAATGGCTAGGCTAACATTGTCATTGTTCCCATCAAACTTTTCAAAAAAAGACACCCATTGTTTCCTCTAAAAAATTTCCATACATTTCTCATGAATAACAGTGGGATCGAATTTCTCTGGTTCCAATCTAGATACCATTTTGCAAATTTAACAGGAAAAGAAATATGAAGCAGAAAACCTTGGCTTTGCAATTGGCTCTGTAAAAGTTTTCCTATTTCAAAACGGTCCTCTGAAACTGGAATTGCTATTGGTCTAGCAAATTCTTTTGGAAAAAGATTCAAGTTTTACCTCTCCTCTGGCATTGTTACTTCAATATTTCTCCTGTGCATATGCATTCTTCAGAAAGTAGTGCCCGCGTCCTTCCTCTATGATACACGCCTTCTCTTCCTCACATCGAAGTATTATCTCTGTACAAATAGTGCAATCTACAACAATCGGGTTTGCAGGTGGAAGAGTGAAGCTTGGGAAATGATCAAAGCAGAAGGACCATTCTGATATACAATCCCAGTGTCATAAAACTTGCAATGCGACTTTCTATGCAGATTTCTGTGGGAGTATGCAACTATGATTCCCACATCCCTTGCAATAATGATTTGAACATGCCACTTGATTCAACGTGAACCTGCCACTTAACCGATGTTCTATGATCCATTTCATATAATCCATATATATTTTTTAACTTAATGCATAATGCACTAGTATCTTTATCCTAGAGTATATAAATGAAAACATAAAAACATTTGAATTCCAAAAAATATTTCTCTTCCTGTTGAAAAAAAACTACCTGTAGAATGCATTTTAGGTTTTGCTCAATTTGCTTTTGAGATTGATTCTGACCACCATTTTGACACCTAGGGTAGGATAATGAGAAGTGAATGGGCAGGTGGCATGGATTGTGAAGGTGATAGAGTAGACAGTCAAGCTTATGAGGATAGGTAGGTTTGTCATTACTTAAAAATAAAGAATCATGCAACTTTTAAAGCATAAAAATTAAAATCCTTACAGACTTTGCTTGATATTTCTTTGTGTTGTTATTGCTGCTTGATTTAGCTAGTCTGCTTGTCTATTTGAGAAGAGAATTTTTCTTCCTAGTCCACACGTGTTCTTCTGATGTCTTTTATTAAAAACTGTCTACTGTCTCCGGTTTCCGTGCAAAATTCTAATAAAATGTACTTCTTTTCAGGACCCTTATGTTGTCTTCTGATGTAATGTCTCAGATTCCTTCTGCTAGAATGGAAGTCAGGTCCCTATGCATTTGGAGAAGGCTTGGAGGGTTTCAAGAAAAAATAGAAAGCATGAAATGCTTATCCCCCTCGTAGGCCTATTTATTGACTTGTCCTCAAGTCAAACAAAAATCTTTATTGTGCAAAAAAAACTGCCTATGAGACATGAAATAACTGATGCCAGAAAGTGAAAATATTTTTGTGAATTTTCAATGGCCAAGTAAACTTGGTTTTCCAAGGAAAATTCGAGTTTATGTTGTGCCAGTTGCCTAGTTTTCACAACTGAACTCCCTCTTTTTTTTTTCTTTTTTCTTTTTTTTATTAAATCAGAAAATGGCTAAGAGGAAAGTGAAGGAGAAACACCAGTATGTTTATCCAGCACTTCCATCTCCTTTTGCTGTGAAATCTACTGTATGAAATCTTCTTTGTTGATAGGCTTGGTGTAGAGTTTTAGCCGATGGCCATTGACCACAAATGTACATGCTTCATCATCGATTGTTTGGAGTTTGACTGAGCCATTGTAATATACCTATGCAATCTCATATGGACCAAGACAATGAGTTGTGAACTTGGCTTTGAAGTCTTTGAACTTTGAATCAAACAATAAGGCCCAATCACTGATGTGAAATTGTTTCTTTTTGATAAACTTGTCATGCCATTGGGCTCTCTGTTGTTGTACCAAAATATTGTGTTCTACTGCATCCTGTCTCATCTCATCTAATTGATTTAACTGTAGTATCCTTTCTTGTTGTGCCTCAAAAAGATTCATCCCTAGATCAGCTGCTAACTTAAAGGTATGAATTTGAAATTCTATTGGCAAGAGGACTTGCTTACCATAGACTAGTTGATAAGGAGAAAAAACAGTACTGTTTTTCCAAGTGATTCAGAATGCCGATAAAGCTTCAGTAAGCTTAGCTTACCAATCCTTTCTATGCATCTGGACAATTTTGGTGATGACTCCTTCCAAAGTTTTTTTTGTACACTCCACCTGGCCATTGGCTTGTGGATGGTAAGGTGTAGATTTTATGTGCTTAATCTTGTACTTTGCTGCTATCTCCTGCACCAGTTTAGAAGTAAACTGTGCACCCTGATCAGTGACAATCTCTCTAGGAACCCCAAATATGACAAATATTTCTTCAAAAATAAAGTTTAACACTGTTTGTTATGTGGCTCTTGGTAATGGTTTGGCTTCCACCCACTTTGTAACATAGTCGGTACATACTAAAATGTACTTCTTTCCTTGTGATGGTGGATTGATCGGACCAATGAAATCAAGAGTCCATTTTTCAAATGGTTCTATGAGGATTTGTGGATGGAGTGGCATTTCATCAGATCGTACTGGCCATCCCATCCGTTTACAAGTATCACAGCTCCTAACATACTTCTTAGAATCCTTGAAAATAGAAGGCCAGTAATACCCCAAATTGAGTATCTTGTATGTTGTTCTTTTCTTTGCAAAATGGCCACCACATGGTTCATCATGACATGCTTTTAAAATATCTAAAACTTCATCTTTTCGTACACATCTCCTAATAATTAGATCATATCATGTGTAAAAGAGATCGCCATTGACCCATATGTGTCTAGCACTTTGCTTAATAATCTTTTTCTTTTCTTTGGATGACATAAATGGAGGTAGCTGTCCTGATGATAAATAGTTGGCTATATCAGCATACCAAGGAGTGATAACAGAAATTGCAAACAAGTGTTCATCAGGGAAACTATCTAAAACAGGAACAACCTCACTAGAATTGTGTAAGTGAGACAGGAAATCTGCCACTTGATTTTCTCGTCCAGGCCGATCTAAAATAGTGATATTGAATTCCTGCATTAATAGTAACCATCTGGTTATCCTGACATTAGTAATAGACTTATTCATCAAATATCGTAAAACGAAATGATCTATGTGGACAAAATTTTCGTAGCCAGTAATGTAATGACGAAATTTGTTCACAGCATGAACTACAGCCAACATCTCCTTTTCAATGACTGTATAATTCAATTCTGCAGGGGTTAAATTTTTGCTGATAAAGTAAATAGCATAAGTCATGGTATGCTCTTTTTGTCCCAAAGAGGCCCCTATTGCAGTATCGGATGCATCAATAGAAATATGGAATGGCAATGTCCAATTTGGTCCCCTTAAAATGGGAGCAGTTGAGAGCTTCTCTTTAAGTGTCTGAAATGCAGATTGACAGTTAGTATCCCATTTGAAATGTACATCCTTTGAAAGTAATTTAAGCAATGGCAGAGCTATCTTACTGAAATTTTCAATAAACCTACGATAATAGCCTACATACCCTAGAAAGCTTCTCACATCTGTTTGAGTTGTTGGTTCAGATAGATTTACAATGATTTGAATTTTGGCAGGATCTACTTTTATTCCAGATGAAGAAATGTGATGTCCTAAAACTATCCCTTCAGTCATCATCATAAAACACTTTTCGTTGCTAAGGGAAAGATTTGATTCAACACACCTTTTTAAAATTTTCTCCAAGTTTGCCAAGGAATACTCAAAGGCATTTCCATGCACAGAAAAATCATCCATATAGACTTCAACACAGTCATGAATTAGATCTACAAAAATGGCCAAGACTGCTCTCTAAAAGGTAGATGGGGCGTTACATAAGCCAAAAGGTAAAACCTTGTAGGCATATGTGCCCTAGGGACATGTAAAAGTAGTTTTGTCCTGGTCCTCTTTTGCAATGCTAATTTGATTATACCCACTGAAACCATCTAGAAATGAAAAATATTTCTTCCCAGCTAAGGCATCTAACACTTGATCAATAAATGGAAATGGGAAATAATCTTTTAGTGTTGCCTTGTTTAACTCTCTATAATCTACACATATCTTCCATTTGCGATTTTTCATAGGAACAACAACTAAGGAGAAACCCATTGGTTGTCAGAGATAGGGTAGATAAATCCTAACTTTAATAACTTCTGCAATTCTTCCTTAACTATCTCTTTTAGTATGGGGTTCATTCTACGTTGAGGTTGTTTGAGAGGACTGATTTTATCATATGTGTAAATGTGGTGAGTGCATGTTTCGTGATGAATGCCTGGCATGTCAGTGTATTCCCAAGAAAATGCATGGGAATATTTATTCAGTAAGGCAATCAACTATTCTTCCTGTGATGTGGTAAGATGTGCACTGATATTCAAGTGTTTTCCTGGACTGATTTCAACTGTTTTGCTTTGGACATCAATGATTGAATGAACATTAAAAATATCATGAAGTGCTAATGCTAAAGAATGTACTGTGCAATTTTCCTAAAAATTATGTCCCAAAACATGATCTACGATAGCATACTACATGGCTCTTAATTCCTCAGAAATATTAGGTTTAGCAATGAAGTAATCTAGCAAATCTTCATTGTTTTCTTCTTGAAAATCAAAGAACTGATTGATACTTACGACAGGTTGAATTACTTCTTCTTCCTGATCTTTGGTCTCATTAATCCATGATAACTGATTTGATACAGAAGGTCGCTGGGCAGAAGGATAAAGTGTGATTTATTTTCTCTCTGTCCCATGTGAAATGAGCATACTTCCTGATCTACACCCTATAAAAGCATCAGTTGTTGCCAACTAGGGTCTAACAAGAATCAATGGATGCCCTCCTCAATTAGACTTTGGTTGCAGCACTATGAAATTTATAGGATACTCCCAGGAATCTAAAGAAACGATGATATCTTCTAAGATCCCTTTAGGTGTGATTTTAGATCTGTCAGTTAGTTCTACAACTGTAGTGGTTGGTCTGAGATTTTTCAAGTTAAGATATTCCATTGTCTCTAGTGTCATGACATTGATAGCAGCACCTAAGTCAATCAGTGCTTTAGGAATTGAAAAATTGTTGACAGTTATTGTGACCATTGGGATTCTTGGATCAACATATTTTTCAATAAAAACAGTGTTAGACATTAATCCTGTTCATTTTCCTACCACATGAATTTTTGGTGGATCCTTCCTTCTCTTATTGAGACATAATTCCCTAACTGCTTTCGTATAGATTGGAGTATCCTTTATAGCCTGCAGTAGGGGAATTTTGACACATACATTGGTTAACTCATTCAAAACATCAAAATCAGGTAGGGAAATTGAAATTTTTTCGTTGACCAACCTTTGTGGAAAGGGAGGTAAATGAGGTACTAATGTTTTCCCTTTCTGACTATGACTTTTCTATATTTGATTTTTTTCGAGTTTTCTCATTTTCTGCTTGTTCTTCTAAAATAACAGGAGATTCTTTTTGTAAGGTTTTTCCAGATCTTAAGTTGATATTTTGAAGTGGGAGGATTGAGTACGGCAGTGCCATTCCCTCATCAACATTATACATGGGTTTATCCATTTTATTATTAGGATTTAGTATTGGCTGGGGTGGAAATTGTGTTGGTCGAGGTGGAGGATGGTTGGATGGCAATTGAAGCTGTTGAGGTTGTTGGCCTAGTTGGGGAGCAAGATTGGGTTGTTGGAAAAATGAGGCTTGATTCTGCTGGTATTGGGGATATGCAAAAGGTTGTTGATAGGGCTGTGGATAGGCTTGTTGATATGTTTAGTTACCATGAGTATACCCTCGCTAATTTGGATCAGGTTGGGCTGGTTGTTGTTGAGGAGACCAAGTTTTCCAGGGCATGGGTGCACTCCATGAATTTTGAACAGGAGTTTGATAATTTGAATGACATTGCTGCATAGGATCTTGAGACATACTTGCAAAACATGGCTGCCAAGGTCTTCGTTGTCCCATAAAATAGAGAGACTCCATGCCTTGATTCTCCTCCATTCGGGTTGTCTGCAATTCTTTCAATCTGGGGCAATCACCAGTTTTATGATTTTCAGTATATAAGCCACAAATTTGAACAGTATTTAGAGGGCATTCTTTTAATGGATGTTTCTTTCTACATCTAGGGTAGAAAATAGACAGGGCTTGATCTTGTTGGTCTTGTTGTTCTTGTCTTTTCTTGGTTTTTGATGTTTCGACCTATGTTCCCAAGGTATTCAATAGATCAGTCTTATAATCTTCTAACAAGTTCCCAAGTTCAGCTCTGGATATGCCACTGGTTGCAGATTTTGTTACTTTGGAATTTACATCCCTCTTCCCATTTTTGGCCTTTCCCCTTGAATACTTCTGACATAAGTCTTGAATCTCATCAAAGGGTAAGTAGGAGATGTCACCTTTGCCTATAACATTCAAAATATCAAGGTATTCTTCTCTTATTCCTTTCAAAAAGATTGTCGGAGTTATCTTAGGTGTCAAGGAATTGTATTTGGATTTCTGCAAGTTGTATGAGAATCTTTCTAGATACTCTTTCAAGCTTTCATCCTCCTGCTGAGACATCCTAAAAATATCATCTTTTAAATCTTTTGATCTACAATATGCTTGATATTTCCTAAGAAAAATTTTCCTCATATCATCCCAACTAGTTATAGAATGCTCTCCTAATCCCATGAACCATTTCAAGGCAGCTGCTTTAAGAGTAGAAGGGAAGAGATGAAGTTTGTGGGTGTCATCAGTATATCCATAGGTACGACATAAGATATCAAATTTGAATAAGAAAGAATCTGGGTCTTCAGAAGTCATACCATAGAAATTTGGTAGAACAAATGGTGTAATATTTTTCATTCTTACCTCTTCCCCGAAGATGATGCTAGTGTCCAAGATTGGGAATTTAAAGGTGGCTTCCTGATCATCTTCTGCTCTTTTATCCCTTTCATACCTTCTCTCTTCTTCCCTTTCATGTCTTCTCTCTTCTTCCCTTCTCTCTTGGATTAATTTATTTTTAGTTTCAAACCTTCTCTCATACTCCCTTCTTTGTTCTGTAGTTGGCCCTTTTAATGTTTCTTCTTCAGCCATTTCTTTTCGTTTATTTTCAATCTCCATCCTACGTTCATATTCCCTACGTTGCTCGAAGGTGAGTCCTCCTTTCTTAGATGTTTCCTCTTCAGTCATTTCAAAAGTATCAACAGTTGTAATGAATCCTTTTTTATCAGATAAAGAAGTTCCTGTTATTTCTATTTTTGGGGGTTTTTTGATAAATCTTCCTTTTTCGTCTCGTTGTCTTGACATAAAACTAGAATCTTCTATGTGTTTTTGAAATTTTCTTTTTATAAGAGAACTAAATTTCTTAAGTCTGCCTCTAAAATGCCTCCTCGACAACGGCGCCAAAATGTTGGGTTCCAACCTACTGGTGTAATTTAGACCTTAAGTTTATGTCAATCCGGAGTTTGTAAGACTTAGAGGCATATCCCAAATATAGAGACTCAAAGGCAGACTTAACTGGAAATTCAGGTTACTTGTGAAATAAATCTATTAAATGCTAGAATGCTATAACTTTGAAATGAAAAATCTCCCTTACAGAAGCAACTTCATTTGATCTCTTAGTTTAACCAGCAATTCATATATGAAATATTCTAAGATTAAAATGTTGAACCTAAATCCTAAAAATGAATCACAATACAATGTCTAATATCTCACTGTTGAAAGCAGACAACCATTGATTTCCTTTACAAGAAGACAATTCGCAATGTTTAACTATTCTCAACAGTTCAATATCAAATAAGCAAGCGATTGAAATCACTCCTACAGTGTTTAACCATTTAGCTAAAAGAGCTCATAACCTTATTCATATAATCTAACTCATTTTGCAATGTATGAGTTAACAATAAAGAAAATCGACTTCTACAGGATTCAACTAAAACATACCACACGCAACGATGCAGAAATATGTGTGCAAGCTTGGGAAAGGGGGCCCTCCAATGCTTTGTTTACACACATAGAGAAAATCACATAACTTTAAAACTCAATCGCATTCACCATATAGAGATGGACATACACAGTAATTTATCGAATCCTGAGTCTTTATTCCAAAATCATATGTTTATCATCCAAGAAGCTTTTCCTCTGTCAAATCAAATACTTATACAATTTTTAAAAACTGAAATGCTACAAATCTAGGAGACTCATAATGATATGCACCTAATATCTCTCTCTATCCTCGAGATCCTCCATCAGCTCCATCAAAATAGACAAAATTGAAATGGTCCTATTTTCATGCTAAGTGGCAGCACAGGTGGCTAGCTGGCCTGCAAGTATCGAACCTAGGAGAAATTACGGGAAGTTAGCAAATTTTGTAATTTTGAATAAAACCTTAATTTAAATGCCTTAAAAATCTCATAATTCAATTTATTAAGAAGCAACAACATTTATACCTTTTACCAAACTTTTGTGGATGAATTTAAGGTTTTATGGATCAAGTATGAAGGTTTATGAAGAAAATTGGAGGGTATTTGGATGGCAAAATAGGTGAAAAATGGTGCCCAACAAAGACATCAAAGTAGTATGAAGAACCATCGGGTGTATACATCCTTCAGGCCCCCCATTGGTCATGGACCATCCATGATAGCTAGTGGGGAAAAGGATCATTTTGACAGACGAGGATTACCCCATCAGTGCAGTCACTACATACATACTTGCTATGGCCCTACAAAGGATCCTACATGAGATGCTTTTGTGTCTAAGGTTTGTATATGATTTGTAAATGGTTGTAAATGGTGGATTATATTTTTAAATGTATATTTTACAATCATTATCTATGAACATTGATTAGTGTATTTAATGTGTAGTTGATGTTTTTGGCATGTGCAGTTGCTTCGAGATGAAACAACAAAATCAAGGTGAAATTCCACATTACTGCTCCCAACCTTGATTCCACCATGGCATCAGTGAAAAATATTGCAGCATATCGCATACAAGTATCTAAAAGAGTGTATGGTTGTAGGATTTAAAAATTGAGTTAGTTACAATTGTTAGATTTTATATGACAAATCAATATTAATGTTGTTTTGCTTTCATAGGTGCATGTGGAAGAGATTGCGAACATGTCTCCACCTGTGCTGAGCATATCACTTGTCATGCAGGTAATTTGTTGAAATTAATTATATATTTGACGTGAAATTCATTGTGTTTTTATGGTTAATTTACATGTGTTTTCATCTAATGAAATGTATTTCATATGTTTATGTAGGTTCCATCTCCTACCATACAATCACCATTTGAACACATCTCTACATATATTCCACATAGTTTAATTTTTCCACATTTCATGTCAAGTCATGTGACCGAGCACTCCACCCCTATGATCGAAATCCCCATATTTCTCCATAGGCCACTCTGACCCATCGTAGAACAACTAGTTCCATATTACCACCCCCAGCCATCCCCTCATATGTTTCCCACACCTATCCAATATTTGGCTCCATCTGCTCCATCTAAATTGGCTCAATCCACATCAACTCCATCCATTTCCCATACATCTACTCCCTCCCATTGACCTACATCATCCCCCTCCACCACCATTTCCTCAGAGAAATTTGTCAATCCCAATGCTCCACGTCCTAGCCATGAAGGGAAATCTCCCACATCATCTTCAATATTCATGGTGAGATTTATAACTTCATTAAAATATTATAAATAATGAATGAATTTTATAAAATAATGCATTTTGGTATTATGTATTAATGATTTTTCTAATTGTTGCAGGTAGGATCAATCTTCATCCAACTCAAAGTGGAGGAAGATTGATTTTGGAGATGATCGTGAGGGTGTCGACGGTGGCCATTGTGATTGAGACACCCACTATGCACATTAACCACCATGTGGAATTTTTGGCAAGATATGTTTATTTGTGTATAGGCCATGACCCACCCTTATTCCATTTCTAGGCATGAGCATCCATATTGGTAGCGATGTTCCATTTTTTATAAAAATTTAATTTTGGACATATTTCCAATAGAAATTTATGACTTTCATCTAGTGTATATGACATAGTGTTTATGGATTCTTACATTATTTATGTGGATTTGATGTTATATATAATGACTATTACATGGTTCATGGTGAATGTGATGGGTTCACGGTGAATGGTGAATGGTGAATGTGATGTTATATGTATTATGACTGTTACATGCAATATATTTTAGATCACATGCATATTCCATTCAAAATGGGAGTGTGTTATGATAAATACAATCTTATAAAAAAAAATCAATCAAATAACTTGATCACCATATATGGCATGTATGCATTTATTATCCCTCTTCCAATCCACTTCATAACATCTTATTAAAAAGCATTAGGATTGAAAATTATGATATTTTAAGGCATAATACATTTCTTTTAATTATTGGACCAATATCACAACATTGAAATTCTTACCTTGTGTGCACAGCCCCAAAATATCCCTCTTTTAGGCTAAAAAATCACTTTTAAGGATTGTCGATGGTCCAGGGCCTACTCTTACCTAAACCATTGCCCCATCCTTACCTTTTCCAAGCCCACGAACCTACTTAAATCAACCTTATACTCTAGCCTAAACCACTCCATTATCTAGCCAAAACTACCAAAACCTATATCATATTTAGCTTATCCATCCATAGCTTAGCCTACAATAATCGAACCTACAGTATCCTCTACCCTCCACTTTCTAACGCACCCTACCATGCCTACACTAACTAAATAACCTACTTTAACCAATCATACCTTGGCCTAAACCTCTCTAATATAATACTTGCTTACACTAAACTTAAACTACCATAACCTGGACAATTCTACATTAACCAAAATCTAGCCTATACCGTACCATATACTACCTTTAAGAGCTCCATAATTCCTAGAGTCACCTTAAAGACTTCAAATTCAATGTCACCATTGATCAAAATCTAGTAGCAAACATTCATACCTTTATAACATACTCTAGCCCTGGAAATATAACTTAGAAACCTAACCTAGCCATGGACGCCTAATTTAGAAACCTAATTGGTGGATCTTTGGTATGATAGCCAATTCAAATCTTTCAAAACAAGATTATTACTTTATTCTGTCTATCTGAGATCGTACAAAGATAAGAGGTGATGGAACTATATGTGCAACATCAAGAGGATCTAATCTATTGTGGGGATGAGGTGACGATTTAATGGAAATGGAGTGCTAAAGAAAATTTGAATAGGGAAGGAAAACGTTCTCTAAGTGGAAACTACATGTACTAATTCTAATTGTATGAAATGGGAATGTAAACTTGACTGTTAATGAAATTACCAAACTAACCCTTTCATGAAATAGATAACCATAGTAATTAACTAGAACTCAAATCACTACTCTGGGATGCGGAAATAGCTTACTGTTAAAGAAATATAATCATGTGGAAGTAAGCAATTCTAATTTAACAATTTCAATCTTCGCTACCAAACTGAATGCATAGGAGAATAGTTCTACGTAAAACTATAGAAGTAGATAAACATCTACAAGAATCCTTAATCTATGCTACATAAACAATAAATAGAATTTTAATGAAATCCAATTTCAATTAACTTTAAGAATTACTAATCTTTGCTGCAACAATCATAACTAGGATTTTAATGAAATCAAATCACAATTTGCTTCAAGAATTATGAGTCTACGCTACAAGAATCATAGCTAGAAATTTAATGCAATCATATTATAGTTCACACACACATCTAATCTACTGAATACTCTAATTAAGAGAAGACTCCTGATATCACGATGAGGGGACCCTACCCCACAACAACACAACATAAAATTAAAACTAAGTACTCACAGATAGAAAACACACCATTCAATAGAAAGTTGGTTCATTGTTCGGTCCCATGCTGAATGTATAAGATCACAAAAAATATTAACTTTTCTATGCCGGCCAATATATTAACAAAGAATAAGTAGTCTATATGTTCCCTAAGGATTATATATATATATCTTTACAGAGAATCATAAAATACGTAAACCTACTACTAAAAGTACTCTTGGTCACAATTGAGCCCTTGTCCCTACAAATGTTGAAGATAAATAATGGAGAGCTAGGGTCTCGTAATGTTTTGGAGGCTACTATAACTTCCCTTAACTAGATATTCATTCCTTCATTAACCTCTGGAACTCCAGATATTATTTAAGCCTCTGATAGTCACTTCAGTTGTGACTGAATCACGACTGGAGGTGGAACTCGTCGTCGTTTTATAATTGGATCTTCAAAACAACATCAATCTTTGTCTTTATTCCTGATGTGATTTCCTACAGTTCACAATGAGATTCTAGTACCATGCATTAGACTCCTTTAATCAAGTTTTGAAATGAATCGAGCAAAATAAAAGATAAACATTCCATATCATCATATTTCCATTCATTAAATACTTAATCAACCTCATAGTATGTGTTCAACCCCTTAGACAATACCCCATTGGGATGCATAGTTAGGCTATCAGTGCATGATTTTCCTACCAAAATTAAGACTCGTCACTAATCTAGGCCTACAACCCTAATATAGAAAACTTGAAACCAAATTTACAAATATAGAAACCTAATCTAGCCCTAGAAACACCAGAAACCTAATATAGCCCTATAAACACTAATCCAACCCTATACCTCCATTGTTAATAATCCCTTGGGAGATTTAAAGTCTACAATAGTTCCATTATATGGTGGAATTTTTAACCATGCATTGTGTTCTTGGGATTTGCTACAATATTCCCTAGGGTTGTCAAAAATTCATTATGGGGCAAGTAAAAACCATTTTTCCCCTCACATTGTTGTAAACAAAATCTCAAGGACCTTCAATGTGTAATAAATCCAAGGAATGCCAATGATTATTTTCAAGGTGCAGAAAATTGACTACTCTTGGTAATTGACAATTTTATATTTCAGCTTTCGCATGGATGATTTTAGTAGACCCTAACACAAATTATTTAGACATTTAAATTTCTTTTTACTTCAACAATTATGAAAGCACATGGTTATGTTGGACCTTCCTCTAATTCCCTTCTATGATGATGTTTATCCAAAGGGTATTCTCAAAAAGCACCATCAAGATATTTTTCAAAGGTTCCTATTTCTATGCAACACCACCTTTGCATCATGTGAGTGGTGATCTATGTGGTAATCAACCCACCAATTCTGTTATGGTGACTAGTGTTTACTAATTGTTATTGAAAAATGGTATTCGTTGTATCTTAATGGGAGAGAAGGAGACATTGATCGACATGTAATTTCTAGAAATTGGTTGTACATGGTGTGCATCAATTTATGTTATGCTTCATCAATAACAAACCCAAGAGAGGTATTATTAAGGTTGGTGTTAGTAGGTTCCACAATAGGAGATTAAAATGAACCAAATAATAGATTTGCAAGGGGGGATTTGTAATCCTTCTATCCTAACCTTTTCTAAATGAGTGTTAAACCATGGTTTCCATTTTTACTAGAATTTGGTCCATAATAAATAACACTAAGGTTCTTTGTTAGAATCTAAGGTCATACACCAAGTTACAATTGAGGTGTTAGTATCGGTTGTACTAATGCAACCATTTGCTACAAAACCACAAATATAGATTCAATGCCTAAATTTGATGGAAAACTGAGGAGTAGGGATAATCGAGGGTTACACATAGAAGCTGGAGGAACTATCTACAATATCTAAACAAACATGAATAAAGATCACATAGTTACTTAAGAGAGTTTGAAGAGGACAAGGTCACATGGAACAACAGATTTCATCACTAAAACTAGAGAATGCATAATACTTTTTGAAGTTTGTAGGATATAATTTAAATATTAGAGCTATTCATTCTCCAAGTTAGAATCATATAAGAATGGAATGAGTGAAAATGAAAAAACTTGGACAAAATTTTATCTAAAAATATGCTGATGTCACAAATCTTATATAAATATACTAGAGAATTTATTGCCATTGTAATGTTGAATATGAAAACAAAAACGCTCTTAGTTAGATTAGAGTGGCGTGGATTGCATCTAATGTGTGTCAATGATTAGTTGAGTTTCCCCTTGCATGTTGGTTAGTTTTTATTTATTTCCCTTTACATCAAAATGAAGAGGGAGGACTAATCCCTTTTTAGTGGAAGGATAAGTTGTCTCTCACGCCTCAAGTGAATTCTAGTTTGTACCAACGATTGGTTGGAAATTTATTGTACATTAATCATACTCAGTTACATATTTCTTTTGTTCTTTGTCTACTCTCTCACTTTATGCAAGTTTTGCATAATTAAATAGAAAGCAACAAATGGGTTACTTCCTTGGTTAAAAAATAATCTAATTACCTTCGTAACTCTAATGATCAAATATTCGTTTGGAACTTGTTACTTGGGCATGCAGACAACATATCCTTTTTATTTTTTCCACCAGAGTGGGTATAGAGCAATTATTCTTACATATCAACAACCACTTTTCCCTCATTCGCATTCTTCTCAACCACAACAATCATGTGTAATCATCACTCTCTCTCAATTCCCTACTCTTAATCTAGCCCTTGAAACCATATCACGGCCTTGAAATAACAAACTTGATGCACATCCAATTCTTCATACTCGACATATGCTAATATTTAAATGTCTTGAAGCACTTCATCATTTCTTGGTGATAGATTGTTGGTTGGAGGATGAATTGATAGCGGAATTTGAGTGGGATCTACTGGACGCATATGCTTCACTTGTGGAGGTAAAATAGAATTCATTGTGTCGTTCATTGTGCTAGTATCTGAGGCACTCACAGTTGCATGTCTATTTCTTTCTATGCCCAACCTTTCTTTTTCTCTTAGATCATGGAGATTTTTAGGAGATAGATCCTTCCTTCTAGAATTTTTTGTTCTATTTCGTTTGTTTCCCATCTCCACAAACCTTTTTAAGAAAACAAGTATGTTGCCCCTGCAAAATAAATAACATTTGCAATAAGATTGTGAGTATCATTCAATATTATCCATTGAATGCTTATGGGAGTGATGTTGTAATCTCTACATTGAATGCACAAGAAGACATTCCAAAACCAATATTCAAAACACAAGAAGGTCATTATAAATTTTTGGTGATCATGCGATTTGTGTTGGTATTTTTTGATGATATACTTGTCTATAGAAAATATTGGGAAAAGCATGTATCATATGTTGACAAGGTCTTAAAACCATTAGAGGAGCACTAGATCACTAGATAAATTTGTGTGGAGTAATGATTCATAATGGTTCACTAGATAAAATTATGTGGTAGAATGTTTTTTTTGCTAAAATAACAAAGGAGAATCAATCAAGACATTGGGTTAAAATATTTTCTCTTCTTCTTTGATTATAAGGAAACAATTGGGTAGGTGTTACAGTATGGTATATGGAAAATAAAAAATATAGTTATTATAGTGGATGGGGTTTGATAGTAGAAGGTTATTATAAGGCAATGAAGTTGTTGGTACTAGCCAAGTGGCCAAGGAAGTCGACACTACAACAAATTTGACTTTTAGGGGGGGGATTGTCTTCTTCCTCTAAAAGACACTTTTGGGGGCAATTTTGGATTTGGCGGCGTTGTTTACAAAAACACCTCCAATAGCACCGACGCTAAAAGTTTGGAATTTTACGGGTGTTTTTGGAAGAGATCAAAGCTGCCCCTACAAGTGACTTTTGGGGGCGATTCTAAACCTCCCCTAAAAGTGACTTTTGAGGGCGGTCCTAAACCCCCCTCGTAGACAACTGTGGGGGTGATTCGAAACCCCCCCTTAAAGTTCTTATTACAAATGTTTTGGTGAGGTTACAAACCCACCTCATAGGTTCCTATGGGGGTGGTTCTAAAACCCCCCCTAAAACTTCATCTTACAAACCTTAGGAGGCAATCTTAACAAAACCGCCCCGAATAGCACCGATGCTAAAAGTTTGTACTTTTAAGGGAGGTTTTGGAAGAGATCAAAACCGATGCTTCAAAGTAAACCTCCTTATCAAATTTACATTATCCATGGGTGATTAAAATTGGTAGAAGAATCCAGAGTGGGCGTCACACTCATTTAGAAAGGGGATTATGAACCCCAAACATTATATATATATATATATATATATATATATATATAAAGTTACAATTTAGAGGAATCGATTCACGAAGAGAGTATACTGCAACAATTCCATCTATAGTAACTAAGAATATAGATAAAAAACAATGAACCCATGTTAGATCTTATCATCCCTACACTGTTTCTAAGGATTCCTAATTTCAAGAAACCAATAAGGGTTGGCTTTGTTAGATCTCATTATCCCTGCACTGTTTCTAAGGATACCTAATTTCAAGAAACCAATAAGAGTTAGGTTTGTCAGATCTTATCAGAATACCTAATTTCAAGAAAACATTAAGAACTGGGTTTGTAGGAGAATTGTAGAAATCATACAAAACGCAGATGAGTGTTTCTAGCAACATGCATCATACATTGTATTTGCAACCCAATGAACTCTCGAGTTGCGAATGCAGTTCCTACAATGATTGTTGAAAGAAGAGCAACAAACATTACAATGAAATGCAATATCACCCCTGTCATCCTCAAACTCCTGTCTATCTTAGTGATTACATTATTGTGAGGATTAGGATTGAGAACCGCCCCAAAATTCCTGTTAAGTTTCCCCTCGATATTCTTCCCCATTTAATTACCACTTATTTATTCATCTACTTCTACAAAGATGACAAACAATGTAATGAAACATACTAGTTCTCAACCGGACTTATATAAGTTAAAAACTATCGTTATAACTATTAAATATTCATTTATGATTAGGGATTAAATCTCTCTCATCCCAAGTTAAGGAGTGAACCTTAGGTTAAAGTAGGTGAATTTTTAAATTGACAATTGTTTTTATTTTTTTCTTCACATAGAAAACATATATTTGAAAAATTATATAATTCTTGGTTACATAACATGTGGCATAATATTTAACAATTTCTAATTTAACATGTAACATGTCACTTTCTATACAATTTAAGTTAATCTAGGAAATAGTTATCAAGTTTTCACACCCTAAAATTAGGGTTTCAAATTTTCAAATAATTGTTAGTCCATTTACTTCAAAGTTGAAATATGTTGTGGGTCCTTGGAAATGCTGAGGCTAATTAATGAAATGGCATGAAACCAAACCTACCCAGTGGCATTGTAGAGGACATCTCTTCAATTTTTTTTCGTTGTGAGATTCTGACTAATGGCCAAATGCAAATCATGATGGTGGTACTATGAAAAAATTATGGCTCTACAAGTCATGTTGGTGTAGAATAATATTATTAACAAGTTAACAACAAGGATGAAATCACCGAGGTGATGATCAAATACAAAATTCAGCTTGAATCCTGCAGAATGTGGTGTTTTTCGTGGTCTTAACAACACTGACACAACCATTAATGATTTGTGGAATTTTTTTAAAAGTTGTTACCAACTTGAATCTGGTAGCTTCGATATTGTTGAGATTTGGTTTTCAATTTTTCATGCTCTATTGAAATGGAAATGATGGATATTCTTTTTATATTTTATATTTATTTTAAATTTGTGGTTCATTGGCTTCATGGGATACATCTACAAAAATAATAGATACCTACTATTCACAAAGAATCAAGGTATCCCCAAAGTCTATCATAACATGTTGCGAGTTAGATTTGAGTGTGGGTGGGGAGTATCACAACACCAAAGTTAAACATCTAGCTTCGAGAATGAAATAATGGATCTTCTCTTAGTGTTTTTATGTTTTTCATGAATGGAAATGTAAGTAGATTCAAATTTAAATACAATCCCATTATCAATCCATGTAAATGTCTTCCAATGCTCATAACGTCATTTTCAAAACTATATTTTTTAATAGGTCATAAGGCTATGTAAATCATATATAAAAAAGCTAACGTAATCAACAATTACAAAATTATCAAGCATGTGTCTAATGGGCATCAAAATAAAGCTTCCATTGGGAATATTCCAAATACATTCTAAAAATATTTCCCTAATTCAAAAGATGGAACAACTGCCTAGTCAAAGTTTTTTGGAATTTCAGAACTTTAAAAACCCTAAGATAAAAAATCGTGCATAATTTTTAGGATGAAATCACAATATCTGCTCTAGTTTATAACAAATATAGCAAAGAATAAACAAATAATGAAATCACAATATCTTCTCTAATCTATAACAAAGACAATAAAGAATAAAAGAGAGTACTAGACCTGAGCATACCTTGTAACTTTCAGCTGCTACATATAGAGGCTTATTCATGTTGTGGGACACTAATGTGATTTGATACGTTTCAATCATATTGATAATATAAGCACTCTCAACAACTCTATCCTCTTACCGAGCACCCTTCTACCTACTCACTTATAGAAAAAACCTGCTTACTTATAACCTATTCATCCAAGAAGGCTTCATAGGGGATGCATGCTATTCATTAACCCTTTACCTTAATACTCCTTATTAATTATTCTATGCACCACTATTTATTTCTTGTGCACCTTCTTCCTATTTCCTTTGCTTAGCGTGTGACCTACCAACACTGAATTTTAACCACTCTGTGCCTCTGACTTACCTTATTTTTTTATTGAATGGGATTTCTTGGGTGAGCACTTTTAACTGGACTATCTACCTTTATCCTACCTTACCCTTTACTTGAATGTTACCACCAACCCTATTCTCTTTACCCATGGACCTCTCCAACTTAGTGATCCCCAACCTAGGGCTTTAGGCATAAATAATTTTGGATATGAACGACACCACTATCTTCTCTTGTAGCACTGGGATGAAAAACAAATCCAAGATATGCACCGATTAATTAAGATAGAAGGAACACTAGGTATGTTTCTTACTTTTCTGAACTTCAATGTTTACCTATTGCTATAACCCAAATGTACTTTTTACCACCCTTGATATGCAAACTATCTCAGAGACCTTAAATTTGATATTCAAAGGCTTTCCATAGGTAGTTTTTTACCTCACCCATCCTTAATGAACTTCAACACTCTATGCCTTATTGCATGGATGGAGGGAAGGATGAGTGTTTCCTACCCTTACCAATTCTTGAAGCCTGGAATTCTTATCGTATTTGGTTGGTAGACACTATTGCTACGAATCCTTTATCCTACCTTCCCGTTATTTAAGTGTTTTTAGCAATTCTGATTTACCACTCTGTGCCTCACCCTACCTACTTAGTTATCCCTAAACACCTGCTGAATGAATTCTTAGTGGGTACAAACATCTATATCCTCTCTATTGGGACAAGCTAAACTTGGACAACCCATTGGATCCATTAAAATAACCTTCTAAACGGAACAGGGCTAAAGGTCTTTCCAACTATCATAATTGTCCCAAAAAACTTATAGCAATTGCAAAACCAGAACACGAGAGCATCTCAATAGGTATACCGCTAGATTATTATACCACACTTATACTTAATCAGTAGATCAAATTGTTGAATGTGTGGTCCATTTAAGGTGGTTTTGATCCTACAAACTAGATTGGAACTTAATTAAAATAAGCATATGATGGTCTATATGAAAGATAATTTGATTTCCCAAGATGTAATGGTGCCATTGGTTTAAATCCTATGCCAGACTGTAGAAATCCTTTACATATTACGTAATATAAATGGGATCAGTAGTCACTTTTATGATTCAATTACATTGATATCATTCATCATGTTAGCTAAACCACAACTTATCTATACTTATATGGATATGCGGTAATTATTGGTTACCAAACTAAGACATGTTCTATGTAATGATTGATCACTATTACATATTTCCTCGAAAAGGATGCCTGATTTCATGAATCTGCTTGTACCATTGGTAATAGTTATGGAAATCATAGAGGTTATTGCTATCAATATTATTCGATTTTATTAGGGTAACTATGTTATATATAGAATATAGAAGCAATGGGTGTTATTGGTCAGCTTTAACTAAGTAAGGTACAAGGTAAACTAGTACTCATTGTGTGATTGGTTTCAGAGCTATTACATCAATATCGATTGACTCATACTTATAGCTTTGATCGCAATAAGATCATTTCCTTGAAAGCTATGTGTAAAAGAAAGGTGATATAAGAGAAGAAGGTAGAAGGGAAACCATAATCATTATTATGCTTACAACATGGAGAGTGTACTAGCTCGGATTGTATGTATTATTCATAATATACATGATAATAGTAAGTAACATGAAAATAGTTGTTACATAGTTATAGAGTTACTATTATCTCTATCATTTTCATCATTGTTGTTATTCATTACACGTTATGGTAGTCCCCTAATGATCTCTAAGCTTACTTATTACTAATAGCTTTGTATGTTAAATTTTGAGCATTAATTCACAATACTCTAGGATCTTTGCTAAGAGAATAACATATATAGTATATCAATGCATGACAATCACAATATGACAAGCATCATAAGAATCAAAAGCATAAGAGACAAGAGACACAGACTTTCTGTGGGGAAAACCCTAAGGTGAAAAACCCCACAACTTCCTCAGAGATAGAGAGAGCAATGGCTCAACCAAAGTACAACCAAATAACACTGAGATAGTCTCCTAGTAGCAGATGATCCTCCTCCTCACTAGTGTGCCACTTTCTGAGTGAGAGTGAGATGCTTTTCCGAATGTGTAAAATAGAGATCTCTGATCTCTATTTATACTAACCTTTTTGACCAGTGACCTTATGGGGCCGACTTGTCTAGCTAGGTACATCCACATTATATTATATATAATTCAGGGCCGACCACACATGGTGGTCTAATAACCCATCGGCAAGTACACACACTTGCGACACTTGTCAATCCACATGATGACACTTCCTTATAGAGGAATAACACATCTCTTATTAGGGTACAATAAATATATTTAAAATACACAGATGAAATACATTCCGAAGTTACATATACATCAACACTCCCTCTTAACTAGGAAGGTATTTCTCGACACAGATCTGCTAGACAAGTCTTCTTCTCGGGATCATCGTCATTGCTGCTGCTATCTCAACCAATCTCTTACTCTACTCGTCATAGGAAGTTCTACAGAGCCAGTCCTTTTTCATACTGGATGTAGGCCCACCACCTACAGGTCTTCATTATCACTGTCCATACTGTGGAATCTTCAGGACTTATTACATGCGTCACAAAATGTTAAAAGAGTCTCTTGACTAGCAAGAACTCTAAAGAGCATCTGAGGCCTTTTTCATCCTGTCCAGATCTCCAGGACTTATTACATGTGACCCCACCACAAAACCTCGCAAGAGCATCCCAGGCTGTTACGAGCACGCAGCTCTACCTATAGGATCTCCCAGGGCACGAATTACATGTGGTCATGGAAAAACCTCGCAAGAGCATCCCAGGACTGATTACGGGCACACAGCCCAGCCTATCGGATCTCCCAGGGAACCGAATTATATGCCATAGGACAAAACCTCGAAAGAGTATCTGCCAAATATCCCAGGGCACCGAATTACATGCCATAGGAAAAACCTCGAAAGACTATCTGCAGATCTCCCAGGGCACCAAATTATATGTCCTCCTAGAGCAAAACCTCGAAAGAGCATTTGCCAGATATCCCAGGGCACCAAATTACATGCCATAGGCAAAACCTCGAAAGACTATCTGCAAATCTCCCAGGGCACCGAATTATATGCTCATCTGCACAACCTGATCCACGGCCATAGAGTATCAACCTGATACTCACCATACATCATCCTGATGTACACATGATCATCCTGATCATCATCACTGCAACATCCTGCTGCATGTCATCTGGAGCAACATCCTGAAGCTCGTCATCCATGATCATCCTGATCATCATCACTGCAACATCCTGCTGCATGTCATCTGGAGAAACATCCTGAAGCTCGTCATCCATGATCATCTTGATCATACAATGCATCTACCTGATGCATACCAAGTATCTACCTGATACATATCATCATACATGATCCACCTAATCATACAATGTATCCACCTGATACAAATACAAATACATGATACATATCACTATACATGATCCACCTGATCATACAATGTATCCATCTGATACATATACAGATACATGGTCCAAGCATCCAACATGATGCATATACAAAAATACATACACATGATGCGTACATACATATAAATGATCCAATTGATCATATCCAACATCCAACATGATGCATACATACATACATAAAAATGATCCAACTGATCATATCCAGCAGAAACCAGAACATCATCTTGATGCTCATCATCCAGCGCTTACATCCACAACCATGTGAAGGATCCTCCTTCCAACATGCATGGAATGGCTCCAGCAAATGTGTCCATCACTTCTTCCTCGAAGTGTCCTCGATCTGAAGAACGCCAAGCCTCTCTCTGAAGTACTCGAACTTCACTTTGGCTAGTGGCTTCGTCAGCACATCTGCAATCTACTCGTCGATTGCAACATACAGGAGCTTCACAGCTCCTCTCTGCACCATATCCCTGATATAGTGATATTTGATCTTTATGTGTTTCGACCTGTCATGAAACACTGGATTCTCTGACAGCTTCACACAACTCTTGTTATCACAGAAGATACCAGTAGCATCCAACGGGAGATCAAATAACTCAGACAGTAGCTTCCGTAGCCATACTGCCTCACAACTAGCTGAACAGGCTGCAACATACTCTGCCTTAGCTATACTCAATGCTACGCAGGACTGCTTTCTGCTAAACCAAGAGATCACACCTGATCCCATACTGAAGCAGCACCTAGATGTGCTCTTCCTATCTGTAGCACGGCCAGCCCAATCTGAGTCAACATAACCCTGCAGGTTAACCTTTTGATTCGCTTCATACTTGAGCCCAAAATCCACTGTACCCTTCAGGTACCTCAGAACATGCTTTACAGCAACCAGTTGAACACTCCTCGGATCCGTCAGGAACTGGCTCAATGTGTTCACAGCAAAGCAAATATCTGGTCTCATGTTCGTCAGGTACATCAAGGACCCAATCATCTGATGATACATAGAGACATCAACCGGCTCAGATGAAGCATCACATAGAAGCTTCAGATTCGATGCCATAGGTGTGGCCATGGCCTTGTAATCCATCATCCCGAATCTCTTCAGGATATCTACTGTGTACTTCCCTTGACTAAGGAAGATCCCACCTACATTCTGCCACACCTCCATACCTAGGAAATAGTGCATCATTCCCAAATCTTTCATATCGAATTCAGCAGCAAGCTTCCTCTTAGTATCTGCAATCAGTCTGTCATCTCCTGTTGCAAATAAGTCATCCACATATAGGAGTAGAATCACAGGATTCCCTTCCTCAACCTTGTAGTAAAGGTTGGAATCCGCTTTACTCTTGGTAAAGCCCAAACTAGATAGGAAACTATCCATCCTACCATACCAGTTTCTGGGAGCTTGCTTCAAGCCATACAAGGCTTTCTTCAATCTGCACACATATGACTCCTTGTCATGTATTTCAAAACCAAGTGGTTGTTCCACATATACTTCCTCTTCAACTACACCATTCAAGAAATTAGTCTTGACATCCATTTGGTGTATTTTCCATTTCATTGCTGCAGCCAGGGCAAGTACTGTTCTGATGGAAGTATACCTAGATACAGGTGCAAAAGTTTCTTCATAATCTATTCCCTCTTTCTGAGAGAAGCCACGAGCTACGAATCTTTCCTTGTATTTCTCTACACTGCCATCTGCAACATGCTTGATTTTGTAGATCCATTTGGAAGTCACAACAGACTTCTCTTTAGGTCTTGGGACAACATCCCAAACATCATTCTTCATTATTGATTGGTATTCCTCAACCATGGCATCCTTCCATTCTTTCTTTTCCACAACTTATTCATAACTGGAAGGCTCTTTGTTCATAATGTCACAGAGTAAAGCAACATAGCTGGTATGTAATCTGGTTCTCTTCTTTGCTCTATGTTCTTTTTCTGGAATGCCAAATATTTTTGCATCTTGAATGATCTCTCTAGCCCATGCAGGTTTCCTCTTGTGAGAGTTATTCTCACGGGGTGTATCTACAGGTTCTTGTGGATCTTCAAACTCACGAATAACTTCTGGAACTGCTTCAGTCATGGTAGTGTCTTGAAATCTGGTTTCCTTAGGTTCTTCATAAACTTCGATAGGTGCCTTCCTTGATTTGATGAATGCTGAGTTTTCATCAAATGTTACATCCCTGCTGACATCAATCTTCTTGAATCCTGGAAAGTATATTTTGTAAGCCTTCAAGCTTTCGCTGTAACCCACAAAGATACCCTTCTTTCCTGAAGGATCTAGTTTAGTCCTCTTTTCCTTTGGGACATGAGTGTATACTAGACAACCAAATATTCTCAGATGACTGACTTCAGGTTTCTTACCAGAAAAGACCTCTTCTGGTGTCTTGTTGTCCAATATCTTGTGGGGTGTTCTGTTCTGCACATATATAGCTGTTCTAGCTGCTTCTTCCCACAGATGCATAGGTAGATCCTGGTCATGCAACATTGCCCTTACTGCTTCCATGATAGTTCTGTTCTTCCTTTCTGCAACTCCATTCTGTTGAGGATTATACGGAGCAGTCAACTCCCTCTTAATCCCTGAATCACTACAAAGCTTCTTGAAGTCACTTGAGGTGAATTCTCCACCATTGTCGGATCTGAATGTTTTGATCTTCTTGTCAATTTGATTCTTCATCAAGGTTTTGAATTCCTTGAATTTATCAAACACCTCATCTTCGCTCTTCAAGAAGTATACCCAATTCTTTCTGGAGAAGTCATCAATAAATGAGACATAGTAAACATACCCACTCAGGGAACTGGATGACATAGGACCACATACATCTGAGTGGATGATTTCCAATATGTCTTTTGCCTTGCTTTCACTGCTTGGGAAAGCCTTCTTAATATTCTTACCTTTTGCACATCCTTTGCAAACACCTTCATGTTTGGTCTTGATTTCAGGAAGACCCTCTACTGCCTTGCTTGCAATTGGAAGTGCTCTATAGTGCATATGAGCAAGTCTTCTATGCCAAATTTCACTTGGCTCCATGGATTCATGCACCATGGCATGTTCATGTTGTCCCTTCAATTTATACAAACCTCCCTCTTGCTCTCCAATCATTACTGCATCATCTATGTTCTTTCCCTTTGGCCACATTAGGACTTGTCCATCCACAAATGCAACCCTCATACCTTTTGCATCCAATGCAGAGATGGAGAGTAAGTTCTTCTTGAGCCCAGGTACATAAAGGACTTTTTTCATCTTCAAGGATTTTCCAGAATCTAGGTTGTAGGAGGCTTCACCACTTCGTTTGATTGGGTATTGATAATCATCCCCAAGTTTCACCTTATGGGGTGATTCATGTTCAGATAGGTTCACAAAATATTCCTTAAACCCAGTCATGTGTTTGGAAGCCCCATTGTCAATTAACCAATCATTACAACCATGAGAGATAGTACCTGTAAGAGCAGAGATCATAACATACTCTTCTTCACTTGATGAGTTATTATCACTATCACTTTCTTCCCTAGCCCTCTTCTTTGGGGGTTCATCATCTTCGACAGCATGAGCATGGAACCTTCTTTTGCTGCCCTTCCTCTTCTTATTGTTGTTATTATCCCTTTTGTTCTTGGGACAATCTGAGGCAAAGTGACCCTTCTCATTGCATGTGAAGCATCTTAGGTCCTTCTTTCTCTTTTGATAGGATCTATTGTGGCGAGGGTGCTTTTTCTTGGTTTTGCTTCTTTTGGTGTGGGCTGCAAGAGATTGATCTTCACCTCCCATCTTTTCCTCACGAGCTATAAGTCTAGCTTCTTCTTGAGAGCATTCTTCCCGCAATCTACTGAAGGAGATCAACTTCTTCCTTGCACAAATTCCTTGAATGAAGGAATCCCATGACCAGGGTAGGCCATTTAGAGTGGTCATCACCACTTCACCATTCTCCACCATTTCATCCACTGCTTCTAGTTTTTCCTTGATCTGGGAGACCCTTAAAAAATAAGATTGAATGGTTTCTCCATTCTGAAACTTTACTCCTTTCAATTGGTTCCGCAGGGTCATCTTCTGATTTATGTTCTTTCCTTCAAATAGCTTGGTCAAAGATTCAAACATCTCCTTGGGTGTCTTAAGAAAACACACATGGGGTATGAGATGGTCTTTGATGGAATCAGCAATGATTCTCTTTGCCTTGACCAAGTTCTTCTTATGCAATACCTTGGCCTCTTCCTCCTCTGGGATAGGGATGTCTTCTTTCACATATGGGTCCAACTCATTCTCTTCCAAGATTAACCCAATCCTATACTTCCAGGATCGGAAGTTATCAGCCCCTTCAAGCTTATCCTCAAGCTTGGTGTGGAGAGACATCTTAAAGAGTACTTCAAATGGAAATAGAAAAGATTTAGATCTTACCACTTGGGATGCTAAAAATTGGATCTGGTCCTCGATTAGGGTTTGTCGGAAAAACCCTAAAAATTCAAAATGTGAATTTCAAATTTCTAAAAGGATAGAAAGATGCGCCTTGATGAGCTGATCAGCCTGGTGAATTCAGAATTTGAGATCAGTAAAGTTTTGCCCTTCAGAATTTCCTTTTTGTCCTCCGGGGTTCACTGGAGAGAGCCCTGAATTAGGGTTTTAGTTTCCCGGAGATCTACCCAGCCACAAATCTCGATCCAAAGCTCTAAACTTCGATTTTTGCAAGGAGCTTCCAGCTGTGCCTTCAGATTCAGAAAATTCCTATTTTTGTGGAAACCCTAATTTTTAGGGCCAAATATGTAAATGCTCGCAATTGAATTCTGATTGGACAGATAGATGCGCCTTGATGAGTAGAGTCAATCTACTATGCTGATTTTCAAAAATCTGTGGAGAGAAACCCAATAAACAAGGAACTCAAGCTTCCGACACTGCAAAATGTCTTCTTCTCAGGTTAGCTCTGATACCATGTTAAATTTTGAGCATTAATTCACAATACTCTAGGATCTTTGCTGAGAGAATAACATATACAGTATATCAATGCATGACAATCACAATATGACAAGCATCACAAGAATCAAAAGCATAAGAGACAAGAGACACAGAATTTCTGTGGGGAAAACACTAAGGTGAAAAACCCCACAACTTCCTCAGAGATAGAGAGAGCAATGGCTCAACCAAAGTACAACCAAATAACACTAAGATAGTCTCCTAGTAGCAGATGATCCTCCTCCTCACTAGTGCGCCACTTTCTGAGTGAGAGTGAGATGCTTTTCCGAATGTGTAAAATAGAGATCTCCGATCTCTATTTATACTAACCTTTTTGCCCAATGACCTTATGGGGCCGACTTGTCTAGCTAGGTACATCCACATTATATTATATATAATTCAGGGCCGACCCCACATGGTGGTCTAATAACCCATCGGCAAGTACACACACTTGTGACACTTGTCAATCCACATGATGACACTTCCTTATAGAGGAATAACACATCTCTTATAAGGGTACAATAAATATATATAAAATACATAGATGAAATACATTCCGAAGTTACATATACATCAACATTGTACTCATATTCAATGGTGTTTATGAGCATATCAAATATAGTAACATAATTAAGCATGATGATACAAGAGTATATTAATTCCCTTATTTGTACTATAGAAATAAGCGTATACTTAGTAATAATAGTAATACAGGTATTGTAATCCTAGTGATATCATCCTTATTACAAACCTGTTAAAAAAAGCAGTAACAATCATTACTATTTAAAGCTATATGATTGGAACAACTCTACATAGGTAATGTGTTTCAACTTATATGGTATTCAATCTAATCTTGATGCAAACCTTAAATTCAGCTACAATGTTAATTATGTATACATTTGTTTATGTAAAATTAGTCATGGGGTTGTTGAGGTTGATGTGGACTTACAGATGACAAATATCCATTTGGGGATGAATAGAAAATTTTAATAGAGTGCCCCAAGAACAAAGAAAGGTGGGTATGAGTACTCTACAATGCTAGAAATAAGCCTTTACTAAAACACATTTTTGTATCCTTCACAACCATAGTTCTTAAGGTTTGTATATTACACATTGGAGGAAATAATTCCATCTTCTAGTCGAAGATCCTCTGTGAGGCATAAGGATGTTGGTCCCTCTAGTTTTGTCGGTGATTATATATTTGGTTGTTGTTTGTATATATGTTGGATTGCTTCTTCAAAACACATACAAGCATATTATTTGATGTCTTGTTTTGTACATTCAATGAATGATGTGCTGAATTACATGGTTAAATAACAAATTTGTCTGGGTTGCATCTTATATTTCTTAGAGTTACAACATTTCCTTGTTCATATGTGGATATTTGTAGTCCCAGGTTATATAGAGGTTGTGTCTCAAAGTTAGGGTTTTTAAAACCTATTGATATAGGATTCTGCTCAAATTTCATTCAAACTTACTAACGTCCTTGAAACCTTTGCAAGGATGATGAAAGTATTATGGTTGTATCTTGACTCATTTGAAATCATGTGTTTGGAGGACATTATTCTATTCAATAATACTTGGAAGGATCATTTGCACTATCTGGACCAAGTCAAGAGGTAGAGCATTGATTTCCTTTTAGTCTCAAGGGATTCTATAAAAAGGGGATATATGGCAGTATCTGTCCGATCCAATCTGTCTAGCATTGATTTGATGATGATTTCAAATATATCAATTGACTACCATCGAAGAGCATATACAATTATGAAGTTTCATGGGAATGGTGAGTTGCATGGGAAAATTCATCATGCACTTTTCCCTTCCCGTGCACCCATTCAAATTTCAATGTATAGAACAAAAACCATGTCTAGATTGGTTGGGGTGACACTCAACAAAAGGAGTTCGAAGAGGTGAACTTTGAAGCATAGAGTAATGATTACTCTTGTCCTCACTCTGCCTAGCATTAAGATTGAAATGGTTTCTTATGGACATGCAATGTGTGAAGTCTTGATGAAACACCAAATACCTATCACATATTACTTTCATACTTTATTAGGCATAGTTTTGAATTAATTAGTCTATGATTGAAAAGTGGATGCACTAGCTCCAGCTGTTAAGCATGGTGACACTATTTGTATGATAAAGAGATGATTGTGCACAAAGACCATAATCCTATTCAATGCCTGCATACAACAAGATTCAGAATGCATGTTACAAGAAGTGGATCACATATGTGCAACGATTCAATATGTGGCTATTAACTACCAAAAACGGATGACAAATATTATTGTAGACTTGCTTTAGAGACCTCCATTAGTTTGATTGAAAGTGCTTTTGCAATTTCAAAAGATTGGATGCGATGTTTTCAAGGAATATTACACGTAGTGTCTAGACTTCACATAGATTAACTCAATCATCATAAATTTGGGGCAACATCACGAGATAAGGAACTCTGTGATTGCTTATTCAAGGACAATATTTTGTACAGATTCAGTCCTCTTTGTGATCCCCAAGGAGATAACGTGCTTCAACTATTTCTGGAGGCATACTATTCCATGGTAGCACGACATTCTAGAGTGGAGATGACAACAAGTAATTTACAAATGGATTTCTACTTACTAAGAATGGCATAGATGGTAGCAAAGTCCATGCACATTTGTCTCATTTGTAACATATTGAGGCCAACGAAGCTAGGAAATCACATTCAACTTCTAGTTCTAAGTAGACCATGGGAGTTATTTTTGGTGGAATTCCTTAGAATGTCAAAGACAAACAATAAGGGAAATAGATAACACATGGTAGTACTAGTTCACTTCAACAAATTGGTTGTCATGGTACATTGCAAGAGGAAAATTTTAGCACAGCAAGTTTCACAATTGTTCTTGGAGAATGTTTGGGTGCATTTAGGTCTACTATCATCAATCATCTCCAACCATGACAATAGATTTATCATCTACTTTTGGCAAGTGTTGTGGGAATTGATGGATACCAGGTTAAAGATAACTATTACATTCCATCCATGGACAAGCCGCAAATGTTTAAATTGAGGTAGTAAAGTGAAACATTGTTTAAGTATTGCACATTTTTAATCATTATCATCTGAATGTATGGGATACCAACATCCCATGTGTGCAACATAGTTATAGTCCTCCAATGTATATTGTGGTAAGCGCTTCACCTTTTGAAGCATGGCTTGGATTCCTGCCAAAATATCCATTAGCTTTGTTAGGCCATGTTCCTGAGGCAGCAATGACAAGGGGAGATATCGTACACATACAATTAATTAGGTTCCTTCACCAAATATGCAAGATTTGTGAAAAAGTTGAAGAAACTTTGGATAAAAATCAATAGTATCATTGGGCGAAGCATGATCGACTCTACGTAGATCATCAAATTTGCACAAGAAACAAGGTTTGGGTTTATCTTTAGGAGTGATTCAATGTGTAAAATGCAAAGTTCAAGCTGCTAAAATATAGCTCTCCTAACTATTATTGAGAATATTGGAGTGAAGGTATTCAAACTAGACTTACCAGCTTGCATGTGTATTCATTCAATGTTTAATGCGATTACCTGAAGTTTTATAATCCATAAATCTTGGATGATGGAAAACAAGAGTTTTTCGCGCCAATTCCTGAAGAACTTATCAATGAAGTTGGTGCAAAAATTCAAGAAGGCATAATTTTGCAGTGGAAAGAGTGGGAATGTAGGAAGCATACCATAAAATTGATTAGATTGTGCTAAAAGGAAATTCATCTTCACAAGTGTTTCACCTTGAGAAAATGTAGAGCAAATTTCCCCACCTAGCAAGGAAAGGCAATTGTTGGGGATCAACAACTCCTAAGCAGGAAGGCTTGATTCTAGGGGAGCTCAAAGATTGATCAAGTGTGATGGAATTACGGTATGGAGTTTGAATTTTTACTTCTTCTTATTATAGGGATACAAATTTGGTTGTATTGTAGGTGTGGATTAGCCTATCATAATTGAACACACTGCAGTGATCAAACCCTAACGTGCATCATGGTTTAACAACACTATGTTGTGGTGTGTTGATTTCCTTTTTATGTTGGCGAGTTCAACTACATGGTTTCTCAAGGATATCTATTGCAGTAAAGTTGTCGCGCAACAATTCACCCCCTTTCCTTTTGGGGGGAGGTGATTTGGAGAGCACCTTCACTCATTAGAACAATTATGAGAAAAATTAAAAATTGTAAGTGGATGAACCATGATGATTCATAATTGGTTTGTGTAGACCTCATAGGCCACAATAATGTGGTGCCTAATAAGCACAGATTTATGCTCGATCCTTGAGCTTGAACGCAAAATCAAACAGTGAAAAAAATTGTAGTATTTTTAGGTTAAGGCAATATGCAACATGGTGTGTTGTTCCAGAACTAGAATATATTATGCTTCATTCTACAAGATCAATTCCTTCCCCATGTCAATGTTTCTGCAATAGAAGTTGAAGCAACCTGGTATTAAATGTTTGTATTTTCTTTTTCCTTGGAGATATAAAAAATACTAATTTATTAGTCCACGGGGGTGTTGGTTCACTGTAGATGTTGGTTGAGTACTAAGTGTAGGGTTCTATTGTTGCTATGTCTACAGCACTAAGATGGATGTATTAAAGGAATGAAGTTGGATGTAGGTAATTTTTGTGTAATATTTCTCCTCAAAATTGATACATATTCAAAGGAAGTTTTATCTATGTGGTAGAGTCCCTCTGCAGGTAATTCTTGAAGCACTTAGAAAGAGAATTTCTTCAATGCAATATTTAATGATCTAGCCACTTATTGCAAAAAATCATAGCATATTATGTAAACTATTAGTTTCTCTAAGTAAACACGATAAATTCATCCATTAAATAGAATTCACAAGAACAAGTTCTTTGAAAATTTATTGTCACATTTACTCTATCAATTGGTGAATACATTTCAAAGTATTAAATGTGTAGCAATCAGACCCCATTTTTAGTGATAAATTTAAGTTGAATCTAGAAAAATGTTCAGACATGGTTAGAGTTCCACCGTGATCCAAGTTCCATGCATGTTGGAACTTCCCCATGGGGTTTGATCCATTCTAAACTGACCCAGATGCTAGAAAAATTGATCAGAGTTCCAAATCAATTAGAGCTCTGACTTCTTGGGTCATTTGTTTCCTGTAGGGGGAGGGAATATTGATACATGTTTAGTCAATTACCATTTCAAGGATATTGATACACCACTCAAATTTACAAGAAGGAAAAGTTGTCTCATTAAAAGCCATATGCTTAAATCCACCTACCATTTCAAATCATGATGTGAGTCACTAAACCTCTCCATATTTACCTACCATTTTCTTTTACAAAGGCCCTTAGAGTTTCAAGATGTAAGTTCATACACACTTGTTCCAATTATGATTAAAAGTGGATAAAGTTACATAGTATATATCCAACATCAACATAAGACTCTGGGAATTAGTGCAACAAATTTATGCGTAGAATTATTTTATATAAAATTCAAGAGTCTAGAGATGCGTATTTAGTGTTGTAGTCAAAACGACATATAGACCAAGCTGCAATTATTTATATTTTGTTATTGATACATAAGATCCCCTAGACTACTGTGAATCTTTGTCGACCCAAAATATTAGGAAAAACTTGCAGGGAATATGCAGCTAGGCAGCAGCATAGACAGATCCAATTCAGTTTGAAAGCCTGCGTCCAAAGTCTCTACTGGATCAGCAGCTATGTAGGAGCATAGAAATATCCAATTTAGTTCGATAGACTGCATGGCAATTCTATATTGGAACAACAACTAGGAAGGAGCATAAACAGATCCAATTCCAGTTCGATAGATAGTTATTGATCCACCACCATTAGATCACTACCTTAGAGGGAAAGTAGTATTTCATTTGCTTGGTTTGATCGAACCATAGCCGTACCCTTTCCTTTATCTTACCTTAATATATAATCGATTAGAAATAATAAGTAATAACCTGATAATTAGTAGTGATCGAACATGCTCTTCTTTTTTGCACCAACAATTAAAATGCAAACAAAGATTCCAACCCTCACATCCGAATATCCTTAGCTTCACACATTGACCTTCCGGCAACACTCTCAAAAGGTACTAATGTTTCCATACTTAGCATCTCTTCCACCTGCTACCTAGGTCGTGACTAGAGGATGAGAAGGAGAGAAGTAAGGTTTCTACTCCAGATGGGGGAGAAGGGAGGGTCTCGCCTCGTGGAGGATAAGGAGGATGAGGGAAGTGAGGATGCTACTCTAGATGGGGGATTGTGATGAACCTGCAATAATTAATTAATGCAAATACACGAGATATCAGAAATAATAGAACATAATCACTTTTATATTGATCACGAGCCACTTCGAGGGGGCAACCTCCTTTGAGCAAGCTCAATACAATTAACTTCACGGTGCCTTCAATGACCTCAACACACACTTATATACTAATTCTATGCCCAATACTATGAGTCAAAACCATGGGACATATAATACTACGGGATGACTTACAAAGCATATGCGTCCAATACTATGGGTCAATACTATGGGCTAATATAAACTACAGATCAACAAATACTACGGGACGACTTACAAAGCATATGCATCCAACAACAATATACTAACATAGTAAAGAGAAGGGTTGACATAGGTTCCTAACCTCCCCTCTCCCTTAGAAAAATATTTGTCCTCAAAGCTTTGGTTGGAGAAATTGCTACAAAATCTGAAAGAGTGGTTCCCCGGTAGCATCCTCGAGTTGCATTTCGGGCCACTCACGCCTTTGGAGTGTCAAGGAGGATTGCTTGGAAGGCTGTAGATGAAGAAGAACCCTATCAGCGGCATGGAAAATGCGCTCAGAATGGTGCTGATCGGCTTGTTGTTTCAGGCGAATTATGGCCATGTGAAGATTGTCGTGCAGAATGAGAAGAATCTGATCGCGGTTTCGAAGAACCGAGTCAATTTCCTGAACTGGGGAGCTGCTAAGGGTGTATGGAAGAAGAACTGGCAGTGTTTTTCCATAGACTGCTTCATATGGTGTCCTTTGAGATTTGGTATTGTACCACCGGAGCGCTTCTAGGAAATCCATAGAAATAGTTGGCCAAAGTTGTGTAGGGATGGGCAAGGATTTGAGCAATCTCGAAAGGAGTGTCGTTTCCCCCTTGTTGACTTGGAAAGTATCATCATCAGCCACCATCTGTTGAATGGTCATTTTTAGTCCCTGCCAAAAGAAGTTACACTGTTCCCAGTCATACATTTTGCAGAACCCAGAGTGCCCTGTTGATGAAGAAGCATGGAGTTCATAGAAAAGATAGCCCTGTTGAACATATTGCAACCAATTTGGAACAAGCAGAGAAAGAGCTGTAAGAGAAACTGGGTCATCAATTGTGCGAGAAGGAGCATCTTCCACCATATTGTCCTTACCCTTCTTGTAAGTGATCACATAGGGATAACCCATGAGTTGGATAACCCATTTCAGGTGTGTTGGGGACGAGACCCATTGGTCCAGAAAATTTTTCATACTCGGGAAATCAGTCTTGATGCAGAAATAATTCCCTAATAGGTATGGCTGCCACTTCTGTACTGCATGCAAAATAGCCATCATTTCCTACTGAGAGGTAGATGTGGCTAAATTCTTACCGGAAAGGTCTCTTGAAGGTAACAAGCACATTGGTTCAGCAAAGATACCTGCATATATATCCAAGGAAGTAGTGGAGACTGTTGATGGGTGCATCTGAATGGAATTGAGCTGAGCGATGACACCATCTGAATTCTTCTTAAGGATATTTTCCAAGCGATGTGAAATGATGATGGAGAGAGACCTTGGTTGTAAGCCCATAAATTTGTGTTGTGCCCCATTGACTTTAAACTGCATCCAAAGTTCATCAAAATCCCATAAGATGGGGCCAAGTGTGCATAACCATTGAACGCCCAAAACCACATCACACATCCGCCTAAGGACAAGGAAAACATTTCAGAGCATAGGTTATAATCTTCCATAGAGATACGCACATTGTGACACTTCCCCTTGCAAGGTAAGGTTCCCCCATTGGCAACCATGACTTCAAAGTTGGAGCAAGGATGGACAAAACAATTAGCCTGTTTGGCAATCCGAGGGTCAATGAATTTATGAGTGCTACCAGAATCAATGAGTATGGTAAGAGGGAGCTTCTTGAAGTATCCCCTGACCCGCATTGTTTGTGGGGTGGTGACGCCGGTTACAGCATGGAGAGAGATATCTAGTGGGTCGTCCTGAGATGCGGTGTCAACAGGCGGGTGTTGAATGTCGACCTGATCATCTACTGTATCTGTAGCTTCTTCACCAAGTTCTAAGGTAGGCGGAGAATCCACATCCAAGAGATAGAGATTTTGTTGAACACATCTATGTCCCCGAGTGAATTTCTCATCACAATTATAGCAAAGCCTTTTTCCTCGGCGTGCCTGCATTTCTATTTCAGACAAATGCTTGATAGGAGTTGGTTGAGGAGCAGGCGTGATGGGAGGTCGTTGGGAACCCATATTTCTGAAGGGAACAAAGGTGGGTTTGGAGCGTTGTTGAGCTGTGATCTTGTCCTCGGCCAAGTTAGCCAACCCTAGGACATCCATCATTGTGTTGGGACAAAACATTTTGACGTCTGAGCGGATTTCATCCTTGAGACCATTGATAAAACAACTCCTGTAGAATTTATCAGACAATCCTTCTGTGTGATTGGCCAATTTCTCAAATTCTGTCTGATACTCTCTCACTGTGCCAATTTGGTGAAGTTTAGTGAGTGCTACTGTGAAATCATCAAAAGCACTAGGACCAAATCGTGGCAAAATGAGTTGGCAAAAATCTGTCCAGTTTGGCTCGGGATGAGCTTTGATGTACCAACGGTACCATTGAAGGGCTTCCTGTTCCAAATGAAAGGATGAAAGTGGAACTTTCTGGGCATCAAAAGTATTATGCAGACTGAAATATTGTTCTGCTCGATATATCCATCCAGTCGAATAAGTACCATTGAAGCGAGGAAAATCAAGCTTCGGCCCACGAAAATTGCTGGAAGAAGAGAACCCGATAGCTACAAAAGATTCTGGCTGTCTAGTAGTGTTCATGGCTGAATGTTGAAGATGGAGGCTGAGAAATTTTTCATCCAGATATTGGAGTTTGGTTTGGATGGCTGCAAGTGCTTCCTCCATGGTGTGTGATCCTGCACGGGTGACAACCATAACCAGGTGGTTTTTTGTTTTTTTGTTTGTTGGTGGAATGGGTAGAAAAACACAAACAGAAGCTGATTTAGTAGAGGGAAATTTGAATTGGGGAAACAATCTGATGGGTAATTGGGGTTTGACTAGATTTTGGACACTGTTGAAAGGATAAGAAAGCAAAAAGGGGGATTTCAAAAGCGGAGTGATAGAATCAGAATATTTGGCAAAGAGCGACAAAGAAGCAGAATTTAGAAAGGAACTCTGTGGTAAAATTTGAAGGTGATTGGGTGAAATATGAGGAAGTTATGGCAAACCCTAAAAATAGACAAATGTGGGATTTCGGGCTTTGGGAAGGGGAATTGGGGATAGGGTCCTCAGGAATGAAAGATGCAGAATGGAATGACAGGGGTTCCCCAAATATTTCAAGGGAAACAGAGTGAAAACAAGGGAGATATGGAGAAACAACTAAAATATTTTATTTTTAATTTTAATTTTATTTATTTATTTTTATTTTATTTTATTTTTTTATTTTTATTTATTTATTTTCAGAAATGGATCAGCAACAGCAGCGCAACGGCGCGGAAGGGATAAAAAATGGCTGGATCTGGAACAAATTTCAGAATAGATCTGAAACAGTTGGATCTGGAGCGGAAGTGATCATCAACAGTTCAACTGAAAATAGATATGGACCCCAGGTATGTACGGCTTCCTAACAGTTCAGGTGTTTCACTTGGCCACCAATGCTGTTTGACGGCTTGCATATTGGGGCAGTACCCCTCACTTCACGACTCAGATAAAACTGATAACCGCTTTGCCATAAACGACAGCTCTTGGTTTACCGCATGGGTGGGAACTAGTCAATCAGGTAGGGGTCGTTGCCCTTTTCGCTGGCAAGTCCTCTCAATGGGCCAGCTACTTTGGGGTTCCTGTGGTACTCCTCACAATGCGTTTTAGGGCTTATGCCCAAGTACTTCCCACAGTTAAGCGGATAGGGATTATTCCCAACTCCGAAGCTGCAACAGATGCGAAAAAAAAATTTGGCAGAAATTCCACCCAATGAGCCCAAGAAAGTGCTTTGATACCAGATGTGATGAACCTGCAATAATTAATTAATGCAAATACACGAGATATCATAGATAATAGAACAGAATCACTTTATATTGATCACAGGCCACTTCGAGGGGGCAACCTCCTTTAAGCAAGCTTAATACAATTAACTTCACGGTGCCTTCAATGACCTCAACACACACTTATATACTAAGTCTATGCCCAATACTATGAGTCAAAACCATGGGACATATAATACTACGGGACGACTTACAAAACATATGCATCCAATACTATGGGTCAATACTATGGGCTAATATAAACTACAGATCAACAAATACTATGGGACAACTTACAAAGCATATGCATCCAACAACAATATACTAACATAGTAAAGAGAAGGGTTGACATAGGTTCCTAATAGGGATAAGGGGGGAGTTGTCCAGGGGCCACCCTCTAGCTTAACTATTGCGATATTCTTGTCCAGATTGAAATCCTTTAGTTCAAAGCTAGCTTGAGAAGTTCTAGTTCTATAAGCTATCGTAGCAGAGGTATATCTATCAAAGGAAACAATAAAATTAGCACCAGTCATAGTCAAGGGAAACGGGCATCGCGCAGTTAAAAAGAATTAACTACGAAGATGATAAATATTTTATTTTTCTTCGCTATAGGACTACGCTGTTCATAGCAAATACATTGCTCTAATTTTTCTTCCTCCTTTTATCGAACACTTTATTTCCCAAACTTAATTGCACGATTCACCTTTTACCGTTATTAACTGCTCGTTTCCACTTTCTACTATGCAAAGATTTAACTGCGCAATTCAACTTTTCCTGCATAGATGAACTTAGCATACATGCGCAGTTCCCAACATCACGGAAATTCTTAACTTCACAAAATACTTTGGGGAATACTTTATTTTACGAAAGCTTCACACTTCATACAAATTACTTTTAACACCTCTTTAACTTTACGAAGATTAACTACACAGTTAACTTCGCATACTTCTCTAACTGTGCATAACCCAAACTTAAGCAGACTTTGTTTTAAAACATTTCTTTTAAAACATAAGAACCGAAACATATGTTGAAGTTACTGCGCGTTAAACTAGGGCATTCACCACCGTGAAATACTTTGGGAATCTTGATTTGATTTATAGACCGTAAATGTAAACAACATTTACACATGTCAATATGAAATAGATGCATGGTATGCATAAACAAAGATTCTTGAGAATGAATTCATAAAACTATAGATTTATATATTTCCACTGTAAAATAGAGTAACTTTGCCACACTTATAGAGAGATGAGATTTGCTTCGAACTTTCACTTCTTACATAGAGCTTCAAGGGCTCTTCATACACTTCACGGATCTTCACTTCTTCTCTTCACACATCTCATAGCTCTATCTCTACATCTCTTCGATTAGCTTCTTCTACATATAGAGTTTCATATCAACTGACTCAAGATCGCTTCACTTGGAAGCTATAGGATTTCATGAAAGACTGTAATTCAAATCTACATAAGAATTTATGAGCCTACGAAATACAAATGCGGCTACTTAAATACTAACATGACGTGAGCCGGATTGGCTGCAAACCGACTGACTGTTTGACATTGCATACTGAAAAAATGACTGATTGACTTCTGATAGAGCCGGTGCACATCAGATATGCTATCAGCTCATTTATTATGATATTTTCAACACTCTCCCTTAATTATGAGCAGATGGGGATCATTAAACGAAAGTAAAATATTACAAAATATTTCAGAGCTGAAACATGCTCTGTTCATGACATAGTTCATTATGCAAAACTTGTCACTCCCAAACAACTTCAGAGAAATTGGAATATGTTCTTTGCCAATGGTTTTGTAAATATGTCTGCTACCTCATCTTTAGACCTACAAAATTCTAAACAGATTTCCTTGTTGTTTATCAATTCTCTAATGAAGTGACACCTTGTGTCGATGTGCTTAGTTTTCTTGTGAAACACATGATTCTTTGACAGTTCTATAGCTGAATTGTTGTCGTAGTAAATGAATGTGGGTTCTTGCTGGTTCTGCGACAGATCACTTAACATCCTCCACATCCAAACTACTTGACATGCAGTGCTTGTAGCTACGACATACTCTGCTTTTGCTGAAGAGAGAATTACTATGGGTTGTTTCTTTGAAGCCCATGATACAACACCTGTTCCTACATGAAATGTATTCCCAGATGTGCTTTTTCTGTCATCCATGCTGCCTCCATTATCGTTGTTAGTGTATCCAATGAATTTGAAATTTTCTGAGGTTGAATACAAAATACCAAAGTTTTTTGTTCTACTTACATACCTCAGAATTCTTTTACCTGCTTGCCAATGTGCTTCTTTTGGTGACTCCATGAATCTTGAGATTAAACTGACACCATACATGATATATGGCCTTGTTGTTGTAAGATACATAAGGCTTCCAACGAGCCTTTTAAACATCGTAGGATCTACATTGGATCCATCATCATCCTTGCTCAATTTCAAACCTGTTATCACTGGTGCTGGAGTTGTCTTGTAATTTAACATCTTAAATCTGTTCAAGACATCACTTGCATATTTTGACTGAGATATAAATATCCCATTTTCAGTTTGTTGAACTTCAATGCCCACAAAATACTTCATAAGCCCCAAATTACTCATTTCAAATTCGCTTTCCATGACTGTTCTGATTTCTTCTATGCCAAAATCACCAGTAAATATTAAATCATCTACATACAGGCAAAAAAGTAGCTTATTACCTTCCTTGTTGATCTTTGTGTACAGATTTGGCTCACATTCACTTCTGTGAAATCCATTTTGAATGAGATACTTTTCACACCTCTTTAAATTTACATAGATTAACTACGCGGTTAACTTCGCATACTTCTCTAACTGCACATAACCCAAACTTAAGCAGACTTTGTTTTAAAACATTTCTTCTTAAAACATAAGAACTGAAACATATGTTGAAGTTACTGCACATTAAACTAGGGCATTCACCACCGTGAAATACTTTGGGAATCTTGATTTTATTTACAGACCGTAAATCTAAACAACATTTACATAGGTCAATATGAAATAGATGCGTGGTATGTATAAACAAACATTCTTGAGAATGAATTCATAAAACTATAGATTTATATATTTCCACTATAAAACAGAGTAACTTTGCCACACTTATAGAGAGATGAGATTTGCTTCGAACTTTCACTTCTTACATAGAGCTTCAAGGGCTCCTCAAACACTTCACGGATCTTCATTTCTTCTCTTCACACATCTCATATCCCTATCTCTACATCTCTTCGATTATCTTCTTCTACATATAGAGTTTCATATCAACGGACTCGAGATCGCTTGACTTGGATGCTATAGGATTTCATTAAAGATTGTAATTCAATTCTACCTAAGAAGTTATGAGCCTACGAAATAGAAACACGGCTACTTAAATACTAACATGACATGATCCGGATTGGCTACAAACCGATTGACTGTCTGACATTGCAGACTGAAAAAATGACTGACTGACTTCTGACAGAGCCGGTGCACATCAGATATGCTATCAGCTCATTAATTATGATATTTCCAGCACTCCCCATTAATCATGAGCAGATGGGGATCATTAAACGAAAGTAAAATATTACAAAATATTTTAGAGATGAAACATGCTCTGTTCATGACATAGTTCACTACGCAAAACTTGTCACTCCCAAACAATTTCACAGAAATTGGAATATGTCCTTTGCCAATGGTTTTGTAAATATGTCTGCTACCTGATCTTCAGACCTGCAAAATTCTAAACAGATTTCCTTGTTGTTTATCAATTCTATGATGAAGTGATACCTTGTGTCGATGTGCTTAGTTTTCTTGTGAAACACATGATTCTTTGACAGTGCTATAGCTGAATTGTTGTCGCAGTAAATGAATGTGGGTTCTTGTTGGTTCTGTGACAGATCACTTAACATCCTCCACATCAAAACTTCTTGACATGCAATGCTTGTAGCTGCGACATACTCTGCTTCTGCTGAATAGAGAGTTACTATGGGTTGTTTCTTTGAAGCCCATGATACAACACCTGTTGCTACATGAAATGTATTCCCAGATGTACTTTTTCTGTCATCCATGTTGCCTCCATTATTGCTGTCAGTGTATCCAATGAGTTTAAAATTTTCTAACATTGAATACAAAATACCAAAGTCTTTTGTTCCACTTACATACCTCATAATTCTTTTACCTACTTGCCAATGTGCTTCTTTTGGTGACTCCATGAATCTTGAGATTAAACTGACACCATACATGATATCTGGCCTTGTTGTTGTAAGATACATAAGGCTGCCAATGAGCCTTTTAAACAACGTAGGATCTACATTGGATCCATCATCATCCTTGCTCAATTTCAAACCTGTTATCACTGGTGTTGGAGTTATCTTGCAATTTAACATCTTTAATCTGTTCAAGACATCACTTGCATATTTTGATTGAGATATAAATATCCTATTTTCAGTCTGCTAAACTTCAATGCCCACAAAATACTTCATAAGCCCCAAATTACTCATTTCAAATTCACTTTCCATGACTGTTTTGAATTCTTCTATGCCAAAATCACCAGTAAATATTAAATCATCTACATACAGGCAGAAAATTAGCTTATTACCTTCCTTGTTGATCTTTGTGTAAATATTTGGCTCACATTCACTTCTGTGAAATCCATTTTGAATGAAATATGAGTCAATGTGACTGTACCAAGCTCTAGGAGCTTGCTTCAAACCATACAGTGCCTTTTTCAACTTGTATACTCTGTGTCCTTGTCCTGAAACTTCATAGCCTTGTGGCTTCTCAACATATACTTCTTCCTCTAAATAACCATTTAAAAATGCAGACTTGATATCCATTTGATCAAAACAGGCCATTTCTTTTGTGTTACGATGGCCAGAACCGTCCTGATAGTGTCCATTCGAGCTACAGGTGCAAAAGTTTCATTGAAGTGTATGCCGGGCTGCTTAGTGAATCCTCTTGCTACCAACCTTGCCTTGTGTTTCTGCAGATTTCCATCAGCATCTTGCTTGGTCTTATAAATCCATTTTACACTTATCACATCCTTATCCTTACGAACATCAACTAGTTCCAATGTTTGATTCTTCTCAATGCATTCTATTTCTTCATCCATGGCTTGTGACCAAACTTTCTCTTCAACTGCTTCTTCAAATGTTAGAGGATCATTAACTTGAGAAAATAATGCAAAACATGAAAATGAATTATGTGTACCAGCATCATATATATCACGCAAACTTCTTGTCTTTGATGGAGTTACTGGTGTCGAGCTGCACAAACTGCATGATGGAGTTTGTTGTGCACTTGGTGTGTTTGATGGAGTAGCTTGAGCTATGCCTTGTGTCGGAGTTTCTTGTGCTGAGACATGCTTCGCAATCCTTTGAGTAGACAAAGCTGCGTAGTTCTGATTTACATGTGGAGTTTCAACCACATCTTCTGCGTTGTCATCATGTTCAACATGTGACACGATTTTCACATTCTTCTCTATAGTTCCATCCCATGCTTCATTTTCCACAAATTGAACATATCGACTGATAATAACTTTTCTTGCAATCGGATCATACAACTTGTATGCTTTTGTGTCTTCAGAATATCCAATAAAGATGCATTTTTGTACTTTATTGTCTAATTTTCTTCTGACCTCATCTCGAACATGTCCGTATGCTATACAACCAAAAACTTTGAAATGTGAAACACTATGTTTCATACCTGTCCATGCTTCCTGCGGAACCTTGTTCTTCACGCTCTTTGTCAAACATTGATTCATGATGTATACAACAGTTACCAATGCTTCATCTCATTATTCATTTGACAGAAGCATGGCTGCCAACATACTGCGCGCCATCTCCATAATGGTTATGTTCTTCCTTTCTGTGATACCATTCTACTGCGGTGTATACCGTGTAGTGAATTGCTTTTGTATGCCATGATTTTTTGCAAAAGTTTAAGAAATCATTTGAAACATACTCACCATGTAACATCCCCAAAAAATCACAAAAATTTAAAATTTTTCGACATGACAATTAATGCCTATTTAATGTGTGCGGAATAGAACAATGCATAAAAGGTTATCTTGTTGTACTAAATACCATGCTGGTTTATAGTTTAAGATTTGTAACTAGATGATTCAAGTTTATGTCTTGATGTTATTCATACTCAGCTGTACTATTGCAAACTTCTATTGTTGTTGTTATGATTGGTGATTTAACTATTTTGACTAATGTGCTTTTGTTGATGATGAAGGGGTCCTACGGACACCCCGAGGCTTACTTAGCATTCGTGCTAAAGCATGTGAATTCGTACTTTTGGCAGTTTACAGGTAAGGATTTAAAGTTGCGACAAGTGACCGAACAACTTTTCAGTAAACTCCTTTGTAAATGTTTGAAGAGATAAGACTTTGAGCACTCTACCGGGTGAGAAACTTAGTTAGAGACTAAAACGTTCAAGATAAAGATATCTGGATAAGATTGCTAATGCAAAAAGTGCGTCTTAATTAATGTAAATTATAAGTTTGTATTTGATTCAAGAGAAGATTTGTATCGATCATGACTCAGTTTTATGCTCAGAATTATATATGATTTTCATTTAAATTTTGTTTTGAGCTATACATAAATGTCTATCTCTTTCCTCCATAGCAAATCGTAGAAATTCTATGTACAAATAATTTAATATTTTGTCTAGGGACTATACTCTACGATGATATTACAATAGTGATAGTTTGATTTATTAACGTTACTTTCATTACACTATACATTAAAATGTATGTGTATGCAATTCCTTAGATTATTTCTATAATCTATTTGCAATGTGTATTAAAATATTATCAAAGTCTTATAAATATATAACTCTATGTGATATGTGTTGTGTGCATTAATGTGACCCTATGTGATACTATGCAAACCCTAGCGAATATCTATCCAAACCTTTAACATGTTGTGACAGGGTTGTGCATCACGACTTTACCATATAACAATGTCCAATGTAATTAATATTATGATGTGAACGTTACAATTTCATAGGTTGGCAGATATAAACGCTACCTATGCATTGAATGCAAACATCTGCCGAGATAGTGGAGTTCCACCATGTATGATGTAGTGAGCTTGATCACGTGCCATTACCGTGGTGATAACAGTTCTTGTGATGAGTTCTAGACATACTGGTTCGATAGGTAATGAGATGGCTCCTTCGTGGCAATAGTTATGATAGCTCAATTAATATGGTAGATTTCTTGGTGTTTCGTGAATCTAACCCGGTGATCTCCACCGTTGATATGGAATGGTTTCAATGGATGAGGGTTAAACCCTACCTCCATTACAATCAATGTGTTATTGTTCCTTGGCATTCGGTGGTAGTGGCTTTGCATCTGGCCGACAGGCAGAGGGTTTTTAGGGTTATTGTTTTGCACTGTAGAGGCATAATGCCTGCGTTTTGAACCTGTGACCTGTGGGAGGTTTAGGAGTCGGGTTTCCCCAGTTCTTTGTACAGTGGTAATTTGTTAGGGTTTGCAGCTTGGGTCTGTTTTCTTGGTTTTTTTTGACACTCAGTCCTGTTGAAAGTTTTTCTTTTGGAACTAGGTTCAAAATGAGAGGCCAAGTCCTCGCCATGAATGATTTCATGTCTCAACATCGTTTATCTGTTTAAAGGTTGTTAGCTCGGTGTAGTTTCTTTCTTTCTGAGCATTCGACTATGTATGAGTTTTACAGTTGCAGTTGCACCTGTCTAGCATTTTCTGATGTATACCAACATTGAAAGGTAATGTACTTCGAACCCCTTTCCTGTAGCTTCCATATTTGAATGTTAACACAGTAATAGTTATTTGTTCAATACTGAACTCATTCCTTGAAAAGAAAACTATTCTTTAACCACAATGTCATTGTTGTTGCAGGTGGAGAGATTCAGTGGCTTCTCCAGTCCGGGTGATGACGGTTGGTTACTACTACACGGATCGGTAAGCCTCGGAGGTTGCCTTGTAACTCTGGTTGGATGAAAGTGTTGGCCTTCAAAAAGTGTAGTACAAGACCTTTGTGTTTACCTTTGATAATTTGTATTTTGTCTATTAGGGTTTGTAAGAAAATGTATTAGATTGGGAGGATAGTACCTCGACCCAAAGGGGCATGACCCCTGTTGATTTTAACTTGTAACAGTCGTGGGAAAGAGTTCTTGTTTGTAGACTTGGATAATGTAAATTAATATGTTTTAAAGAACAATGATAGATGTTTGAAAACTATGGGATGGTTTCGGCATGTGTGTAGTTTGTTGATTATAAAGTGATGCTGCATTTTAACTCTATAAGAATTCTGAGGGTTAGGGTTTTGAATTTGTATTGAATGCATGGTTTTGATGTTGCTCCTCGATAAGATCTCAGCATCAAACTGGCATTTGTTATTTTTGTTTAGAGTTGTCCTACAGACATTGTAATAATTGAAATCCTGGAGATGATACTACGAAATTGACTAGTTTGATCTATGGAAACGATTACAGTTTAAATGTTTGGTTTTATGGAAATAAACACATGGTTTGACTTTATGCTTATGATTGGTTAAAATGTTGGTTGTGTACCGAGATTTGATATCAAGATTTTACAGTTATAAAATGTATTGGTAACAGTTTCGTTTCCTACTTTGGAATGGTAATGTGAAGCTAAAAAATTCTAACTGTTTGTGATGTGAAAACCATAACTTGGTTGTGTTTAAAATGTAATGATATTCTTTAGTGTCTTTGTTGCTATCATTCAATGATAAAATTAATAGTTTGAAGGTTTGGCTTTGAACATGAAATGTGTAAAACCCTAGGTTTGAAACATAAGACCTCTGTTTTATGACAAGAAGATTTTGTTTGCCATATTGAAATAATAAATAGCATAATAGTAGGTGATTCTGTACATGAAGAAATTTGTGTTTATTACTATGCACTATTTTTAAAAAGAAAAATGATAATAATATGTTGTATGTTGAGATCTAAATTCTGCAACTGTATGATATAAACTTATATATGTTTTAAATACTATAACATAGAAAAATAATTCATATACTTTCAGAAAGGAAAAATATTTATTCCTCGACAACTGATATTTATAAAATGGAGAAAACATTACTGTAAATTATGAAAACAATTATCCGTACAGAAAATGATAAGGAAAACACTGATACAAGTATACATAGGAAATTAACAGTAAACAGTAACTTAAGAAAATACAACGTTTTTATCTTCTCATTCACATGGCTATTTTGCCTATCATTTATCTATCCAACTTAATTTGTCTCTGTACTAGAGTACGATAAAGATCCACTTGCATGGGGAAAAATGTAGAGAGCTATTTTAATCAATCCAAATCATTTCTATACAGAATCTTAACTTACTCAGAAAACTGAAATAAATTTATAAAATAAAAAAAGTAAAAGTATTTTATACAGCTGAACTTTAAATGCCTTTAAATTAGAGAAAGATAATGGAACATGTAATTGAAGATAGGGCCGACAAACACCCAAGGAGGCCTATTCGTCCCAACCTATTTTAGAAGAAGCATCCAACTGTTGGCTTCTTGTGAACCCCCGAGCCTGATTACTGAACCACTAAGCAGATGGAATCTGTGTAGAAGCAAGGCACTCAATATGCCTTCAGCACTCAACATCAAACTCCTAAATCCAAAACATGCCTTCAGCACTCAACATCAAACTCCTGAAACTCAAAAGAGTATTGCAGACTCACAACATGATCAACAACTTAGCATATCCCCTCATCAAATCTCTTGGGTGCAAACATAGCAAAACCCCCAGGTAAATTTCCTCGTCAGGGAAAGTGATGAACCTCAGTTCATAATTTAATGGCTATTATATAGACTGCCTAGGTCTTTAGTGTTGAGATATTGTAACTTCAAAGAATATTATATTTGTATTTTATTATTCTGGAGATGTTTCATTCCTCCGTGAAGATCTTATTGTATATCCAGAGATGTTTATTCCTCCGTCGGAATGTGGTAACTCGAGTTATTAGACTTCCCTAGTGGGGTTCGGCCCCTGTATGTGTTATGTGGGTCAAAGGGTTATTAGACCACCCTAGAGGGGTCGGCCCAGTCAGTTGTAGTGGGGTATTTAACCCATTGGTTAAATACGATCCTACGTGTACTTGTGTAAAAGATATGTCAGAGTAGTGTATCAATAGAGGAGGTGTGTTCCTCATTTGAAAAACACACACACTTGAGAGAGAGGCGCACTTGTGGAGGAGAGGTCTGCTATGGTGGAGGAGGAGATCATATCTTTGGTTTGCATCTTCGTATATTGCTGGTCATATATATTGAGGAAGCTTTACTGGGTTTTCTACCCCATGAGGGTTTCCCAGGATAAATCTGTGTCTCTTGTGTTTATGCTATGCTTGTTGTTTCTTCAGTGATCCTGTATATGCTATTATTGTGAAATGGAATGTAATGCTGCTATTTTCTGTCTTAGCATATTAAATCTTAACATGGTATCAGAGCTAACCTGAAGGAAGGCAAGGTATGGCACTTACGACACTTGCTTTACTTACGACAATTTGAAGGTTAGGGTTTTACATAGCAAAAACCAGTCATCGTGGAACTTTCGCTATAAATCCATTTCTGCGAAGTTTCAAGGTCTGAAAAGTTTACAGGTCGAAGATAGCATCCCAAGGTACCTTGTGTCCAAAGAGAAACCTCATATTCGTTGTACTTTATGAGTTATGATCAGTACAAGTTAGGGTTTCTGCCTCTTCCAGATCTCAGTCAAAATCAGGTAACCTTGAAAAAAAGTTCATAAATTGGCCTAGAAAGCTCTAAATGAAATTTCGTAAAAAGTGACAGGTAGTACACAGACTGTACTATCTCAGGGAACTTTTTCAGAGGCAGAAGGTGAATCAGTGACATGTGGCACGCCGTACAAGTTCGCTCTCCTGTTTTATCCCATAAACAGGTCACGTTGCAACACTTGGCATAACTCTCTCTCAGAGAGTCCAATTGAGATCAGACCTGTCAGGGTAGAAAGATAACAGGGCGAGTTATCTCAAAAAAAAATTTCAGAGGCCGAAGTTCAAACAGTGACACGTGGCATTGCGTACAAGTTCGCTCTCCTGTTTTATCCCATAAACAAGTCACGTTGCGACACTTGGCATAACTCTCTCTTAGAAAATCCAATTAAGGTCAGACCTATCAGGATGGAAAGACGACAGGTCAGGCTACTGCAAAAAAAGTTTTCAGACCCTGTGGAGCAAAAATTTCAGAGTTATAGCAGAAACAATCAGGTGCATATTTCTGTCAAAACAGAATTATTTTTGGAGCACCTTTATTCATGGCTTCCGGAATTTAGGGTTTTGGAGAAAGTTAGAATTTTTGGAATCAGTGTCCATGGATGAATGCTACTCAGGAAAATTGAAATTTAGAGACCAAGATCAAATTTTTTGGTTGGGTAGAAGACTGGGCTTGATCAAACCCTAGTTCAGGATTTTGATCAGAAAGATGGAAAATTAGGGCTTCAGCAAAAGTTGGAATTTTTGAAGTCTGTAACCACGGCTGGAAGATCCTCAAAAAAATAAGAGTTTAGAGCCTTGGATAAAACCTTTTGATTGGACAGAAGGGTGGGCTTCATCAAACCCTAGTTCGGGTTCCTGTCCAGAAGATCCATAAGTTTCGAAGGCAATTTTGAGGGGTCAAATTTTGGAGATTTCAAAAGTGAAGTATGCTAGTTTGATTAGCTCAGCAAGACACATCCTTCTATCCATTCAGAAGCATGAAAGTAAAAGATTGAATTTTTAGGGTTTCTCTAGCATGCCCTAATCAAGCTCCAAATCAAGTTTTAGGGGGAGTTGAGGCTAAGGCCTTACATAAGAAGACTACAAGAAGTCTCGACAGGTATGACTTAAGGAGGTTCAGGTATGTCTAGAAATCTGATTCTTGATTAAGTTCATAATGTGTTTGTCTTCATGTTATTTATTAGTACAATCTTGATTAATGTTAGAATTGTCTTATCACCCTAGTAACAGTATGAATGCATGTGAATGATTGAAGACATTCATTGATTAGGGCTATATGATTGTACTAATGCATTATGGTGTTGTATGAGGTTGATGTCGTTTGCTAACAAGATACAGGTACATCACAAAAGACAAATCAAGCTCCTTAAAACATGACAACATGAAGACAAAGACTCATCCATAATCTTTGTTCTACTTACGAGGTATGTATGACTTTGTTATATTATGCTTAACCTATGAGACATGCAGGTTCTAGCTCGGGATCTCTAAATCATTGAAGAGATTGTTTAGGTATGTTGTACATAACTAAGCAGGTATACTAATCCAGGAATGTTTTCCTATGACAAGTTAGAATCTTACCTGAGGATCCCTTATATAAGTATACTTGGTATGATTGGTTATGCTTATTCATAAAGTTAGTAATCAAGGGTTTATGCATATTATGTCTCTTATCTTGATGATCTAATTAACCAGAAGAGTACTATGATCAAACAAGAATATGCAGAAGTAAGAGAAGACTTCCTTGAAACCTTGAATATTATCTATAATCATGACTATACATTTTCAAAAATTATTTAGAACTAGAATGTTTTGATAATATTGAGAATATACTAATGAATGTATGTCTGTGTATGAGATCATGAGGATGACACTAGTGCACACTTGAGCATGCACAGTGGTACAGAATGAATAGAAGTTCAAAAGACATATAGAAGATCAAGCGGGAGGCAACCACACAAACATAAAAGATAAGTATTTGAGTTGTTATTTGAAATAGTAACTAATATTGCTTGTATGCATATTTGTATTCCTAGAATATATCATGCTGAGTGTAAACATTCATAGAGCATTGAACAGTATACTACTAATATGCATATGATTGGTAAGTTGGACAAACATTCCATTGTTGCTTGTCTAGAATGAAACCTCTTTGCTGACATGCTGAGAGCTGTGCACACTCTCAATAGTATGTTCTGGTAGAGATGGAAGGCATCTAGATAGCCACTGTATGCATACAGGATATGGGAAAGTGTTGTGCCAAATTATTGGTCAAAATAGTTACATAACTATGTAAATGATATCTGTATGCATAATAGGTTATCATGTCAATATGATTTGATGATTATGAAGTATTACTAATCATGTACTTAATTTTGATTTGTAGGAAAGATCATGATGAATGATGAACACTGAACAAGCGATGGATGTTCAAACAAAAGGATTTACAAATCAAACACACTATAGAAGGCTTGTGGCTAGAAAATTCTCTTAGAAAGAGGAAGAGAATCATGATAAGATGTTTGCTCCAAGTGGCTAGATAAGACCATTCTCTTAATGGTGTAATTAAAGAAGAAGTGTGAATCAGGTTCTGTATGGGTACCCAGGATCGATAATCAATTGATGAGCTTAATGATCACCATCGGTGATGAGGATCTCAACCTTTGCTACAAGGTTGAATATTGTTTCTATACACAGACGATATGGTGCAGAAAGGAACCAAAAGTTCAAATTTGTAACAATGTACTAACCAAACCTCTATCGATCCAATGTACTAACCAAACCTTTACCTCAAGTAAAGTTTTCTGAGACAAACTTAATATAGTTCAGAAGGACCCTCCTCAAAAGGGGGAGTGATGTGATAACTCATGATAAGATTGCCTACATCGACAGTGAGGTCGATGATGAGGATACCTATATTAGTGATGCCGATAGAGAGGTTGGTGGATGGTCCTTAGACAGGGTCTAAGGTGACAAGAGGATTGCATCATCCTTGAACATATATTCTAAAAGAGGTCGTAGACATGATGTCTCCGAAAATGAAGTCCTTGGTGGACATATAGGATTGCATCATCCTAAAGAGAGTCGTAGACGTATGTCTTCGAGAATGAAGTCCTTGGTGGACTTGAGAGGATTGGATCATCCCTGGACTTTAGTCCTAAAGAGAGCCGTAGACGTATGTCTTCGAGAATGAAGTCCTTGGTGGACTTGAGGGGATTGGATCATCCCTGGACTTCAGTCCTAAAGAAGAGTCGTAGACGTATGTCTTCGAGAATGAAGTTCTTGGTGAACATGTGAGGGGATTGGATCATCCCTGGACTCCAGTCCTAAAGAAGAGCCGTAGACGTATGTCTTCGAGAATGAACTTTTTGGTGAACATGTGAGGGGATTGGATCATCCCTTGACTCCGCTCCTAAAGAACAGCCGTAGATGTATGTCTTCGAGAATGAAGTTTTTGGTGAACATGTGAGGGGATTGGATCATCCCTGGACTTCAGTCCTAAAGAAGAGTCGTAGACGTATGTCTTCGAGAATGAAGTTTTTGGTGAACATGTGAGTGGATTGGATCATCCCTGGAATTCAGTCCTAAAGAAGAACCGTAGACGTATGTCTTCGAGAATGAATTTTTTGGTGAACATGTGAGGGGATTGGATCATCCCTGGACTTCAGTCCTAAAGAAGAGCCGTAGACGTATGTCTTCGAGAATGAAGTACTTGGTGGACGGTTGAGGATTGAGTCATCCTTGGACATGGTCCTAAATGTACGGTTGAGGATTGAGTCATTCTTGGACGTGGTCCTAAATGTACGGTTGAGGATTGAGTCATCCTTGGATGTGGTCCTAAATGTACGGTTGAGGATTGAGTCATCCTTGGACGTGGTCCTAAATGTACGGTTGAGGATTGAGTCATCCTTGGACGTGGTCCTAAATGTACGGTTGTGGATTAAATCATCCTTGGACAGTAAATCCAGTAATTCCCAAAGGAAGGATAGTCCTAAATGAATTGAGTGGATTAAATCATCCTTGGACAGTAAATCCAGTAATTCCGAAAGGAAGGATAGTCCTAAATGAATTGAGTGGATTAAATCATCCTTGGACAGTAAATCCAGTAATTCCAAAAGGAAGGATAGTCCTAAATGAATTGAGTGGATTAAATCATCCTTGGACAGTAAATCCAGTAATTCCGAAAGGAAGGATAGTCCTAATTGAATTGAGTGGATTAAATCATCCTTGGACAGTAAATCCAGTAATTCTGAAAGGAAGGATAGTCCTAAATGAATTGAATGGATTAAATCATCCTTGGACAGTAAATCTAGTAATTCCAAAAGGAAGGATAGTCCTAAATGAGATTGAGTGGACTAATCATCCTGTAAATAGATTGGGATTGTCTAGTCCCTAGACATGGTGAGATGTCTTAAAGTGATAAGGACTAATCATCCTGTAAATAGATTGTATCATCCTTGGACCTATGTCCTAAAGTGAGAGGGATTGATCATCCCGTAATTGGATCTTGTGTGTTGCAGGGTATGTTGCTATTGTGTATACATGTATTGATGAGGATACTTGTATTGATGATGTGTATACTTGTATTGATGAGGATACTTGTATTGATGATGTGTATACTTGTATTGATGAGGATACTTGTATTGATGATGTGTATACTTGTATTCATGAGGATACTTGTATTGATGATGTGTATACTTGTATTGATGAGGATACTTGTATTGATGACGTGTATACTTGTATTGATGAGGATACTTGTATTGATGATGTGTATACTTGTATTGATGAGGATACTTGTATTAATGATATTTATACTTGTATTGATGATGTTGTTGATCGTGATGATCTAGATGACGATGTTGTTGATTGTGATGATCTAGATGACGATGCTGCTGATCGTGATGATCTAGATGACGATGCTGCTGATCGTGATGATCTAGATGACGATGCTGTTGATCATGTGATGGCGATGCTGATGATCATGTGATGACGATGCTGATGATCGTGTGATGACGATGCTGATGATCGTGTGATGACGATGCTGATGATCATGATGCTGATGATGATGCTGATGATCGTGTGATGACGATGATGATGATCGTGAGATGATGATGCTGATGATCGTGAGGATCCAGATGTTGATGTTGCTATAGTTGTTCGAGTGCTGCAAAAGATAAAGTCTCAGTACTGAAGATGTTGATGTTCCAGTATTGAAGATGTTCCAGTAACTGCTTGAGTTACTGATGATGTTGAGAAAGCTTCCAATGATTTATAGATGTATCATGTATGATGTTGATGACTCCTTGCTCGTGCAGATGCTGTTATAATATCCTTCTCGTTAAGGGGGAGTGTTGAGATATTGTAACTTCAAAGAATATTATATTTGTATTTTATTATTCCGGAGATGTTTCATTCCTCCGTGAAGATCTTATTGTATATCCAGAGATGTTTATTCCTCCGTCGGAATGTGGTAAATCGAGTTATTAGACTTCCCTAGTGGGGTTCGGCCCCTGTATGTGTTATGTGGGTCAAAGGGTTATTAGACCACCCTAGAGGGGTCGGCCCAGTCAGTTGTAGTGGGGTATTTATCCCATTGGTTAAATATGAGCCTACGTGTACTTGTGTAAAAGATATGTCAGAGTAGTGTATAAATAGAGGAGGTGTGTTCCTCATTTGAAAAACACACACACTTGAGAGAGAGGCGCACTTGTGGAGGAGAGGTCTGCTATGGTGGATTAGGAGATCATATCTTTGGTTTGCATCTTTGTATATTGTTGGTCATATATATTGAGGAAGCTTTACTGGGTTTTCTACCCCATGAGGGTTTCCCAGGATAAATCTGTGTCTCTTGTGTTTATGCTATGCTTGTTATTTGTTCAGTGATCCTGTATATGCTATTATTGTGAAATGGAATGTAATGCTGCTATTTTCTGTCTTACCATATTAAATCTTATCATTTAGTGGTCAGTTTGGAATAAATGAGCCTCAAGCTCTAGTCCCATCTTTCAGGGCACTATGACCACATTTGAAGGGAGTTGTCCCATACCAACAACTAGTTAGTTGCATCATGATGCTGCCACTTGTCCATTGTCTTCTACCCCAGATTCCATTCCACATAGTGGATCAGTAACCACTCTTTCAACAGTCCTCTTAGCTATTTGTCTCCTATTTTATTTATTAAATAATAAAATATTGTGCAAATTATAGTCATCCTTGGACACGTGTCCAACATTAAACTTTACAAAAAAAGTTATCATAATGTTTTATAACAAAAAAAAAAATTCCAGCAAAAAGGGTATGTTACACACCACCTCTGTCTGTTCTCAAAATCTTAATGCTATGTCCACTTTGCTTCTCCACAAGTGCCTTGAACTTCTGAAAAAATACAAATGCATCAGATTTATGTTTTAGAAAATAAAACCATGTTTTTCTTGTGAAATCATCAATAAATGTGAGAAGATAAGTGCATCCTCCCATGGACGGTGTTTGCATCGGTCCAGAAATATCAGAGTGCACAATTTCAAGTGGTGTGCGAGCTCTGTATGACTTTTCAATTGGAAAAGTATCTCTGTGTTGTTTTCCAAAAATACAGCCTTCACAAATTCTCTCTGGCTTTTCAATCAGTGGAAATCCTTTTACCATATCCTTCATGTGCAATAGCTTCATCCCACCAAAATTCAGATGTCCAAATCTGAAATTCCATAAGCAGGATTCATCCTTCATTTCTGTTTGAAACGCAACTTGCAATGCACTATCATTTTCTTCCTCTGCGCAATGAATTTCTGCTTCTTTGCTTTATGCTTTGAATGCAGATCCAGAATTTTCATTCCGTCTTTGATGAACAACTTCAGTTGTTTTTCCTCTTATGATGGGTCTTATCCTTAAAGGAAACAAGCGGTTTCTTGTCATCTAACCTCTGCTATTAATTGATTGCTTGGATATATGTCCTTAATCACATAGTGCTTCCATACCATGTGAACTCTGTACACGTTTTCCATCAGTTGTCCTATGCTCATCAAATTATGCTTCAGACCTTGAACATAATACAGATCAGGCATAAATTTCCGCTCCCCCTGTCTGGTTAGAATATCAACAGTACCCTTACGCAAAACAGTGACTTGAATATTGTTTCCAAGTGTTACATCTATTTGAACTGATTTATCTAAAATAGAAAATAGATTTAAATTACCAGTCATGTGACTGCTACAGCCTGAGTTTAAATACCATATGTCATTTGGACTTTCTTGGACAACATTGCAGTCCAGTGAAGGTGCGCATGCTAAGAACAGTGTGTTGTTAGAAGTGTTGTTATTGCTTGACTGTGCTTTCCTCTTGCTTTCCTTGGTCATACTACTTATTCCTACATTCATATGAGAAGTGTCCATACCTCTTAGAGTAATGACATTGAATTTTTTATTTATCATACCTTTGTCCACTTGACTGATTGGGTGTTAGATTCTGACCTCTACCAATGCCATGTGCAGGACTGCTGCTGCGACCTCCTCTGAAAGAACTTTTTCCTTTGCCTCTAGAGTTTGATCTTCCTCTGCCTCTTCCATGGCTTATGGATGACTATGTTGCGAATGCACCTTCCAGCGATGTATCTGAACTGTTGATTCTATGTTCATGATTGAGTAATGAGGCTTGCAACTCATCAATGGTAAATTTGGACAGATCTTTGTTTTCCTCCATGGTTACAACCAAAGATTCAAATTTATTTGGAAGAACTCTAAGGTCTTTTTCAACAACTCTTTGGTCACCTAGAGTTTCTCCATAAGACTTTATTTGATTAACCAAACCAATAACACAAGTATAGAATGAGTCTACTAACTCTGTATTTTTCATTGACAGAGATTCAAAATCTCTTCTAAGAATCTGAAGTTTTGCAGTCTTTACCTTGTAAAAGCCTTGATAGGAAGTTTCCATTGTGTCCCATGCTTCCTTAGCTGACTGCGTTGTTGCTACTCTTGGGAGTATGGATTGTTAAGATTGAATATGCTAATACAGAAAATAGCAGCATTACATTCCATTTCACAATAATAGCATATATAGGATCATTGAAGAAACAACAAGCATAGCATAAACACAAGAGACACAGATTTATCCTGGGAAACCCTCATGGGGTAGAAAACCCAGTAAAGCTTCCTCAATATAGATGACCAGCAATATACAAAGATGCAAACCAAATACATGATCTCCTCCTCCACCATAGCAGACCTCTCCTCCACAAGTGCGCTACTCTCAAGTGAGTGAGTGTGTGTCAAATGAGGAATACACCTCCTCTATTTATACGCTACTCTGACATATCTTTTACACAAGTACATGTAGGCTCGTATTTAACCAATGGGTTAAATACCCCACTACAACTGACTGGGACGACCCCTCTAGGGTGGTCTAATAACCCTTTGACCCACATAACACACATAGGGCCGACCCCCACTAGGGAAGTCTAATAACCCAAGTTACCACATTCCAACGGAGGAATAAACATCTCCGGATATACAATAAGATCTTCATGGAGGAATGAAACATCTCCGGAATAATAAAGTACAAATATAATATTCTTTGAAGTTACAATATCTCAACACTCCCCCTTAACGAGAAGGATATTATAACAACATCTGCACGAGCAAGGAGTCATCAACATCATACATGATACATCTATAAATCATTGGAAGCTTTCTCAACATCATCAGTAACTCAAGCAGTTACTAGAACATCTTCAATACTGGAACATCAACATCTTCAGTACTGAGTCTTTATCTTCTGCAGCACTCGAACAACTACAGCAACATCAACATCTGGATCCTCACAATCATCAGCATCATCATCTCACGATCATCATCATCATCATCACACGATCATCAACATCGTCATCAGCATCACGATCATCAGCATCGTCATCACACGATCATCAGCATCGTCATCACACGATCATCAGCACCGTCATCACATGATCATCAGCATCGTCATCACACGATCATCAGCATTGTCATCACACGATCATCAACATCGTCATCACACGATCATCAGCATCGTCATCACATGATCATCAGCATCGTCATCACACGATCAACAACATCATCATCTAGATCATCCCGATCAGCAGCATCGTCATCTAGATCATCACGATCAGCAGCATCGTAATCTAGATCATCACGATCAACAACATCGTCATCTAGATCATCACGATCAACAACATCATCAATACAAGTATAAATATCATTAATACAAGTATCCTCATCAATACAAGTATACACATCATCAATACAAGTATCCTCATCAATACAAGTATACACATCATCAATACATGTATCCTCATCAATACAAGTATACACATCATCAATATAAGTATCCTCATCAATACAAGTATACATATCATCAATACAAGTATCCTCATCAATAAAAGTATACACAATAGCAGCATACCCTGCAACACACAAGATCCAATTACGGGATGATCAATCCCTCTCACTTTAGGACATAGGTCCAAGGATGATACAATCCTGATCCGCTTACGGGATGATCAGTCCCTCTCGGTTTAAGACAACTCTCATGTCTATGGATGATGCAATCCAGATCAACATACAGGACGATCAATCCTTATCACTTTAAGACACCTCACCATGTCTAGGGATGAGGCAATCCCAATCTATTTACAGGATGATTAGTCCTTATCACTTTAATACATATCACCATGTCTAGGGACGAGGCAATCCCAATCTATTTACAGCATGATTAGTCCTTATCACTTTAAGACATCTCACCATGTCTAGGGATCAGGCAATCCCAATCTAGTTACAGGATGATTAGTCCTTATCACTTTAAGACATCTCACCATGTCTAGGGACGAGGTAATCCCAATCTATTTACAGGACGATTAGTCCTTATCACTTTAATACATCTCACGATGTCTAGGGACGAGGCAATCCCAATCTATTTACAGGATGATTAGTCCTTATCACTTTAAGACATCTCACCATGTCTATGGACGAGGCAATCCCAATCTATTTACAGGATGATTAGTCCACTCAATCTCATTTAGGACTATCCTTCCTTTCAGAATTACTGAATTTACTGTCCAAGGATGATTTAATCCATTCAATTCATTTAGGACTATCCTTCCTTTCGGAATTACTGGATTTACTGTCCAAGGATCATTTAATCCACTCAATTCATTTAGGACTATCCTTCCTTTCGAAATTACTGGATTTACTATCCAAGGATGATTTAATCCACTCAATTCATTTAGGACTATCCTTCCTTTCAGAATTACTGGATTTACTGTCCAAGGATGATTTAATCCACTCAATTCATTTAGGACTATCCTTCCTTTCGGAATTACTAGATTTACTGTCCAAGGATGATTTAATCCACAACTGTACATTTAGGACCACGTCCAAGGATGACTCAATCCTCAACCGTACATTTAGGACTACGTCCAAGGATGACTTAATCCTCCACCGTACATTTAGGACAACGTCCAAGGATGAATTAATCCTCCACCATACATTTAGGACCACGTCCAAGGATGACTTAATCCTCCACCGTACATTTAGGACCATGTCCAAGGATGACTTAATCCTCCACCGTACATTCAGGACCACATCCAAGGATGACTTAATCCTCAACCGTACATTTAGGACCACGTCCAAGGATGACTTAATCCTCAACCTTACATTTAGGACCATGTCCAAGGATGACTTAATCCTCCACCGTACATTTAGGACCATGTCCAAGGATGACTTAATCCTCAACCGTACATTTAGGACCACATCCAAGGATGACTTAATCCTCCACCGTACATTTAGGACCATGTCCAAGGATGACTTAATCCTCAACCGTACATTTAGGACTACGTCCAAGGATGACTTAATCCTCAACCGTCCACCAAGGACTTCATTCTCGAAGACATACGTCTACGGCTCTTCTTTCGGACTGAAGTCCAGGGATGATCCAATCCCCTCACATGTTCACCAAGAACTTCATTCTCGAAGACATACGTCTACGGCTCTTCTTTCGGACTGAAGTCCAGGGATGATCCAATCCCCTCACATGTTCACCAAGAACTTCATTCTCGAAGACATATGTCTACGGCTCTTCTTTCGGACTGAATTCCAGGGATGATCCAATCCCCTCACATGTTCACCAAGAACTTCATTCTCGAAGACATACGTCTATGGCTCTTCTTTCAGACTGAAGTCGAGGGATGATCCAATCTCCTCACATGTTCACCAAGAACTTCATTCTCGAAGACATACGTCTACGGCTCTTCTTTAGGACTGAAGTCCAGGGATGATACAATCCCCTCATGTCCACCAAGGACTTCATTCTCGAAGACATACGTCTATGGCTCTCTTTAGGACTAAAGTCCAGGGATGATCCAATCCCCTCAAGTCCACCAAGGACTTCATTCTCGAAGACATACGTCTATGGCTCTCTTTAGGATGATGAAATCCTATATGTCCACCAAGGACTTCATTTTCGGAGACATCATGTCTACAACCTCTTTTAAAATATATGTTCAAGGACGATGCAATCCTATTGTCACCTTAGACCCTGTCTAAGGACCATCCACCAACCTCTCTGTCGGCATCACTAATATAGGTATCCTCATCATCGACCTCACTGTCGATGCAGGCAATCTCAGCATGAATTATTACATCACTCCCCCTTTCGAGGAGGGTCCTTCTGAACTATATTAAGTTTGTCTCAGAAAACTTTACTTGAGGTAGAGGTTTGGTTAGTACATCGGATCGGTAGAGGTTTGGTTAGTACATTGTTACAAATTCAAACTTTTGGTTCCTTTCTGCACCATATCGTCTGTGTATAGAAACAATATTCAACCTTGTAGCAAAGTTTGAGATCCTCATCACCCATTGTGATCATTAAGCTCATCAATTGATTATCGATCCTGGGTATCCATACAGAACCTGATTCACACTTCTTCTTTAATTACACCATTGAGAGAATGGTCTTATCTAGCCACTTGGAGCAAACATCTTATCATGATTCTCTTCCTCTTTCTAAAAGAATTTTCTAGCCACAAGCCTTCTATAGTGTGTTTGATTTGTAAATCCTTTTTTTTGAACATCCATCGCTTGTTCAGTGTTCATCATTCATCATGATCTTTCCTACAAATCCAAATTAAGTACATGATTAGTAATACTTCATAATCATCAAATCATATTGACATGATAACCTATTATGCATACAGATATCATTTACATAGTTATGTAACTATTTTGACCAATACTTTGGCACAATTCTTTCCCATATCCTGTATGCATACAGTGGCTATCTAGATGCCTTCCATCTCTACCAGAACATACTATTGAGAGTGTGCACAACTCTCAGCATGTCAGCAAAGAGGTTTCATTCTAGACAAGCAACAATGGAATGTTTGTCCAACTTACCAATCATATGCATATTAGTAGTATACTGTTCAATTCTCTATGAATGTTTACACTCATCATGATATATTCTAGGAATACAAATATGCATACAAGCAATATCATTTACTATTTCAAATAACAACTCAAATACTTATCTTTTATGTTTGTGTGGTTGCCTCCCGCTTGATCTTCTATATGTCTTTTGAACTTCTATTCATTCTGTACCACTGTGCATACTCAAGTGTGCACTAGTGTCATCCTCATGATCTCATACACAGACATACATTCATTAGTATATTCTCAATATTATCAAAACATTCTAGTTCTAAATAATCTTTGAAAATGTATAGTCATGATTATAGATAATATTCAAGGTTTCAAGGAAGTCTTCTTTTACTTCTGCATATTCTTGTTTGATCATAGTACTCTTTTGGTTAATTAGATCATCAAGATAAGAGACATAATATGCATAAACACTTGATTACTAACCTTATGAATAAGCATAACCAATCATACCAAGTATACTTATATAAGGGATCCTAAGGTAAGATTCTAACTTGTCATAGGAAAACATAACTGGATTAGTATACCTCCTTAGTTATGTACAGCATACCTAAACAATCTCTTCAATGCTTTAGAGATCCTGAGCTAGAACCTGCATGTCTCATAGGTTAAGCATAATAAACAAAGTCATACATACCTTGTAAGTAGAACAAAGATTATGGATGAGTCTCTGTCTTCATGTTGTCATGTTTTAAGGAGCTTGATTTGTCTTTTGTGATGTACCTGTATCTTGTTAGCAAACGACATCAACCTCATACAACACCATAATGCATTAGTACAATCATATAGCCCTAATCAATGAATGTCTTCGATCATTCACATGCATTCATACTGTTACTAGGGTGATAAGACAATTCTAACATTAATCAAGATTGTACTAATAAATAACATGAAGACAAACACATTATGAACTTAATCAAGAATCAGATTTCAAGACATACCTGAACCTCCTTAAGTCATACCTGTCGAGACTTCTGGTAGTCTTCTTATGTAAGGCCTTAGCCTCAACTCCCCCTGAAACTTGATTTGGAGCTTGATTAGGGCTTGCTAGAGAAACCCTAAAAATTCAATCATTTAATTTCATGCTTCCGAATGGATGGAAGGATGTGTCTTGCTGAGCTGATCAAAATAGCATACTTCACTTTTGAAATCTCCAAAATTTTACCCCTCAAAATTGCCTTCGAAACTTCTGGATCTTCTTGACAGGAACCCGAACTAGGGTTTGATGAAGCCCACCCTTCTGTCCAATCAAAAGGTTCGATCCAAGGCTCTAAACTCTTATTTTTCTGAGGAGCTTCCAGCCGTGGTTACAGACTTCAAAAATTCCAACTTTTGTTGAAGCCCTAATTTTCCATCTTTCTGATCAAAATCCTGAACTAGGGTTTGATGAAGCCTGATCTTCTAACCAACCAAAAAATTCGATCTTGGTCTCTAAATTTCAATTTTCCTGAGTAGCATTCAGTCGTGGACTCCGATTCCAAAAATTCTAACTTTCTCCAAAACCCTAAATTCCGGAAGCCATGAATAAAGGTGCTCCAAAAATAATTCTGTTTTGACATAAATATGCACCTGTTTGTTTCTGCTATAACTCTGAAATTTCTGCTCCACAGGGTCTGAAAACATTTTCTGCAGTAGCCTGACTTGTCATCTTTCCATCCTGATAGGTCTGACCTCAATTGGATTTTCTAAGAGAGAGTTATGCCAAGTGTCGCAACGTGACCTGTTTATGGGATAAAACAGGAGAGCGAACTTGTACGGCATGCCACGTGTCACTGTTTGAACTTCAGCCTCTGAAAACTTTTCCTGAGATAGCTCGCCCTGTTATCTTTCTATCCTAACAGGTCTTACCTCAAGTGGACTCTCTGAGAGAGATTTATGCCAAGTGTCGCAACGTGACCTTTTTATGGGATAAAACAGGAGAGTGAACTTGTACGGCGTGCCACATGTCACTGGTTCACCTTCGGCCTCTGAAATTTTTTCCTGAGATAGTACAGTCTGTTTACTACCTGTAACTTTTTATGAAATTTCAGTTGGAGCTTCCTAGCCCAAGTTATGACCTTTTTGCCAAGGTTACCTGATTTTGACTGAGATCTGGAAGAGGAAAAAACCCTAACTTGTACTGATCATAACTCATAAAGTACAATGAATCTGAGGGTTCCCTTTGGACACAAGGTACCTGGGGATGTTGTCTTCGACCTGTAAACTTTTCAAACCCTGAAACTTCACAGAAATGGATTTATAGCGAAAGTTCCACGATGACTGGTTTTTGCTATATAAAACCCTAACCTTCAAATTGTCGTAAGTAAAGCAAGTGTCGTAAGTGCCATACATTGACTTCCTTCAGGTTAGCTCTGATACCATGTTTAGATTTAATATGCTAATATAGAAAATAGCAGCATTACATTCCATTTCACAATAATAGCATATATAGGATCACTGAAGAAACAACAAGCATAGCTTAAACATAAGAGACACAGATTTATCCTGGGAAACCCTCATGGGGTAGAAAACCCAGTAAAGCTTCCTCAATATAGATGACCAGCAATATACAAAGATGCAAACCAAATACATGATCTCCTCCTCCATCATAGCATACCTCTCCTCCACAAGTGCGCTACTCTCAAGTGAGTGAGTGTGTCAAATGAGGAATACACCTCCTCTATTTATACACTACTCTGACATATCTTTTACACAAGTACATGTAGGCTCGTATTTAACCAATGGGTTAAATACCCCACTACAACTAACTGGGCCGACCCCTCTAGGCTGGTCTAATAACCCTTTGACCCACATAACACACATAGGGCCGACCCCCACTAGGGAAGTCTAATAACCCAAGTTACCACATTCCGACGGAGGAATAAACATCTCCGGATATACAATAAGATCTTCATGGAGGAATGAAACATCTCCGGAATAATAAAGTACAAATATAATATTCTTTGAAGTTACAATATCTCAACATGGATTCATGTGTTGCTTGATGTATGTGGAACAACACCTTTCCATCTTTCTTCCTTTGTTCCCTTAATGCATCCTTCTCAGCTTGTGTGAGATTGTTGTATGCTATTTCATCTGTTGGTTCTGCATAGCCATTTAGGACTATTTCCCATACATCTTGACCTCTAAACAAAGATTTCATAGTTAGAGACCAATATTCATAATTTTTATCAGAAAATATTGGGGTTTACAAATTACCCGAAGTGGAAGCCATTCTTAATCACTTTTTCCTTATGTAACTATAATTCTACTTTCCATAAACTAGGCTCTAATACCAAATCAAGGGAAAAGGGCACCGCACAGTTAAAAAGAATTAATTGCGTAGATGATAAATATTGTTTTTTTCTTTTCTATAGGACTGCGCTGTTCATAGCAAATACATTGCTCTAATTTTTCTTTTTCTTTTTATCGAACACTTTATTTCACAAACTTAATTGCGCAATTCATATTTTACCACGTGGATATTAACTGCTCGTTTCCACTTTCTACTGCGTAGAGATTTAACTGCGCAATTCAACTTTTATTGCCCAGTTGAACTTAGCATACATGCGCAGTTCTCAACTTCATGGAAATTCTTAACTTCACAAAATACTTTGTGGAATACTTTATTTTACATAAGCTTCACACTTCTTACAAATTACTTTTTACACCTCTTTAACTTTACGAAGATTAACTACGCGGTTAACTTCGCATACTTCTCTAATTGCGCATAACCCAAACTTAAGCAAACTTTGTTTTAAAACATTTCTTCTTTAAACATAAGAACCGAAACATATGTTGAAGTTACTGCGCGTTAAACTAGGGCATTCACCACCATGAAATACTTTGGGAATTTTGATTTGATTACAGACCGTAAATGTAAACAACATTTACATAGGTCAGTATGAAATAGATGCATGGTCTGCATAAACAAACATTCTTGAGAATGAATTCATAAAACTATAGATTTATATATTTCCTTTGTAAAATAGAGTAACTTTGCTGCACTTACAGAGAGATGAGATTTACTTCGAACTTTTACTTCTTACACAGAGCTTGGGCTCTTCAAACACTTCATGGATCTTCAATTCTTCTCTTCACACATCTCATATCCCTATCTCTACATCTCTTCAATTATCTTCTTCTACTTATAGAGTTTCATATCAACCGACTCAAGATCGCTTCACTTGGAAGCTACAAGATTTCATTAAAGACTGTAATTGAATTCTACCTAAGAAGTTATGAGCCTTTGAAATACAAATGCGGCTACTTAAATACTAACATGATGTGAGCCGGATTGGCTACAAACCGACTAACTGTCTGACATTGCAGACTAACAAAATGACTGGCTGACTTCTGACAGAGACGACGCACATCAAATACACTATCACCTCATTAACTATGATATTTCCAACACATAGTTCCGATCGTGAGTAAAGATCCAAATCCATAACCAATAGTAATAGTGGAAGATTATGTAGCTTACATTGTTGAACTACCTTAAGCACCTGTACCAGGAGCATAAGATTAAGTTGTTTATGCAGAAGGGGTTTCGAGACTTGATTAAGTTGTTTATGTGGAAGGGGTTTAGGGGATCCGTTTAGTAGTAAAAAAATATACATATATATATATATATATGTAAAAAAAAAACAAGCCCTAAAATTATGGCAAAAGGGGGGTTCATCCCGAGCAGAACAACATAATATAATATGTAAGGAAGTGTGTGTTATCTAATGCAGGTGTTTTATCTGAACTCCTGTGCATGAATGTTATTTTATGGGAATGCCTGTGATGTATCAAAAGCTAATCTACTGCCTTTATCTATATTAAAATAGATATATAGTGGGGGATGTGATTATCTTATTTATAATACTATTTTTACACTCCACGGTCAGTTCAATAAGGGGGAGGCATGGCTATGTATATTATGATGCAGCTGCTTCTTGACAAGTTGAGAGGAAAATAAATCCACGAAACAAATTAAACACTAATTGCAAGTTAAAACCCTTACAGAAATTGTAACCCATTAGAAAAACTAAGGTCATGAGGCAAAAGTAATCTATACCTGCAATATTACACTCATTAGATAGTCAAAGTCGACTCTGAAGGAGAAAGTGTCACAAAGCAAGATTTAAACCCGGGTGGGGAAGACAACAACATTCCTCCGAACCACCCGATCTACACTCAATTGACAAAAAAATCTTACATTACAGCTCTACACCTTATAATAATTATATTATATTAATATATTAATATATTAATATAATATTACATATATTGCATTACATAACACATTAATATATTACTAATATATATTACATAGTTTACTAATATATTAACTATATAATATATTAACATATATAATATATTAATAATTATTATCATGCAATACATTAACTATTAATTTTTTGCTTTTATCTTATCTTGAAAAAACATTAATCAAATATGACAAAAAGCAAAAGGAAAAACACAACAAATAGTTCACCAAATTCACAAAAGAAGCAAGATCGTTATTCATAAAGATATGGTGGAAACCCTAAAAGCCACAATGATGATGGAAGTAGACAAAATAGATCATGTAGGAATGAATTTTTCTAGGGTTTCAATTGTTGAATGTAACTATATTAATGTACTTAACAAGAAAAAGGATCTAGATAACTAGAAGAAAAGGGTAGAGCTTTTAGAGAATCAAGTCAAGTAATATAAGGCTAAGAAGGAAACCGCCATGGCATTTATAGAATGTGCCTTTAAGATATAAGATGAAGTGAACTTAGTGTAGAATACACTATACAATAGGTTATAACACTTTTAAATTTGTTATTTGGTGCATGAAAGGGATTTTCCCTTTTCTCCTAACTCCCTAGTATGGATTACCCTTGTTTCCTTAATGGAGGAGAGTGAAATGCGAGAGTAAAAAAATAATCCTAAGAATAATGGCTAGCGAGTTGGAAGGGATGAAAGGGATGAAGAAAGCCATCGAATATCTACGCATCTATATGAAGAAACAAGAAAATAAGCAAGACGGCATGGAAAGAAGTTTGAACGAGTAACATTTGAAATATGACAAGATTGTAAGTCTCATAAATATATTATAATCTTATCTTGGAATTTGCTCACAGTTTATAATCTTTTGCTAGTCGCCAATTGTCTCTATTAACTCAACAAAAGATATGAAACTACATTGTGAAAAAATTTGAAAAAATTGTAAAAGGAAAAAAGTAACCAAGAAAATGAGAATATTAATCCCGATTTACAGTATCATAGTTTCAGCATGTAATTGTGAATGAACTTGTGGTTATAACCTTTCAAATAAAAACGAATTCATGCTTAAAGTATCCCAAGTATATTCTAAACCATAGGATTTCTAAGCATTCCCAGCATCAAAGCTAACCAATTTCGAACTACTTTCGGTGTCCATACCTATATCACCAACGCCTTTATTATTTCCTCGTTGAAAGGATAATAGAGATAATAATATCTAATTTAATATTTTCATGACTCGACATCTTTTGATTGTTTATGTTTGCATGAATGCCTTCCTCCCACGGCCTCCATGTGCTAACCTAAGATCAAAAGGGAAGCTAATGCAAATGTATGCAATATGCAAGATACTAGCATTAAATCATGCTAACTACCTCAGCATATATCTATAATATATCTCTATGTTTAACTATAGAACCAAAGATTGCGCTCCAAAGTCCTGTTGACCGATTTTGGTCATTTATGCACATTAGTATAATTTCATTTCATTTATATCAATGGTGTGCAGACATGATACCCTTTTCACTGTCAAAACAAATCCTATGAACGTTTTATGATACCTTTTCAGTGTTAAAAAAATCATACGCTAAATGAATTAAAATTAAAATTTGGATTGCTTAATGTATGGAATGCATAAAAGCGGCTTGCTTGTGCCCACGTAAAAAATGTGAACGGTTGTAATATATATGATCTGAATTGAATATTTTAAATCATATATACCTATTTTATTTTAAAGAGCGTATGACTGTAAATTTATTTTTAATTTAATTTAAAAATATTCGAAAGGAATAAATTTATTGAGATTTAAATATTTTGTAGTTTTTTAATTTAGTATTATTTAAAAAATCTACATGTTAAAAAAATTATTTTTCAAGTACTTATTAAAACAAGTAAATATAGCCATAAACTTTATTTAGTAAGTTGTTTTCCCATAAACTAGGGTTTTGCTGTTTAACAAAGAAGCTAGACTGTATTCAATTACCGTTATAAATAATAAAAACAATTGTAGTTTTTTTCATTTAAACTATGAATAACAAGAAACTTTTTTAGTAAGTTGTTTTCTAATAAACAAAGGTTTTGTTGTTTATGGAAGAAGCAAACAAATATAGTTTTTGAGAGTTTTGCTGTTTATCGAAGAAGCTAGTTTGTATTCCATTACCGGTTGATTTCATGTATGACGAGGATTCAATTAGAAACTTACAGTTTTTAAAAAGAGGCCGGACGAGCTTTATTCTTAATGTATTCACCACCAATTCTCTGTGTTGTTCTGAATTGATTGTCCTTTCTTTCAATACATTTAACATCTAATGATTAGACCTTAACTAACCCTGATTAACTAGTAAAAAACACCGATGATATTGTGTAGCTTCCAAGTTCCAGCAATCCCAAAAACAAGGCCCATCCCACCATGATTTGGAAAAAGTTCTGTCATGTGAGTTTTGATTTTTGATCGAAGATATTTTTATTATACTTGCCTTTTTAATAAATCCAAATTTTGTAATGTTGAAATAATGTTTTTAGATGAACTCCTAGTTTTAAACCAAATTAAAAATAATTAATTTTAATAATGTCATAAAATTATAAATTTTCTTATTTAATAAATATTATTAACATATTTCTGTAAAAGTTTCATATGATCAAAATTCTGAGAAGCTGTAAATTTTTTACAAATAAAATACACTCAGACTCCATATTAAAAGTAAAATGATAATTATTAAAAGATATCTAAAATAAAAACTATAAAAATATGTAAAATAAAAGTTAAAAAAGTTCAAACGTGGTCAAATTTCCCAGGATTTGAAATTCCAGGCCTCGTCTCAACTCTCAAGCAACGGAAAATAGAAAAACGCACTTCTTGAAACAGGCGACAAAGCACCGTACAGTCTTTCTCGGGACCTTAAATGTGACATGTCTTACAAAGCGTACCTAAATCGATATGGTGTATCACACGTGTGCGTAAATCGATCAAATCGTATGTTTTGTATTTAATGTATCATTCACTTGGCAATATTAGTGGCAATATTTAGGATTTTTAGAATTTTAGATTTTTTATTTAATTTTTAATTTGAAAAAATAAATGAAAATTAGATAAAAATTGTTATGTCAAGATTTTTGTGCAATCAAATAACAGATAAATTTTATTTTTATTTTTAATTTTATGTATGGAATGCATAAAAGCGGCTTGCTTGTGCCCACGTAAAAAATGTGAACGGTTGTAATATATATGATCTGAATTGAATATTTTAAATCATATATACCTATTTTATTTTAAAGAGCGTATGACTGTAAATTTATTTTTAATTTAATTTAAAAATATTCGAAAGGAATAAATTTATTGAGATTTAAATATTTTGTAGTTTTTTAATTTAGTATTATTTAAAAAATCTACATGTTAAAAAAATTATTTTTCAAGTACTTATTAAAACAAGTAAATATAGCCATAAACTTTATTTAGTAAGTTGTTTTCCCATAAACTAGGGTTTTGCTGTTTAACAAAGAAGCTAGACTGTATTCAATTACCGTTATAAATAATAAAAACAATTGTAGTTTTTTTCATTTAAACTATGAATAACAAGAAACTTTTTTAGTAAGTTGTTTTCTAATAAACAAAGGTTTTGTTGTTTATGGAAGAAGCAAACAAATATAGTTTTTGAGAGTTTTGCTGTTTATCGAAGAAGCTAGTTTGTATTCCATTACCGGTTGATTTCATGTATGACGAGGATTCAATTAGAAACTTACAGTTTTTAAAAAGAGGCCGGACGAGCTTTATTCTTAATTTATTCACCACCAATTCTCTGTGTTGTTCTTAATTGATTGTCCTTTCTTTCAATACATTTAACATCTAATGATTAGACCTTAACTAACCCTGACTAACCAGTAAAAAACACCGATGATATTGTGTAGCTTCCAAGTTCCAGCAATCCCGAAAACAAGGCCCATCCCACCATGATTTGGAAAAAGTTCTCTCACGTGAGTTTTGATTTTTGATCGAAGATATTTTTATTATACTTGCTTTTTAATAAATCCAAATTTTGTAATGTTGAAATAATGTTTTTAGATGAAATCCTAGTTTTAAACCAAATTAAAAATAATTAATTTTAATAATGTCATAAAACTATAAATTTTCTTATTTAATAAATATTATTAACATATTTCTGTAAAAGTTTCATATGATCAAAATTCTGAGAAGCTGTAAATTTTTTACAAATAAAATACACTCAGACTCCATATTAAACGTAAAATGATCAGTATTAAAAGATATCTAAAATAAAAACTATAAAAATATGTAAAATAAAAGTTAAAAAAGTTCAAACGTGGTCAAATTTCCCAGGATTTGAAATTTCAGGCCTCGTCTAACCTCTCAAGCAACGGAAAATAGAAAAACGCACTTCTTGAAACAGGCGACAAAGCACCGTACAGTCTTTCTCGGGACCTTAAATGTGACATGTCTTACAAAGCGTACCTAAATCGATATGGGTATGACACGTGTGCTTAAATCGATCAAATCGTATGTTTTGTATTTAATGTAGCATTCACTTGGCAATATTAGTGGCAATATTTAGGATTTTTAGAATTTTAGATTTTTTATTTAATTTTTAATTTGAAAAAATAAATGAAAATTAGATAAAAATTGTTATGTCAAGATTTTTGTCTAATCAAATAACATATAATTTTTTTTTTTTTTAATTTTAGAAAAGTTACATTTCAAGGGCGCTTATTAGTCAAATCAAACTTATTAGCCAAAAAACATAAAATAAATAAGAATAACCAATCAAAAATAAGAATTATATAATTTATAAAATTTAAAATATAATTTTTATTTGTTTTAAAATAAATTTAATGATTAAAATTACTAAAACAATGGATAATTATATAAAAATTTAGAATGAAAATTTGTAAATTAATTAAAAGTGAAATACAAAGTGATTGATATATACTCTGCCTTCCGCATAAAGATAATATATTAGACAATACTCAGAGGTTAGTCGAGGTTGGGGTCCCGGGAAAACAATTAAATAAAATGTAAAATTCAAAAGCTAGCGATGTAGCGCAAATTTAATGAAAAAATCTAACACAATCTGCACATTCACGTGAGCCTTTAACTCTAGTCTCTCTGCATCCTTTATTCTTTATCGTTTTCTAATTGGCAGGGATCAGGTACGAAGCTGGTACATAAGGATGTCCGATCTGCCTGAGGCTTCTGAGTTCTGATTCTGAACTCATACTTAGCTGCAATCTGCAGATAGCGGGCGTCGGGGGTATAATTCAAAAGTATGCAGAAATAAATGTGTTGTGCTGTGAGTTGATCATGTTGTGCACATGGGGTGGGAAAGCATTTGCAGTTGCAGTTATTTGATGTTATGTAACCACCTTGACTAATAGTAATGATTCAAATACTCAAAAAATATTTAATGAAAAAACTTTGCCTTAAAAAAATATTGAAATATATTCTTTATATATAATAAGTTTAATGAAATAATCACAAATATACCATAAATGTATTTAGATATTTATAATTGTTTTATATTTTTAACTAATTAAATTTTGTTTTTTTAACTTGGTTTCCATAATTTAATTGTTTATCATTAATAAATGTCAACCATGTAAGATATGACCATTGTGAGAGACCGAAACAAATTATTAATAATTATTTTAATAAGAAACTAATAAATAGAATGGTATTTTTGTTTTATGCTTTTTAAGTAACTAAAGTTTGTCTTTTTTAACTTGGTTTCCATAATTTAATTATTCATAAGTAATAATGAGTATCCATGAATTTGGTACAAATTTCCATACACGAATACCAATACCACCTAATTATACTACTATGCCTTGAATTAATATAGATATGATGCCATGCATTCCCATCTCCTTGCTTTCTCTAATGTTTCATTTGGGTCTTTCACTCGTTTTGGCATTACACTTCATCTAGATGTGCTCCGCGTGCATCATTCAGTGCTTTTCTGTCACAGAACTCAGATTTTGGGGAGAGCAACCATCTCACACAAATTACACATTTTATTGATCAAAGATTGAGGTACACATATAGGTAAACATCACCGTTTTAGATCCATAGAAAGTGGATCATAACAGTTAATTCTAGTAACAAGTGGATCTCACTCTTAAGTAAGCATTATCTCTAACTCCCTCCTTTAATGCTTACATGACAAAACTTACAACACTCAATCACAAATTACAATATTTTTCATAGTTCACTACCACTTACACCCACTTTGAAATCTCACGGTTTCTGCTATTTTCTTCACCACATTTTTGAGCTTCCCACTTGATTCATTTAAAATATAACCACTTTTGACCATCATTGAAGTACTTTGCAGAATTGACGCTTCTTGACCTCCCAATGGACAATCTCGATACTAAATCATTCTATGGAATTGCCACCATCTATGAATACACGACCCTCTACGCTATTCACAAGTTGTATAGGATAACATTCTGAATACGGAATATATTCAAGAGTCAATAATACAACTTGACCTTACATAAAAATAACCTATAACTGACACTCCTAAAGCATAATGGGTCACATCAGCTTGACCTTATTAAGAACAACATGTACTTAATGCTCCGAGAGCACAATGGGTCACATCAATGTAAACTTTAATGGGCCTGTTCTTTGTGGTTCTGCATCATTTGATTTTTACAAACTTGCACACTACAATAGAAATAACATACTATAAAATAGAAACCAACACACACTTTAACCGTTGTTCTATAGCCAAGCTAGATTCTTTGAGCGATGGATATTCTGGTTATGGACAAATTTAGAGTTGGCAATAAAACCACATTCCTGAAATTTCATCATTCTGTCATCATTTGTAGTTGGCCATCCAAACAAGATTGTCGTTGCACTACACAAAGACGGAAAATTCTCGATCTCTCTTTGCAACAATACACAGATCAGGAAGAAATGTATTTTTGAATAATATATGCCATCCAAAGAAATGTATTTGTAGTCGGCCATCCAAACAAGATTGTCGTTGCACTACACAAATCTAGAAGTTGAAATATTCCACCACATCACATAAACTATGCATACATCAAATGGATCACATCAAGTACCCGAAACTTGATCCAATAACAACAAACCAATCTGAAAAAAACTTTATTATCTCCACTAGCAAATCAGTTAGCACTTCCATATTAGAAGCTTTCCTGGATGTCAATGGTGGTGGCCTTATAACTTCTTAAACGATCACCAGGTCAAAAGTTTTAATCAAACTCGTGGCTTCTCCAGTTAATCATGCACTCTTCCTTTACTTCAATGAAACGACGACTTTCCTCCTGCAGCAATCTTCATGGTCTTCACTTAGTGGAGAGTAGATAACAACAACTCAGGCGGACGAATTCAATCCAAACACACAGAGAAATATTTACATGAAACATCATGCTCCTAGTCTAACCTACAACTATAGCAGATTACTTCTCACATATTTCATATTCTTGGGCACTCCCATGAGGGATCTAAGCCTAGAGTGGCTCTGATAACAACTAGATTTTGGGAGAGCAGCCATCTCACACAAATTACACACTTTATTGATAAAGATTGAGGTACATATGATGAGCTACATGCTCTTGCTAACATTAATGATCACATTCACTTGTTTGTTGGTGACCTAAATCCAAAACTTTTATGTTATCATGTTACAAATTTATCTTCTTTCACCACCTACAGGCTACAACACATAACGAGGTCCAAAAGTTTTATGTTATCATGTTACAAATTTATCTTTTTACACCACATAACTACGCCAACCTTAGGTATCTACTCTCGGCAATGTGAAAGGATAAAATCAAACCAGAGAGGTCTTCTGGCTTTCTTTTTTGGGAATAGCTAGATTGAAAACTATTAGTGGTGCTACTTAGTGGAGTATCATGTTAATAGTCTATTTAGTGACACTCTATCGTAAAATTGGATGAGTTTTGGTAAAAGTTGTTGAAAATAATTAGTTTTAGATGAGTTTTGGTAAAAATTGTTGAAAATAATTTGTTTTAGAATTTTGAATAGTTTAAACATACTTTTAAAATTAATTTTAAATATTAATATTATGAAATATTAATATAATATAATTTAATTAATTATTAATATTATTTATTTTTAATTTTTTTATTGATGATGATGATGATTAAGGTTACTTAGATCAACTTTGATTTATCACATCGTAAGAAGGTTATTACTTGGTTTGCTTTAAATTTTTGTTTCGATGCTTAAAACGCTTGCTAAGAAGCTTTCCAAGCTCACTCTAGTTTTGACAAGTTAGGAGGTTAGCAAGGTTTGTATTGTAGCAAATACTATGAAACTCATATCTAATGTGGGTGTAAGCAGGGCACTCTAAGAGAAAGTGATTTTCATCATCAATGCTCATAGACTCACAAAGATGGAAAACTCTTTTCTGCCATGGAATTTTGGGAATAGACCAATGCCCCATTTCGCTATGAAGCTCATGGGAGTTTGTTATAATCTTGGCTATATTAATTTTCTTCTTTGAACTAGTTACCATCGAGAGATATTTCTAATCTTCAAAATTAGGGTTAATGACCTCCTTAGAGTATCTTAGTTTTCTCTTAACCACTAAATTTTCCTCGCACCACAATTTCTCTTTAAACTTAAAGGTAATAATATTTTTGATATTATTGATATTCTGTAAAGTGTCATTTTCATCAATTCCATAATGGTCTAACCAAGCCATCGTATCTTTCCACCAACTCCACTTGAGGCGTAGTTGGTATTGACTTGAATGTAAAGCAATTTTAGGAAGTCTCATGTTTCCCATTTTATTTATCTTGTGGTTGTACATCAGTTACCTAGTCATAGTCATGCTCTCGATGGGGGAAAGTTCTACTTCTATGAGGAGAATAAGATAAGGCGTATTGCTTTTAATTTTGAGGTTATATGTTATAAACCGCTTCTGGATTTGCTCAATCTTTCTCCAAGGTTCTCTAGAAATGTTGCACCCCCATACTTCAGAACCATATAAGATAACACAGATGACAAGAATTTCAAAGAGGAAAAGGAAGTCTTTTTATCCCACATGACCGGGTTGGCTAATATACAATTATTTTCAAGACAAAAAAAGCTTTCCATCCTCCATTAATCATTCTCTCAATTGTATTGTTCAAATTGAGCTTGTGATGAATATCAATTCCAAGATATTTGTAAAAAGTCACTTCCTCCAGTTTACTGTTATCATAAATAAAATTTGCGCAGGTGTCTTTCTTGGATTTTATAATCATAAATTTTGTCTTATTGGTGTTAATAGTCATACTCATGTTAGAGTAGAAACCTTTGAGAATTCTTATTTTTTTATTGAGATCAAAGGGACACCTTTCCATAAGAACAATATCATCAGCATAAATAAGGATAATGACAAATATCCTAGCTAAGATCGTGTCGGCACAACGTACTTCTTCTAAACATATTTCTATTTTATCGATGTAAATGCCAAAAAGTGTAGGGGAGAGGAGTCAACATTGCTTACCTCAAATATTACAATTTATATCTATTGACCAACCCTCATTATTATTAGCCCTCATTATTCTTAAATCTGGTGATAAACTTTTCATATAACCTTATCGCAATAGCTTTCAACTCAAAAGGAACATTAAGCTCCTTTATCCTTTTCCACACGTTATTTCTAGGCATTATATCAAAAGCTTTCCTAAATTCCACAAAGCAACAAAAAGGTCAGAGTTATTATTACAACATTCCTCTGCAATGATCCTAAGCGTAACAAGAGTGGTCTGTGATTGAATGATTCATTCTAAAACTTGCTTGGCCTTTATACCGCATACCTCTAATTTCTAGCCATTCGGTGATCTTCTTTGATAAGATAATACCGTATAACTTGGATAGGAGAGGGCTTATCATAATGGTCCAATAATTAGAGGGGTTATTTTTATCGCCGCTTTTGAAAATAGGAATAATGAGGATTTGAGTCCAAGGTGTAGGGAACCCTTTCTTGACCTCTAGATTAAAGAGTTTGTGGATGTGTGGGATGAAGACAAGCCCACCAATTTTTAAGATTTCTGCTTGGTAGCCTTTGATGTCTTTGGATTTTCCATTTGCTAAGTGCTTAAACCTGAAATCTATGTCTTCTAACGAGAAAAATTCTTTCATTGTAAGAAGAGTTTGAATGTTATCTCTCATATCCACGGATTCGTAAATCTTTTTAAGATAGGAATTCCAATATTTTAAGGAAATATTATTATCTTCTTTTCTTTTGCGAGTTAGAATTTGCCTCCAGAATTTCTTAGGATCCACCTTGGAGAAGTGTAAGAGATTTTCTTGTCGTTTACTAAGAAAGTGCCTTTTTTTCTTTTAATTAGGGTTTTGTAGTGATTTATCTTGTACATTTTTATTGATTCTACAGTAGCTTGCTTAATTTCTTTTCTTGCATTCTTACACTCTTGATCATACCAATAAATGGTTTTGCTATCTCTCTTATTAATCAAGACTTCAATAGAGAACTTGCTAATGAACGACGAGAGGGTTGTAGTAAAATTCTGATAGAGATTTTCTATATTCTCCATACTAAATAAACGAAACAAATCATTTTTTAAATCATGGAGAAAAAGCTCAGTTCGATTTTTATCGAAGATCGGGTGCTTTTGGAAATGATAGTTTTCTTTTTTGGGATCGCTATGCATGGAAATATTGAGAGCTATAATTAAATTCCTATGATGAGAGTGAGGCTCATGGTCATTTAATATGTCGAAATCTATTAACTTGTTGCATAAAGGGATATAAGAAATATTATAATCTACCACACTACTTCCACGCCCGTGAATACAAGTCATCTGGCTAGAATATAGCCATTTTGTTAGTCCGTTTCAAATTAAAATATCTTAAGTACTACAAAAATTGACGAGCTCGGAACATATTAATTTATATCTAACATATTAATTTAATGTTTTTGTCACTTATTTTTCTTTTTATTATGTAATTAATTTTTTTGTGATTATGTAGATAGCTGGAGATTCCACTCCAAAAAGCATCCATCTATTTCAATTTTTATATAATTATATCCTAAAATTCTTAACATAATTAATTTTTTTTTTTATTATAAAATGTAACAAATATATATAATCTGCAAAATAATAAAATTAAAAACAAACGTGCAAAATATCATGAAATAACATTAACTAAACAATGATACAGTAAAAATAAGAGATAAACTTAAATATTTAATAATAATTAGGTGTAATAAAATAGAAAAATATAAAACTTTGATAACAAATAAAAGAATATAAGTTCAATGGATAACATAATAAAGCAGTACATGGAACATGAGGTCCATTAGTTCTAAACTTTGATTTTTCATCCTCTTAGATTAAAAATAAAGGATTTAGGGTAATGACAAGATATATAAATAGTGTGATTAAACGAGACAATGTGATAAATAATGTGAACTACCAATTGGTTTCTTTAATAATGCAATGATCTTGTGTTGAGATTAACGATCGATATATTAGCTTATTCACTTGTGTGGAGATTAACTATCGATATATTAGCTTCTTCACTGTAGTAATATCCAAGATGACCGTCAAAATAGTATACGTATGTGTACAACTATCCAGGAGGATATGAACTCTCATGAAGAGAATGTTGCAGGACTCTATTTTCCAAATTGTTATAACATATTAGTTTTATATTTTTTTTTAGATAAATCCCCCTCATACCTCCAAATATGTGCTGTTATTAAATTGAGTGTTAATGCATATCACAACAATAGTTGGAGTGAGCAAGCATACTCAACGCTTTGAACATACATTGAAAACATTATTTATTATGATGCCCTTTTCCCATTTTGTTGGTTGATATGCATGAAGATATAATAAATGTTTGATTACGATTCTGGAGTATCATTTATCAATGACTTTGACCAACTTAGTGGGAGGATTAACTTAGTGCATAGTTCAATCCATTTAGATTAAGTGGCCTCAATTGTACTAATAGTCACCATAACTTTGTTGTTACCTATCATCCATGGATGCAAGTAAGTTAGTCATAGAATTTCATTTATAAGATAACCATTTATGTCATTTGGGACAACTCAATGTTTCTTTAAGCATGTTTAAGAAGTTGATTTGGGAGGCACATTAAAGTTTGGTTGCTAAGCACTTTTGAATGGATAAGATAGTGATAATGATATAAAAGTACTTTTATTTGCCAAATAGTCAAGGAGACATGAGAATGTATATCAAATCATGCGCTACTTATGCCAACACCAAAACTAACAGTAAAAAGAGGGGGTTCTGCACTTTTCTACCTAACCCAAATACAAATAGATCCTTAGCCATGTGTATAAAACATATGTCAAAACTACCATCTAACAAACATGTAAATGACTATGTATTTGGGGTTTGTATTGGCTCTCTACGATGACCATTTTCACATCCCACAAGAATATCACAATATAAGACATTGCTAAGATATTCATTGGGCATGTTTCAATTCACTAGTACAAAATGAGAGATTAGTGAGCACATAACTAAAAAAGTTAGTCATCATAGTTTTTCAAGTGATTTACTGCCAAATTTAAACAATTTTGAGTGACCCAACTAAAAACGGCTAACATAAATTACTAATTTAGTCACGAGTAAAAAAATACGACTAGAAAAGAAGTGACACAACTTAAAATGACTAATGTAAATGACTAATTTAGTCAAGGAATAAAAATATGACTAGGTACATGAATATGAATTAATCGGTTATGTTAGTCATTTTAATTGTGTCACTCCTGCAATGGAAAATTGCAATTTTGACAACGGATTGTTACATTTACTAAATTTTGACACTGTAGATGGATTCTAGGGGGTTTCTGAATCCATCTACAGTGTCAAAAATTAGTAAATTGTAACAATTCATTGTCAAAATTGCAATTTTCCATTGCCTCGAGGGTCTCTGAATCCACCAAGTGACACATGAGGTCCTTAAATCTATTTATAGTGTTACAATTTACTAAATTTGACACCTCAGATGGATTTGCAGACCCCCTATCCATATGTGGTGTCAAAATCTAGTAAATTGTTATAATTCATTATCAAAATTGAAATATTCCATTGCGAGATTTTGTCAAGTAACTTACCAGAAATGGAATTAAGAATGAGAGATTTTGGTTTAATGGGATTACTAATTAATTATGTTAATTTAGTATAAGAGGTTAGTCGAATAGAAGCCCAATACTAGTTATCATGACGTATATAAAAAATAACACCACTTTTAATACCAAGAGTACTTGTACCATCCAACAAATAATTTGTTTCCATCGAGTATAATATGGGGGACACAAATGAGATAACAAGTACGAATACCACAGTGTGTGTAAGACTTGAGAAATAAAATATCCAAAGATCCCAATTCAAGTACAGGAACAATGACACTAACAAAGGAAATTACGTTTTTTTTTTTTATTCAAGGATTTATAACATTCTAGCTTTTCATGAATGTCAAATGGAATTTAGGAATTCCCTCCCCTTTGTAAGAGGGTGCACAAATGAATTAAAGGCACCCTTCTCTACTATTATGGACTTTCTTAGCCTCCTTGAAAATCATGTGAATCTCTCGCCATTACAGTCACTCTGGAAAATATCTACCAGCCATGAGATGGAGACCATATCTTAGGTGAAGGATGACACCACAAACAAGGAGGACATAATTTTTGAGTCAAAATTATTTAAGTTTCTAATTAATATATATATTTTTAATGTTTTCTACCGTTGAGAAAGGTTATGAGAATTTATCACTACAAGTTTTAAAGTCAGATTACTACAATATTTTTGGCCTCCCCTATTTTTAAAATTCCAGATTTCATGCTCTCTATACCTATAACTAAACAAAAATAGAAAAATAGAGCATATTTAATGCTATACTACAAAGCCACAACCATTTTTCTTACAATATAAAGATTGATATTATTTTTCTCTATATATAAGGAATGATGAAGTATTATTAATACTTTTGAATTTTGAACGTCAAATAATCACAATGAATGATGAGATATTATTGATACTTTTGAATTTTGATCCTCAAACAATGATAATGGGAAAAAAAATTGTAAATGCCATCTTATTACAAGTTTAATATAATGAAATATTATAACCCATCTCAAGTTTATCTTAATTATAGTTTTCAAATCACTAATTATATTTTTATTTTTTTCTTGTCTAGTGAAGTTTTGATGAAGTATTTTTTGGAAATTATATCAATAATTATCAAAATCATTGATATAATATTTCTCTCTAATTCTAGGATTTAATCCATTGACAATAAGGTTATGACCAATTACTTAATTGATGCATTAATCAAGAAGAAAATTGTGAGGCTTTCTAGCATTGATTTAAGGGACCAATCTACTTGTTATCCTTTTTGGACATTCTATTGGTTTTTAATCAGAATTTGGTGAATATTTTTTTCCAAAATCCAAATCTTTAAGTGTTCAAATCAAGTTATTGAATGCAAAAATGGATTCAACGCCCTCAAATACCCCCAGGACACCTAGGTTATGAAAGTTTAATATCTATCATATGTTTTTTCAACAATTCTTCTAAAATTTATGATAGATTCTGATAAAAACAAGACAAAAAGGAGTCTAGAAAAGGCTGAAAATACACATAGCATGTAAACTATTGGTTTCTTTTAGCGCAGTAAAAGTCACTTGAGACTTACGAGGGGGTGGAATAAAAATATTGATTTTTGGCTTAACCATTATTGATAAATAAATGGGGATATTGTAAATGGTTCTAACTCAATTGGTTGAAAGGAAATTCATCTCTCTTATGTGTTTATTTACCACTTGTCCCACTTTGAAAGAGATACTTCACCCTATTCCAAACAACAATGAAGTGAATTTTTTTTTCTACCAACTCTCCTTTGGATTCCCAACAAAAGTATGAGTAGAGCAATCTAAAAAAACTATATATATTTTAAGTCACATTATAGAGAAAGATATCGATCGATATGCATGGTCAATATAAGAGTTTCACCGAATACAAGCAGAGAAGCATTGCCAAGGGATTCAGAGAGAAAGCAATAAATTTCTCACCCTACTTTGAATACGAGTGAGCAATAAATTCTTCTCTATTTTCATAAATCACTATGGGTAGTTGATGGGGTGCATCAACTCCTTTGTCCTCGAGTGGTGCTATTTTATCTATTGCTCCTCTGTTTGGTCAACACCAAACATAGTTGGAAGGAAACATGGCCATGAGAAACACGAGTAACATGTGAAATATTATCAGCACAAGGAATAGTTCGGAATGCTTACGAGGTATGGATCCTTCCCAACCCTAAAACAAGCACAAGGTAAGGGATGGGCCACCTTGACTATTGGGTTAGGATGAATAGACTACTCTTATATAGTTTGAATATTTACCGACCATGTGACAAGATTAGAATATATATATATATATATATATATTCTAACTTAATATTATATTACTTTTATATTATAAAATAGTTATATATCCTAGATATAAAAAAAATGACAAAGGCATATAAAAAACAAAAATATAAAAACTAAAAAAACTAAAAAACATGAAACAAAACACAACAAAAGTATTATTTTCATTTTGACTTACACCTGAAATTTGTCATAGAACTCGAACATTTAATTTTTATTTTCCTGTCGAACCATGAATTGGTCATTAATCTTAAACCCTGAGCCTTTCCAAATTGAGGGGTGCAGCCCTGCCCTCTGTCGAAGCAATCGAAGGAGGTGACTCGGGAAAACCGGTGAAAGGAGCATCAAACTAGAAGAAAGTAGTCCAAAGATAAACCCTAGATCAATCAATGATGTCGCAAGTGCATTCATTTGTATTCTATTACTTGAGTGGCCCCTAAGATTGAGTAAAGATGAAAACATCCACCAGTGACCAACATTCATGTCCTTGTCATCACAGATCCTGGAAAAACATGTTTACTTCCTCCATAGCTGAGTCGAGTGTGTCTACGTGAGGCTGAAAGGAGAACTCAAATGATGAACATCTGTTCAACATGGATGTGGATGTTCTTTCGCTTATTCATTTCCATGTATACTTCTAGATGAGGAACTAAACATCACACCATTTGGGGAAATTAAATGGAAACTAAAAAAATCATGGAGGATAGGTATTCACTAAGAATTGTCTATTGATTGCAGATAGGAATCATGATTAGACATATTTGTGAAATGTTTTGGGTATCTAGTTCCATATTCCTATGTACAACTAGCCTGTTGAATTGATCATTGTTCCAAGGTCACTCCACTGGGGACCATTGGATCACTACAATATCCCTCCATGTGATCAGTTTACATCATTGAAAAACCATTTTTATATAGAACGATTTCTTTCAACAAGAAGTAGCTATTTAGATCTATTATCCAGATATCAAGGAATTTTTGAATTTGTTGTAATGAGTGATAGATAATTCATATAAATGTTTCCCACCTTTTGAGTGTTGGGAAATGTAGTTTTATGCCCTTGGTGTAGTATATGAATCTGATAATTATAGCTATTTTCTTCTGATGAGTTGTATGAAGTACAAAATGTTTAACATATTTGATCATAATGCCCAAATGCATATCCTATTTTTTTTCTAGAAGGAATTGAGAGAACTCTTTGAAGTTACAGTGATGTGTAATTAGGATGACTGGAAAATTAAGAATATCTGGATTCTGAAGCTTATCTGTAAATTTGTTTTTTCTTCCTTGCTATTGCTGCCACAATTAAAAATCAGTGCCCAACTAAAGATAGAGCACTTGGACGGAGGAGTTCTGGTCTTTTATCCCTGGTGGCCACCATTAAGTTATTAAAAAATTCTTGCAAAAGAGTCAGCTCATAAAACCCCAATATTTTCTTTGTGTCTGCTGCTCACAAGAGGTAAGTTCCCAATGAACAAAAATTAGGCTTTTGGGAAGAAATAATATGCATAATAGTGACTCATTAGGGTTTCCTGTGGGGTCTCTAAATAATTTTAAAAAATTCTTCTTTTATTACTTTCAAATTCAGCTTTTGTTTCTCATTTCTTTATTAAATTTCAGGGTGACATCCTCAGAAGCTGGGGACATTTCCCTCGCACAGATTAGGGATGCATCCTGCTGTAACACAGCTATGAACGTTTGAGAAAGATTAAATTCTAGAATATACACTTTGAAGTTTTGTTTGTGAAAATTTGAAAAATATCTACAGACTGACAAAACTGAGAGCAAATTTTGCAAGAATAATTTGATTTTCTCCTATGGTTCCTATTAGGTTTAGCATTGCAGAAGATGAACCCAAAATTTTAGCTTTGAACGAACGAGTAGATATTTTAAACCTGTGATTGGCTGTGTCCAGAAAATAAATCTTTTAAGTGAGAAAATCAATAAAGGATTAGTTAAGAAAATAAACACATAAATATAACACAAAAAGCTTTATCAATCTCTCCCTAGGTGAATTAACTATACTGTTTACCTACCTTATAGGAGGAGACTCTAATTTCGAAGCCAGGTTGTAGCTCAATTCTTTTCAATCAAATAGAAAACTCCAAATCGATTTTGTGAAACGTATCTTACATATAATGAAAACGATCTCACCGTGGTAGTTCCCTTTTAGCACATTATATATAACACTTATATTTAATCTTTATCATATCATCATTGATCCTGGGTGAATGGTCCGTCAATACACGTCTTCAATTATAAGGATAAGTATGCTCCGTTCTTCAACAAATAGACTTAGAAAAATATAAAATAAGTATCAGGATTAATACACTCTATTTTTAAAGAAAAAAATATATAAGCAGTCATCTTCCCATGAAAGAAGCATGAAATACCAATCAAGTGGGTGACGATCGATCAATAAACCCTAAAGTGAAGTCTCTAATGAACATTGATTCAGTTGATGAGTCCCTAGGAATGTTACCTCAACTTTTAATCCTTCATATTCATCGGGGGATTGTAGTTTAGAAACCGGATTGTAGAGGAGGCATAAGTCAAGACTTTTAAGTCAAAGATAAAGCTGAACGTAAGGAACAATGTATCCCGTCTTTTTACCATAGGAAGCTGTAGTTAAGGGAGTTGTAGTTCAATGCTTTTAAGTTAAGGAAAAAGTTGCAGATTAGGTTAGAGATAACACGTATACTAATTTCAAAAACATTATCAATTTCCCTTGTAACACATTAGATCTCCATTTCCACTTGACCTTTTACTCATCTATCATCGAGATCAATATGAATAGTTTTCAAAAATAAAATAGATAGGATTAAGAAGGATCAAGACATGATGATGAGCCTATTAGATCTGGTCCAGTAGTTACCCATAATACATAAGGATCAAGACATGATGATGAACCTGTTAGATCTGATCTAGTAGAGCCTAAGCATATTGTCAGAAAAACAAGACTGGACATTGGGATGGTACAATCAAGTGTTGTAGATGACCATCTAGCAGACAAATTTTCTGCAACTACGGTTTAAATAGGTGTCCAGTTTAAGGATCTTGCAGATAAAGTGGAATTAGACGGTGCACCTGCTCGGGTCATATTCATGTGCAATAACTAAACAAAAGAAATTTTCTTTCAATATGGCTTGTTTGGCTTGCTTTCCATTCAGCTAAAGTTGGTGCAATGCATTGTGCCATGGACTAAGATCTTCCTTTTTGTATTGGAGTCAAGAGAGTTGCATGGGATGTTTGAGGCATATTGAAATGGTGGTGTTTGTTATCCGTCAAATTAGCACTTCTCCGTTCATGACCACATTGCCCTATCGGTCACACAAAAGGACACTATGGATGGAAGAGCTTGCTTGGCCTTAGATTATTTAGGAGCTAAACCCTACAATATTTAGCTTAAAAACTTATTTTTTTTCTGACAATTTTTGTATAAAACTGCAACCTTTATACTTGACATAACGCAGGTTACCCACGAGTCTCTATACTGACAACCCATGGGTATCAGTCAAAAGTTGTACCCGCGAGCTGCTCACCTAGTACGTCGTGAGTCACTCGCATGTTGCTAGATGTCATAGTCATGGGTATCTTAAGAAAAGTTGAAAAATATATTAAGAATATGAATTGGGATTAGTTGAGTTAGGAATTGCAACTTCCCCAACTTCCCAATTCAACCACCTTTCTAACCAATCCTCCTTTCCTTGTCATAAATAAAAGGGGAGGGAATGAGAAAGGGACACATTTAGAGAGAGATATTGTTATGCTAAAGAAATTCCAATTCAAGAGAGAGGAGCAGGAACCTAGGGCCTGGTTGTGAAGCTGCTTGATGCAAAGTCACGTATAAAATTTGTACTTACTACATTCTTTTACAATAAAAGATTGAGACACTCTTCCTTTCCAAATAAAAGTGTTAATGTTTATTTTGCTTTCATTATAATTTGATGTTATGTCATTTGTTAATATTAATATTTATTTATAGTAAAACTGGTTTGAGGAAGGCCTGTGTGTGTTTTGAAGGTTTGTTGCGGTAGAGATCGAGGGAGAAAAGCTTGGACCAACCGTCGTAAACAAGGTACATTTTCTCTCAACTTTGATCCTATTTTTTTATAGCAATGTATGCAAAGATCTATGTGTCTATATGTCACCCCTAGTATGTTGGTAGTCTTCCCCTACTATAAGGACTTTCCCTAAGAACAGAACTGGCGACTCTGCTGGGGAAAACATTTTTTGTTTTTCTGCTTTGGGGATCCTTGTTAGATTTATTCAGTTTCATAACTTCTTCAGTATCTTTAGAGGTATTTAGGTTCTTGTTTTAGATCCTTTCTGATTGACTCAGGTTGTTCTGATTTGCTGAGTTTTTCTTTTTCTTCTATCAAAACATACCCGCACATTTCCTGTAGTTATAAGTGTGTACTTTCTATTACACTCGCAAGTTGCACATAGTGCTACTCGCGGTTTTTTACTTACACCCTCGAGCTGTCTGTTTATACAGTCGTGAGTTTACTTGAAGATGTGAACTTCTGCTTTAGAGTTTGATCCTGGTGTTTTTGGTCTGATTTTGGATTTGATTTTTTTTTCTAGCACATGTTAAGCACTTTTGTGTTTTATTTGAGTTCATTTCACATCCTTTTGGAGGCCTTTTAGTGTCTTGGTTTGATTCAGTGGCTCTTAGGTTTTCATTTAATTTTTTTAAAGGTTTTTAAGGCCCGCTCGCAACCTATCTATATATACAGCCGCGAATGTTTTTCCCTCACCATGAGTTCCTAGTATACATACCCGTGGGTCCACTACTAGTTGTTTTATATCAGAGTCGTGAGTTTTTCCTTTTTTTAGGGTTTGATCTCAAGGGGGGTTGTCTGTGGCTTTGGAAGTCCTTGTCTGATTTGATACCCTATGGATCTTGTTCTGGGTGCTCTAAATATATTTTAAACCTTTTGAAGAGTTTCTCTTTGAGTTTTTGTGTTGGTAAAGTTACCCTAGTATTCTAGCCCATTTTTGTTTGGCGAGTGCTTGTTTCTTTTTTGATTACTAATGTCCAGGAGCAGGTCGATCTCTGCATAGGGGTCTTATTTTTCCATCTTACACGCCATTCTTCTTTATTGGCATCTTATTCCAAAGGTCTAGTTTCTTCTTAGAAGCAACTAGTTGGGTTAGTCTTTGTCGATCTTGCTATAGATATGTTTGTTTTGGTTCGTGTTATCTTTATGTACTTGCACTCTTGATAAGTCTTGTTTGTTCATTATTTTCATTTGTATTTCTTTCATAGCTAAACAAAAGATCAAATTTGAAAAACAAAGAACTTCCCTTTTTATTGCAAGATTTGTCATTTATTTTTCAAAGTAGTTATAGTTGTTAGTCCTACTATCTTTGAAAATAATTTAAAAAAAGAACTTTTATGCTTAGGTTTACTTTGATTTTCAGTTTTGAAAGAGAAACGAAAATCACAATTGTGAAATTTTTACATTTTATATGCACTTTAATTCTAGTTGTAACCACATCACACATTGCACGATCCTTTGAGTAAACAATAGCCTTTAAAAAAAAATTAATTTAAAATTCATTAGTAAGATTTCTTTTTGGGTTATGCATACATCAACCAGCTTAGGCTAGAATATTGGATTAGAACAAACTTTAACTATCCAATATTATCGAATCTCAAATCGTAGTGCAAACTATCATTTAGGTAAATCCACTCTTATATAAGTATTCTGGGAAGCTCTACTCAAACGAGAGTTAAGCACAAGGTCATGTGAGGGTGAAATTGTTGCGAATATCGCCCCACTTTTTATTTGAGCATACACCAAGGTTGATTCACGTACGAGGATCCATTACTGCCTTGGGTACTCTTGGATTTCACGCTTTGCTACCCTTCGCATGTGTTTTGGCTAGATTGACGACTATCCCTCAGAATATTTATGTATTTTTGGTAACCTTTAGTATCTTGACATAGGGCTCTACACAGATATAGTGGAAGTATATTTCCAGCGCACCCAGGATAGACATGGGAGGTAACCCTCTACAAAAATTCAGGGAGGGCAGTTTGGTGATTCAAACGCTTGCACCCATAGAATATGTATGTGGACATCGTGTAATTGACCTTCGATATTCTACTAGTTTGTTCTGGGCCCTCATCATCCCAAACTTACTTTTGAGAGTATTGTCTTTGTTTTCCTGGTATGGATCACTTTAAGACATTTTTTAGTGGTATGTTGTTTTCTCCTAGTTGTTAGTGTCCCCCTAGGATAATTACTTAGTATATTTTTTAAACATTTGGGGAGGAACAACCTCTTAGAAGGTCACGAAGGTTGTAGAACCTTCCTCCATTTACAGTGGATCCTCCACTGCCACCACAAGGATAGTGAATAGACTCTCATGGTTCTTATGAAATTACAGGAACAACTGAACCACCGAGAGAACCTCATCTGATCTCTCAATATCAACTGGTTCAAGAACCCTTATAGATTGAATACTTGACAACTCAAGAGTTTGTTGCACCTTTCAATCCTCCTTTAAGTAGACCCAACGACCCCTTGTTAGTAAGTGTAGTTTCTCTATGTCTTCCAGAGTGAAGTGTGTATCAGTTTACACCTGGTTCATTCATGGACAACATAGGGAATGTGTCAGGAGTTCAACATACTCCTACAACATCTATCATGTCAGGAGGTTTTTATCCTCTATTTACACACACATCGATACCAAGCTCATTGCAAGCTACTTATACTCCAAGCACTTCATTTAATTTGAATAATAGACCCTTAGTATCATCTAGCTCTCAAGCTATGACTGCATCTAGTCCCTTTGGTTCTACTATTGGAACATCCAGTGTCCCTTTTTTAGGGGTACCGTTAGTATCATTCACATCTTACCCTTTTGTACAACAATTACAGTCTAACCCTCAGTCTCCTCCTTTTAGTCATGCATTTCCTTGGTTTGGAGGACACATAACTCCTTCAGCACCTTTTGTAGGCCCAATGCCTACTTCTTCCATTGCATCTACACTAGGGTTCAACCCCTTCACAGGTTTTAATGTGCATCCATCCAATGTACAGACTTCAAATGTACCTGTAGGGAGTAATCCCTTTTCACTATTTGGTGGAGGGGGTAGTAATAGCTTTGTCAACCCACATTTTAGGGGTGCTTATACCCAACCACAATGGAACAATCCACAAGGAAGCGATCCCCTAGCCTATGGCTGGAGTAGATTTAATAATGCATTTACTTCACAACCGATGGTCGGGGGAAACCCCAACCAATAGTACAAGAGCAAGCTTCTCGGTGGCTCCCCCTACCAAAATCCTTTTAATAAGATGCCATCGGTGAGACATGGTTTTCCCTTTTTCGAAACCTTGAACTTGCCAGATATTTCGAAATTGACTAACGATCCGGTGCAACATATCCCTGCATGGCCACCTGTCCCAACCAAGATTCCCTTGGACATATCGAAGTTCGAGGGAAAGACTAAGGAAGACCCTGGAAACCATGTTACGACCTTTCACTTATGGTGCTCTTCCAACTTGCTTAACAATGATTTCCTATGGTTGAGGCTATTCCAAAGGACCTTAACTAGTGTCGCAGCCAAGTGGTACATTGAACTGCTCACTGCAGCATATGACAACTTTTGGGACCTAGAGATGGTATTTTTGAACCACTTACACCTTAATGTCTAGTATGATGCCGGTACAGACCTTCTGTCCACTTTCAAGAAGAACGAAGCCACTCACTTATCTGACCATATTCAGGAGTGGCGAAGATGGAAGAGACTCATCAAGGATGAGATTCCTCCAGAGTTCATTTTAGAGTGGTACTTGAAATCACTCCTTCCTTATATTTCTAAGGATGTTGCAACTTCTAGGGTAAGTTCTGAGGAAGAAGCAATCCCGAGGACCCAGCAACTTGAACTAGTTTACTCTCATTCTGGGATTCTCTATGAGATCATTCCAGACACACCAATATATAATATAGATCTTGGCAAACCTAATCCTAGACCGCATACTGATGGCATTGTTGGTTCAACATATTCATCAACACTTGAAGCTTTAACAAAACAAGTGCATGCACTTTCCGTGAAGCAGTATACTGCTGAAGCAACTTCGGTTGCAACTTCCCCTTCTAAGACAGAATTTGAACAGTAGGTGCAGACAAACCAAAAGGGCTCTCGGCAGCCCAACAACAACAAAAATAAGGGTAATAAATGGGAGGGGAACCATCAGATACCCAAAAACAATGAAAATGCCGAGGAGGGAAAAAAGGATAAAAATAAGGTCAAGTTTCCCTACAAACTTTGCAAAGATGATCACCTTACCCACTAGTGCACTCTTATGGATGAAGCCCATAAGCTGTTATGTGAAAAGAAACCAGCTGTCCTGATGGACCCATTCCCCCATGGACAAGGCTCAGCTTCTGGAAACTCTAGTGCTGAGGGAACTCCCCGTGCCTCGTCAGTTGATAAATCATTTATCAATATGATTAACTCAGGTACGCTACTACAAACTAGTGCCAGTAATTATAACCTAGACTTGCAGCAAAAATATAAGGATGTTCTTGAGCCATCTGCTCCTCTTCACATTGAGAGACCAACAGATTCTATGCCAAAGATACCTAAGGGTATCTATAACAGGGCTACGCACAACCCTACAAGACATGTCGCTCCTAACTACTCTGTCGTAGAGGATCTGGCCCAAACACCTTGTGCAATGTCAACATTAGAAGTCTTGCAAAGCTTCCCTTTGCAGCAGAATGCGCTTCTATTGGCCATTAGGAGCATGGATTCTTCAAGTATGTTTGCATTGTTTGATATGTCAAACATCAAACCCCAGTTACCGTATCTCGTGGCCTTCCAAATTGAAGTAGTCCATGGCCCCAAAACCATTGGACGAATAGCTGTAGATGAAGGTGCGTCTACGTGTGTAATCTCAATATCCTGCTAGATATCCCGTGGCTCGGTTGAGTTAGCCCCTTCCAACACTATAATTACATCTTTTGATGGGAGATTGAATTATTCCCACATGGATTCTTTCCTGCGTTCGAAGTTGAACTTGCCGGTAACTTACTGTCTTTGGAGGTTGAAGTTTTGGATGCTCCTCTTGGCTACAATTTGTTGTTAGGAAGGAGCTGTGCGTATGCGATGCAAGTTGTCCCATCATCCGTCTTTCGAGTACTGATGTTCCCACATGAAGGAAATATCATCATAGTTGATCGAATTTTATTTACTCGAAAAAACAACAATGCTTCATCGGATTCGACAATCCCTTTGATTGATCAGACTCACCCACCTAGCGAGAGTCTCAGACTATGCATGTATTCATCACTGATGGGCACATTCGACCTACCTACTCCCATAAACTACATTGTTTTTGCGAGTACTTCTGACATTTCGTCGTAGGAAATCTTCACTATCAGTCGAATAACTGATCCTTGGATTCTTCCCACTCAACAAGAACCAACTGTGCCCTTATCTGTTGCATAAGTAGCATACCAAGCAACATAAGATGCTACAACAAATTATATCTCGACTCCATCCGTCTCCACATAGTCAGATATAGACTATGCACCTGCATGGTCAATCAACTCTATCCACTCTTTTTATTTTTTTGATACTTTTTTTCCCTCTGATGAGGCTATCTTGGAAGCCATGGTAGGTCTGGATCATCCATGCAAAGACATGCAGCACAGGTCCTATTTCCTTCCTGATCTATACAAGATAGAGAATGGTGAGTTTTTAGCGAGACTTGGTTGTGATATTGATTTGTCCATCACTCCTTCTATGCAAACAATTTATGCAGAGGGTAACATGGAAAATATATCGAGGACCATACCGATCGATATCTCCATTAAACCTGGAAATGTGGAAAACCTCTTCATTGGAGCAGATTGTTCTCCTAATGAGATCACTCTGTACACCAACCTATTTAAGAAATTCGGTGACATGTTTCCTTGTTCTTACAAGGAGATTCCAGGCATCGAACCCACTATATCTGAGCATGTCATCACAACTTACCCTGATGATAAACCAGTGAGACAAAGCTCCATCTGAAAAATGCTCGGAAAGCAGCAACCCTTAGGGCTGAAGTTGAGAAACTGTTAAAAGTAGGCTTCATCTATCCGATCTACATCACGGAATGGGTCTCCAACACAGTCCTAGTAAAAAAAAATCAAGGAACCATACGAGTCTCTACAAAGTTCAGGGACTTAAAATAAATCCTGTCCTAAGGACAACTACGCCACACCTTTCATAGATCATATTATCAATGCATGTGTGGGCCATGAAATATTCTCTTTCATGGATGGTTTTTCAGGATACAACCAGATTCAAATAAAACCTGAAGACCAACACAAAACTACTTTCATTTCTCCTTGGGGTACTTTTTCGTATCGAAAGATGTCGTTCAGGTTAAAGAACACTGGAACCACTTTACAGCGTGCCATGAACTTTGCTTTCCACAATATCAAACATGTAGTTGAGCCATATGTAGATGATCTCCCAGGTGATCTCGTAAGAGACGACATCATCCTGATCATTTGCGACTAGTGTTTGAAGAGATGCAGACATTATAAGATTCGTTTGAATCCTAACAAATGTGTATTCTGTGTCAAGTCTGGATGCCTACTAGGTTTCATTGTCTCAAGTCATGGTATCATGGTCGACCCCTTAAAAGGTGAGGCCATTGTAAATTTTTCTCCTACTCGAACCCTTAAACAACTTCAGAGTCTGCAGGGTATGACAAACTTTCTACAACGTTTCATTATAAACTATGCTAAAATCATAAATGGATTCGTGATATTGTGCAAGCACAATACCTATTTTCTTTGGGACGAGGCTGCTCAAACTTCATTTGAGGTTTTGAAAAAGGAATTACTTTTAGCCCCCTTACTGAGCCCGCTAGATTACACCAAGGAATTCCTTCTATATCTGGAGGCATCTATTTCCACGATTGGTATAGTACTTGTTCAGGAGGATGACAAGATTCAGGAACATGTCATTTATTATCTTTCGTGCGCATTGATAACTCCTGAGATTAAGTATTCATGCATTGAAAAGTTGGCATTAGATGTCGTCCATGCATTTTAGAGACTACGTCACTACATCCTACTACGAACCACCACAGTGATTGCAAAATTCAATCACTTTCAATACGTTTTAATCCGATGTATCATCGGCGGGAAGTTCAATAAATGGATTGTCATTTTGCAAGAGTTTGACCTAATTTTCCAATCCTCTAAGTTGAAGAAATCTTTGGTGTTTATCGTACTTATTTATGAGTTTCCCAGTGACATAGTAAACAATGAGGAAGAGTCATCATTCTTGGATGAACACATATTTCTTATTCCGACTTCTGACACATGGTATGGGGATATTTTAGCATATCCCCAGACTTTAAGATGTCCTCCCACTTTCTCTAGGGATGAACAACAGAAATTGAAAAATCATGCACAAAATTATGTCATCATTTATGACACATTATACAGACATGGGATAGATTCCATTTTAAACCGTTTCTTAACCCTGGAGGAATTTGAAACAATATTGAATGATGCTCACAGTGGATCCTGTGGGCATCATCTTTCTGGGTTGGAAACAACCCAAAAAATACTGCGTGCTAGTTATTTTAGGCCTACGATATTCAAAGATTGTGTGGAAGCTGTGAAACATTGTCAGCCTTCTAAGTTTTTCACCAAAAAGATGCGAGCACACCCGACTCCTTTCCATCCTGTTATCACAGTAGGCCCCTTCACCAAGCGTGGGATTGACTTCATGACGTGTAATCTGACTTCCGCAGAAGGAAACCACCACATCATTGTTTTCATCGACTACTTTACAAAGTGGGCCGAGGAAATGCCTACTATGAGAGAAGATGGAGAAATGGCTGCTTATTTCGTATTTAACTAGATCATTGCTAGATTTGGTATCCCCAAAGAGATCATTACTGACCATGGTCAACATTTTCAAAACAATATGATGGTTGAGTTGTACACTATGCTCGGTTTTCGATAGGAACATTCGTCCTCATTCTATCTGTAGGCGAATGGTCAGGTTGAAGCGGTCAACAAAACTTGGAAAACCATCCTTCAAAGGATCGTTAATGCAAGTCAACCTAATTTACTCATCATGTTGTACCCCGCTCTTTGGGCTTACCGGTCTAATGTTAAGACTACTACCGGTTTCTCACATTTCCAACTCGTTCATGGGGTGGAGGCATTTATTCTGGTTGAATGTGAGATTCCCTTGTTAAAGTTGGTTGTCCAACGGCTCCCTAAAACTTCATCTTTGGAGGAGTGTTTGCTGCATTTAGAATATTTAGATGAACCGCGCTGGGATGCGCTTACAACAAACTTGAGGCTCATAAACGCAGATTCAAGCGTCAATATGACAAGTCTGTGAAACCAAGGGTGTTGTCTGAAGGAGACGTTGTTCTGCTCTATGACTAGGACAAAGATCTCTTGCGGGTAGGCAAGTTCAAATCTATGTGTCTCAGACCATACATTGTCCCTAAATTTATGAAGAAAGGATCCGATGAGATAACTGACTATGAGGGTTGTAAGTTTCCTGAGCCCAAAAATGGGCTCTAACTGAAAACGTATTATGCTTAGGCCTCTGTGATTTTTCTTGTATTATAACTATACATATTTGTAGAGTTGGTCTTTCCCTTTCATTTCTTTTTGTGAATCTTATGTGTCTTCTGGATTGTGGTTTCAAATGACAACTGCATGCTTTATACGATTTCTTGATGGAACTAGTCGCCGCACCTGTTAGTTGGCATCAACAACATGAGTTAATTACTCACCGTCTGGTCAACATGTGTCTTCAAAAGGGGATTTTTTGGCCTATACAATGAACAATGTTGCTGAGTACAGTGCAGTCATTGAGTTACTCCGAGATGTTATTCATCACAACATTACACGTTTGGAGGTAAGACTTGACTCACAGTTAGTAGTACTTTAGTTGATGGGTGAATACATGGTCAAAGATCCTTCTTTGCTTCGTCAGTTTTTACGTGTTAGATTACGTGAAAGACAATTTGTTTTTATTACATATCAACACATTTCAAGGAGTTTAAATATATTAGTTGATTCATATGAAAACTATGTACTAGATTGGCATTTGTACCAGACAAAATCACATTAAACAGTCACACACATAGGTACACACACATGGATATATAAACCAATCCTGTATATATCAGGATCCAAAAATATGATTTTGAGTATAGTATTTTGAAGTGTCATAATAAACAAAAAGTGGGATCAAAGGCCTGAAAAATATGACATGTGTCTCTCTCCCTATGGAGAGGGAGGTGCCTCTATTAATTCTGCTACTTCCTCTCTATACCAGATGACTAGACTGGCTACTTTTCTAAGCATCCTAATCCATGCTGGGGGAACACCCACAACATCCTCTTGCATCTCGAGCAGAGTCTGCTCGATCTTGTAGGTGGGGATATCATAACTTAATCGATTCATCTTCCCGTCGATGCTCACGAGCATCGTATCAACAGATCCAGGCTTAGTCGGATGTACAGAGGTGCGAGGATGTCCCACGGGTCGCACAGGCCCCACATATGCATAAATCACACGATCATCACTCTTACTCATTCATAAAAATTATATTTACATAAAAGCATAAAAATGAAATATATTTTCAAAAGTATAAGCATATCTTACCCATCTCTCCCCAGGATAATCCTGGAAGAAGAGAGAGCTCTAGATCTCCATGAAAATCCATACCTGCGTATGGGAACTGCTCTAGAGCTGGCACTTAACGGCTCCACCATGCGAGTTAGTATTTGTCAGCATAAGAAAGTGTAGCCTCACCACCACCCTGGAGCAAGAATATATATCCCCATAGAGTCATCAATGGCAAGTGGGGATTCAGGATAGGTAGACCTGGATCCCAGGGCTCAGAGCAGGGATCGTCTCGAAGAAGAAAGAACACAAGATTCTCTTGTAGCCAAAGTTCTTCTTTTTCCAGTCTTGCATTCGTTCAATTGGTGCTTCATGTTCACCAAGAGACCCGATCATCAGTCAAATACTACACCCTGTAAGAAATCAACACCAATTTGCATGTAGTTCCTTGAAGCCAAGTGTTGTGCAACACTCCCTCCAATCCTCTTTAGAGTACTCAAGATGACCTTCAACAGGAAGCTCGGAATGGAGCTGATTGGGACTTGGCTACCACTTTTTTCAGTTCCTGGTGAACTGTAAGTGTTGATATAGTATTGTATTGATAACGCACCAACTCCCCTGAATGTGCCTTTTAGGTTTACCATTTCCCCTCTACGTGATAAACTTGTTATGAAATAGATGTCGTCAATGGTGAGTTCAAGTATCTCTCCCTAGAGATCAAATACTCCTTGGTCTACATCGTAATAGTTAACAAGCATTTGGAGTAGATATGTTTGTGCTCTCATGCCGGTAGTTCAATTTTTTTTTAGCAAGCCACATCTTTGTAGCGCATTTAGTGTCAATGGATCACCCATAGCATGTCTATCCATGTCCTCATGCTCCCTTTCCCTCCATATTAGCACCATACCTACATTCATTCAACCATTTTATCATTTATTTTTTAGTTTCTTCATTGTAAACTGTGTCACCTGCGACTGTACTTACTAGATAGATGCGGGTACCCGCAGGTTGGTTTATAGAAAACTTGGGTATTTTTCTCTTACTCACGAGTTTGATATAGGTAAACCCATCGATACAGGGCCCTAATTTTTAAAACTTGATAAAAAGAAAAAATAATGACCAAAAATTAAAACAGTGGTTTGAATTGAAAGTAGGAGAGACCACTTACTTGCAAGTAGAAGAATTTGATTCGGTGGCCCAGTGTAAGCACTACAAGCATTTGAAGGAAGAGGCTTTTTTCACTCTTTTGCTATAACAAATGGATTTGTAAGTTTTGTTCACATTTTGAAACTATTTATAAAAGTCACTTTTAATTTTTACTCACTTTTATCATTTCTATATAGTTTCAAAATTGTCTTTTTACTTTATTTAATAAACTAATGCACTTTTAAAGTTCTTTTGGGTTAGGTGAAGTTTGAAGCAACAATTATCGCTACACAATGGTCTATAAAGGTTTGATTTTCTTCATGACATGTCAGTTCGGTATAATACTTCCTCTCATTTAATGTCATCATGATATCCATTTTGTTCATGTTATATGTTATTTGTTACTAATCTGGTCGTCGCTATGATATCAACAACATTTTGTCATTTTAACAAGGTCAAGGAACTTAGTTTTCCTCATACCTATAGAGTCTCTTTAAGCCCTTGTTATACTTTTCAAAAACAAACAATATTGCCAAGTATACTTGTTCACTTCAGACTCGTTAAAGGGACTGAAGGGACATCCACTTAGGTATAAGTTTACCCCTTTTCCGAATATTCATGGATTAGTTACAAAAAAGGTATACTCTAGTCATACATGGCTAAAAGAGTTCTTCTCTCATCGTTTTACACTTTTTTGGGTGAGGAGACTAATTTTACGAAAAAAGACCTTCAGAAGTCTTCTTTATGGTTTTCGAAATCTCGAAATATGAAAACACCAACAAGCATGCACCAACTCGGGCTGGATGTGAAATACACGAGACGGTATATAGAGTTCTTGTTTAATGTTTTCAGACTCTTTAAATATGAAAACACTAGCGAGCACATAAAAACTCGGGCTCGGTACTAAAATCCACAAGTATGTGTATGGAGTTATTGTTTAAGTTTTTTAGACTCTTTAAAATTGAAAACACCAACCAACATCAACAAATCCAAGCTCCATATTAAAATCCATGGATCAGTGTTATCAATTATTAGTCTATCTCTTCTTCAAACTCGTTAAAAAATGAAGAAGGTCTTGAGTTCCCTTCCATGGACTTGTTAAACTACACATGGTTGGACTTGTATCAAGCAGTATTCTCCCTCTTTCTTCGAGCTTGCTTTAAAAATGAAGAAGAACTATTGAGTTTTCTTTATTGAACTCATTAAAACTAAAAAGAAGGATATTCTTTATTAAAAATAAAAAAGGGAAGGGAAGTATGTCAAACACATTTTCAATTTAAAGGCAGCAAGTCAATCATATCCTTGAACAAAGCACCTTTTGAGTCTATCAAAAAGTTGGGGTTTAGTTTTTTACCTTAGGATGAGCCTGATGTCATAGTTTTTACTCCTTTGATTGGTTACTCTTCCAATCATATGGAAAATTTGTTATTGTCTCCTATATTGCATATTTATCTCATGGTCCTGTTAGGTTAAAATATGCCTAAGTCACTCTTGTGTCGTGCTCACTATTCAAGGATGCAGCCTGTGTTGGCCATTCTGTAGTTACCTTGACCTCATGTGTCGGCCATTCCTTGGTGTCATTTTTTTCATCATGTACTGAGTCCTACTCCAGATGAACTCAATTTTTTGATTGATCCCCATGTTGGGTAATGGAGGATGCCTTAAAGCCTCCCTTCGAACATAATTCTTCCCTTTGACTTCAACTTATTTTGATCTTGGAATGAAGTTGAGAGTTATCGGTAGCACTTTGGGAGTTGCAGTCATCACTGGAAATTCCCCCCCCTATTGAGTAGTGGGAATACATCAATGTTTCCTACTCAATGGATTATTCAAGTGTTGGACCTCAACACCCTTTATTCACACTTGTTAGAATGTACTAGGTACCTTGGGCCCCATTTTCATTAATGGTGGGTTCCATAGCATTTGTTAACGGTTTACACCATTGACCGATAATCAAACGGTATCCTTCATGTTTGACCTTAGTTCATTTTATTCACATGGTTAGGATTTGTACCTTGACAGTTTAGATGAAGAACTTGGGCCTATGATAATATTGAATCACAGTTTTTTATTGCCCAAGTTGTGCAAGACTGAGCCACACTCATTTTTGGCTCTTGATGAGACATAGATCCAGTTTGTTTTTATGGCCATGATCTCCTATTTGTCATGGATCCATGCTTGTATTTTAGTGGCCATGCTATATACATCTTTCAGTTATGTATTGGATATTAGTCTATCATTCTGAACATCTCTTGATGTCAAGATTGTAATTGTTCGTTGACTTGGTTTTTGTTTCAGGTAATTTTGTGACTTTGTCCTATGGTTTCCTTGCTTCTCCTCCGAATTTAATTGTAATATATTTCGGCCATCATTTCCCTTTGACCTGACACAATAGGGGGCATGTGTTATTGGTCAAATTAGCACTTCTACGACCGTGACCACATTACCTTGTCGGTCACACAAAATGACACTATGGATGGAAGAGCTTACTTGGTCTTAGATGATTTAGGAGCTGAACCCTACCATCTTCATCTTAAAAACATATTTTGTCTCACAATTTCAGTATAAAACTGCGACCTTTATACTCGACATAACGCGGGTCACCACGGGTCTCTGTATTGACAACCCGCGGTTGTCAGCCAAAATTTGTACCCGCGAGCTGCTAAGCTAGTACGTTGTGAGTCACTCACATGTTTCTAGATTTCATAATCGTGGGTACCTTAAGAAAATATGAAAAAAATATATTAAGAATACCAATTGGGATTAGTTGAGTCAGGCATTCCAACTTCCCTAACTTCCCAATTCAACCACCTTTCGAACCAATCCTCCTTGCCTTGCCATAAATACAAGGGGAGGGCATGATAAAGGGACATAATTGGAGAGATCTATTGTTATGTTGAAGAAATTCCTAGTCAAGACAGAGGAGCAGGAACCTAGGACCTCGTTGTGAAGGTGCTTAATGCAAAGTGAGGTATAACATTTTTACTTACTGCATTCTTTCACAATAAAAGAGTGTTACACTCTTCCTTTCCCAATAAAAGTGTTAAGGTTTATTGTGCTTTGATTATAATTTGATGTTATGTCATTTGTTAATATCTATATTTATTTATAGTCAAACTGGTTTGAGGAAGGCCTGCACATGTGTTTTGCAGGTTTGTTGCGGTAGATATCAAGGGAGAAAAGCTTGGACCAAACGTGATAAACAAGGCACATTTTCTCTGAAATTTGATCCTATTTGTTTAAAGCATTGTATGAAAAGCTCTATGTGTCTATCTGTCACCCCCTAGTACGTTGGTAGCCTTCCCCTACTATAAGGACTTTTCCCTAACAACAATGTTAATCTGGAACCAACGGGTTTTGGCAAAGCATTTCCTTCTGAGGTAATAATTTTAAAGCTAGTTGATGGTCAGTTTGTTTAAAGTGAGGAAAATTCTCTGACACTTTGCATAAACATTTTTTAATTTTTTTGATGGATTATTTAGTATTTGAAATTTTTTTTTTTGTTTTGATGAATTATTCAACACAATGTTGATCGCAGCAATGTCATAATTATATTAATATATTGTCATGTACAATCTGAGATTGGATTAAACTAACATTAAAGGGTTGTCTAGCTTCTTTGTTTAACAATGATTGAATATGATCCTAATATTATAACTCACAAATGTTATTCAAGATATCTGAAAGGTACAAAAAATTGACAGGTAAAAGACAAATTACCTCGTTAAACTTGAAACTTATAGAATTGCAAGGAACAAGCTTTCTTGCAAAATGAAGAATGGCTAGAACATTGAGACTGGTTGTTCATCTGCAGAGTTTGTGAGCATCCCTTTATAAGGAGGAAGATTCTCAGTGCACCTTAAGCACTGGATCACATTAACATGAACATTCATTGTTATTCACCATGCCATGGCATACCTTTAATAAAATCATATGCTAGACCTAGGACATAGAAATTATATGATAGCTCCAAATAGTGTGGGAACTTCGGAATCGTATACTACTTTAATAACATATATGCAACATCTAAAATGAATTCTTGAAACTTGCCCGTCTAAAGACAGTTAACATTCTAGAAAATAAAGTTTTGATGTTTTAATATAGAATTCGTGTTCCATATGATTTCGTGGAGTTTGAATTTCACATTATGCATCTTGGAAGAAATAAAGAATAATATGAAGAAAAGCTCAAACTACCCAAGGGAGGGTAATATGCAGTAAGGGTTTAGTTTATCAATCCTTAACTAGAGATAGTTTATCAATCCCAAACTTTATATGCCAAGAAAATATCTCATATATATATATATATATATATATATTTCAGGCAGGAATTTTGGAGTGAGTGACTCAGTTGATAGTATGACATAAACAATATATGAATGGTAAGAGTAATGATAATTTTAAAATTTTAGTAGTTTCCTTACAGTTTTGGTAGTCTCTTATTATTATTGTGTGATGGTTGAACCAAATAATATTCTTATTCTATAACGAGGAATGTATGTTATCAAAATAAACTTTATCACTTCCCACAAGAGTTCCTATAGCAACTTCATAAGGTAGAATTGCTAGAACAATACCGTTGATTTATGTATGGTATAAAAATGTTAAACATAACTATTGAAAGTTTCAGTCCTAGCTTTCACAAAACTTCACATGGTAACCTCAGGTTTTATAGTTGGAAAATAAGGAGGGAATGTGTACATTGGATACTCTGTCTATGTTTACTAATGAGTCTTAATAAAGCCAATGAATCTTTGCTTTTTCATTTTGTTTTGCTCGCCTTCAGTTGCTTGTTTGCCACCTGGAGTAGGAGGTGTATCTTTACTTGTAATGGTCTTGTTTGTAATTCCTTTCATTTTAAGTAGCGGATTCTTTTCTTCCAGCCGTGTACACTTCCACTTAGCAGGATTATTTTGTTGTTCGTGTGGTTTGATTTTGTATCCAAAGGCACTAATGATATATTTGTAAGATGCTTTTTTTCTGTTAATTATTTATTGTATTTTTCAATCTTTATTTTGTCAAAGAGAATTTCTTTATGAAGATAATAATGTCGAGAAGATCATTTACATTTAGAGCCTTCAATTCTTCTACTATACGATGCTTATATACTCTCTCATTTGCATTGCATATGAAGGTTGTGTAGCTTATATCCTTGATTGTTTTGAGTTGATAAACAATGAATACAATACTTTTCCTGTGATATGATTCAACCTTTGATTTTGCAAAGCATGATACTACTTTTATTGTTTAGACGATATAGAAATTGAGCATTTTTTGTCAAGTGTCATCATGTTTGTATATTTGTCATTTTATGCACTTGGGGATTGTTTGACGGGTCTTCTCCTTTATCTGAAATGTGTGAATTAAAAGGCATTAAGGAAAAAATATTTTTCCTAAATTATTAGTTCGATTCTCAAGATGAACTTGTAATCTCTTGAAGGAAATACACGATTCCAAATATCTGATTGTCTTGCCACTTATTGTATTGTTTGTCTATTGGGTGCATAAGAAGAGAGCTCCAGTTACTTGAGTTGCCAAGGAATATTTAACAGAAATCATGTTTAATGCTATGATGAGGTAAACATTTGGCAAATGATTTAGTTTCGATGTAGGTGAGCAAAGAGCAAATGGAAGCTTGGAAAAAGTCATCTTTTGTTTGCAATGCTTGTAATCCATTTTAATCAACTAATATGATATGAATATCTACTCCCAGTAATTTATTGTCCTCATTTAGTGTGCATAGACAAGCTCGTTTATATAATTACTTCATAGATGTTATTATTTTATTAAATGGAAGCTATGGATTATTTTTCCATTGGCATGTCAAATATTAGTTGAAATATTTGGTTTAAAAGTTGGTAAAGTAAATGTATAATAATTCTCAACATAGAAATACAAGAACCTTATGTATGTTAAACGTGATACTAAAAAACAAAATGAGAGGAATCAAGATTTGAACTCTTTTGTTAGATTTAGCATTGAAGATGACAAATGTACATCCAACTAAAAAGCTCTAACCCTCTTACAAGGTTGCAATCTCCTTTGTAAAACCAATAACCAAGTGGAAGCTCTAACCCTTCTACAATGTTGCAATCTCCTTCGTAAAGCCAAGATCACCTGTGCAATAATCCTTGGAGACTCCTTGTTGATCATTCGATCTCTGAACACCAATACTAGCCTATAAGAAATTATCTATCTTCAAAGAATAATTGATAGCATAATTTAGGAAGTAGGTTATATGAGAGGGTGCAATTCAAACACATTCTAAGGTTAGCAATTCAAACACATTCTAAGTAACCTGAATGAGGAATCCAATAGTTCTACCAATCTCTTAACACGTTTGAATGAACAACAACTTTATATGGATTTGGAGCCCTCCACGTGAGACCGTATCCCATGATGATGGAACCTGGTGGACCCTAACGCATGGTCGGAAGTCATCACTCAAAGCTCCCCACACGAAGTGAAGATGGATAATCGAATTAAACATCCCCCTGACTATATTTCAAGCAATCCAAGAATTATGGGATAAAGCATCTCATGGAGGACATGACTTATGGCTATGGAATATCTAGCCGATAGGTATGGTGGACAAGATCTACAACAACTAAATATCCAGCCGATCTTGTATTCTAATATAATATTTAATTAAAAAATTTCAAGACCATAAATTAAATAAGTAAAAAGTAAATTACTAAATATATCAATTTTAAAATAATATAAAATTAAATAACAAAAAAATTGAAATCATAATAAATTTGATTTTTTTTAGTTAAAATTGAATTTACATTCTTATACTCTTTAAAATTACATCAATAGGTGTTTATATCTTAGAATTTGGGATAGATTATTATTTATGTTTTTTTAGATTGAAGGAGGTTGTATTCCATCATTCAAAATTTCAAATAAACAATTATAACTAATACACCCAATTTATTTGTTGATGGTAAACACTGATAAGAAATAATAACACTAATTAACCTAAAAATATTTAAATTAATATTTTCAAATGAACAAATTATTTTAAAATTTACTATAATATTTTTTGAAAATAAAACAATTACATCCACTTAAATTCACTTACTATATATATCTATATTATTTGAAAATTTACTATAATATTTTTTGAAAATAAAACAATTACATCTACTCAAATTCACTTTCTATGTATATTTTAAAAAATATTTTTTCAATAAATAAGACATTCATTTTTCTCTCTATATATATTTTAAAAAATATTTTTTCATAATAACCAAAAAAAAATGAGACAAATGAATATAAGAAAAAAATGTTCTTAAACAACCATTTCTAAAACGATTTATCCCATATACATTTATTATACACTTTTCCTTTCATTATATTTTATAATATAATTTCTTTTACTATGAGAAAACATTCAATTGAACGTGACCCAATCCCAAATAGTGGGAACATGATACTTTCTCATTGTTACATGTAAAAAGCTTTGGAATCTAGTTGTTATATGAGTTCACTCCACACAATGATGAACCTTGGAGATTTTTATAATAAATTATAACCCTTAAAACAATCTTTAATCTTTCTTCATGACTTGGTTGAATATTTTAATGAAATGCATTGTTTTTCATATACAAATTGTAAAATGCTATCAACAATTTACCCTTAAAACAATCTTTAATCTTTCTTCATGACTTGGTTGAATATTTTAATGAAATGCATTGTTTTTCATATACAAATTGTAAAATGCTATCAACAATTTAATGAGATTAGTTTTTACTGTGCAAAATAAAGAAAACAATTATAGTTTATGCAATTTTTTTCTTAGAAAATATCCAAAAATTCTACAACTTCCCCTCAAAATCCAAAAACATAACATTTTCATAAACTTTATGATTGACAGTTTATGAAATGTCAAGTTGAATGTCCAATGATTATAATACAATGCTATGAGTTTTTGTTAACATTGCATCCAAGTAACGCCTACATGGAGTACGCTTTTATCGGGTTTCTGAGTGATTGGCATAAACATAGCAGCTGGATCTACTACAACATCTTACTATATGATGTCAGCATGCATACGTTGAAGAAGTCCATTCATAAGCCTAAATGGGCAAGTTTATAGATCCGGAATGTTGAGTCTCTGGTTAGGCGACAGCATATTTTTGGGGGCATTTTGGCAGGAGGTTTTCAGGTTGGCAGGTACAGAGCGGACTCCCAAGGGCCAGGGAGGGGGGGCCTCTGGAGGCCTGCCTCAACGGCGGCACTTTCTCTTTTGTCTGCGCCCGTTCCGCATGCGCTTCGCGCGCCATTGGTGCTTATCGTCTTATTCATCAGACGGTTTTCCCCGAAAAAAATATAATTATCACTCAATGGGATGTATATATAAAAAAGTATCATGGAAAATGAGATCGTCCCATCCACACATATATATATATTTGTAAAAGTTGCATTGAAAGACGGACACACACAATTCAATGAATAAGATGATCAGTGCTTTACAATAATACTGTTGTGTTCTTTTCCGAGTCCGCACAAACCCTAAAGCCATTCTTTGATGACCTTGCAATTCATTTTCCTTACATTAGTTGTTGGAGCATTTTCCCATTTAATATTTCCCACTGTTTCAATAAGAGCTAAGTCAACCATACAAACTACTTGATCATCATTAACCTATGAATTCGTTGTAAAGGATTTTATTTCACATGTAAAGAATACAAAATCTACAACAACAAAATATTAAACAAATTAATTTAGGTAAAAAACATGCGAGTAGTAGATAACCATCTATTTTTCTTCATGTCTTTACCAACCAAGAAAATATGTATATTAAATGGGCACACTGCAAGTTACCTAAATGTTCATAGGAAATCATGTTTACCAAATAGTATCCCTATGCTTTACACAACAGTTTTTACATTGGTACTTAGAAGAGTAAGAACCACACTGAAGAAATTTGAGGAAAATATGGAAAATAATAAGATCATCAACAAAAATACTTAAAAATTGTCATGACATAAAACCTGGACATAGTATTACATCCAGAACCACTTTAAAGTATTTTTTGGATGCATCTATAGCCATCACTAAATTAAAAGTAAATTGGCCAAATGTTGCTCTAATTAGGGCAGCCAACAGTATATAAAAGATGATAAGCATATATATATATATATATATATATAAATATATATAAATGCTTGTCCTAGTCATATCGTAGCATTAAGGATCGTCTGTCCTAGTCATTCCTCTAGCACTCATGATATGATCTACCATATAAAATCTACTTTAGCATAAAGCCGGCATCTCGTCCCTTATCATAGTGATGGAAAACAATTGGCTAAGCTTCTAAAGAAACTAAATTGTAAAATCCCTCTTTTATACCCCTATTATTTTGTAAATGTAAATGTATATTGTACTTGTTTTCTGGTGAGGAGCTCAAGGCCAAGGCCCCACTAGTAAACCTTGTAAGTTATGTGGTTAATTCCTATGTTGTAAATTGTAAACTTAGGAGATTGAAGATGGTGATGCAACTAAACGAGGTGCAACTGAATCCACTAGGGGTAGAGGTAAGGTTAAGAGAAGCCTTGATAATCTAAGTGATGATGTCTAGGAGCCTTGATGATGCCTTTAGGTAACATATTTATTTTGTTGTGGCTTTAAAGAGTATAAATAATCTATGATTATTACCCTAAAAATCTATTATGACGAACTAAGTTGAGGAAAGTAGCCTTTCGATGCAAAGCGAATAACCAACACTTATGACCTATCTATTAGCATGACGCTATGTGTTAGAGATGATTTCCAAATAATTATCCTAATTACTTTTATTATAATTATTAATCCTATTCCAACAAGAGAGTGCTAGAGAACATAATAACTTCCTAAGCTAAAATAAACTTAGCTTATTAATTCATATATTAGTATACTTGGTAAGCTCACCTTATTAATTAAGATATTAGTATACTTGTTATAATTGACTATAAGTTATACAAAGAGATAAATAAACTTATATATATATATATATATATATATATATATATAAGACAATAAAGGGCCTATCTCCTTTGGGAAGTGAGTAAGAATATACTGACATATAACTCACATAACTACCATACAATAAATGGGTTATGGTTAAGGAGAAAACCTTATTCTTAATTTAACGGGTCATAAACACTTGGTGGAGCACTCCAAGAGTTTTTAGGAGGATATGTCTACTTAATGGAGTGCAGGAAATCACTAAGGCCACCATCTGTCTCCTTAATTGAGAGCTAGAAATCTTTAAGGCCGCCATCTTCCTCCAAGGAGAGCACGATCCCACATACTTATGAAACTGAGTTCGAATAGATGGGGACAATTGTGGATGGGTGAACTCCATAAATTCGAAGTGGTTGAAATTATTGTGATGGCGGGGGAATGATGGATTCGTGGAGTCCGATTATTACTCAGGTATTGTGTTATGGGAGAGGACGACTCAAAGAGAGCTTGATACATGTTTAATAATTTTTGTGTAAATGTCATGTTCAGTTTCCACCTTTGGAAAAAGTCTCTATTTAAATGAATTGCACAATAAACCTTGGGAAGGGGCGGATCACAAAGATATTAATCCCTATTTAGTCTTTCTGGTTGTGTCTTATATACAATAATATTAATCATTTTTACACATCGTTTCCAATATGGAATACCTCTGCATCAGGTTTGGTAGAATGCATTGGGAAGGGATAGCTCGTAAGAGCTTGATCCCTGTTATGGTTATGTTTGTATATTTTTTATTCATTGGTTTCCGATTTGGAATACCTCAACGTAGAACCCTGGTCAAATAAATCTCTTATTTATATATTAAACTGATCATAGAGATCTCTATAAATGCTTTTTATATGAGCATAGAACGTTGGTCTAAGAACTCTGTTATTTATATAGTAATCCCATCAGAGCGATCTCTGTGAATGTTATTTATATCAACGTATAACCCTGGTCAAAGAAATCTATTATTTATATATTAATCCAATCAAAGAGATCTTTGTAAATGCTATTTATATCAGCATAGAACCCTGGACAAAGAACTCTATTATTTATATATTAATCCAATCAGAAAGATCTATGTAAATGCTTTTTATATCATAATAGAACCCTGGTCAAAGAAGTATGTTATTTATATATTGTTCCGATCAGGGAGATCTCTGTAAATACCATTTATATCAGCGTAGAACCCTGGTCAAATAAATATGTTATTTATATATTAATCTGATGCGAGAGATCTTTGTAAATGCTATTTATATCAGCGTAGGACCCTAGTCAAATAAATCTGTTATTTATATATTAATCTCATCATAGAGATCTTTGTAAATGATATTTATATCAGTGTAGAACCTTGGTAAAAGAACTGTGTTAGTTATATGTTAATCAGATCTGAGATATCTATGTAAAACACTATTAATGTCAGCATTGATCCCTCGCAAAAGATCGGTTATATTTATTATCTATATCTCTGTAAACACCCCGGTAAAAGCTCGGTTATTTATATATTTAGATCTCTCTAAGAACATGATATATGTATGTGTATTACTAGAGTTGACTTTTGCTAAAGGTAAACTTAATACATATATGTATTGTCAGAGTTGATCTATGCTAAGGAATACATGATATATATATGTTAGATCTATTTTGGTCTAAAGTTTTGTGGCGTATTCTATAAATACATGGCCCCTTATTATTATACATTTGACTCAGATTTATGCTCTTGAGATTCGGTGATAGCATCAGTTGGATTATTAGATAAGGTGAATCAAAAAATAAGTGTTACATGTTAAAATTTATTAGTAATTGTTTGCATGGTTAAATGCAAGGAAACTCACTTATTTAGTTTGATTAGTATAAAGACCTTGGAAGACTGTCCTTAGAGGTTCCGTGTAAAGGGTTGAGACATATTGGGTTTCGGTTATCCTTCCCTAGTGGATTCATTTCGATCTTGGGGGTGGCCTCTCGGTGGTAGTAATATACACCGAACATAGTGTTAGATGGTTGGGAGGAAAGTTGTAGTCATATCTTTAGTCGATTACTCTACACTATAGCATTGTTGTTTATGTCAATGTATAAGTGTATATATTTTTCAAGAGATACCTTGGTAAATGATAATCCATTGTTAGTGACATTGTTTCATTTGATAATGTCAATGGCAATTTAGATGTATATATTGTTTTGGTTCGTGCACATTTAAGCTGACCACTAATGAGAAAGTAATTACATGAATATGTTCGAGGTGAAGTTAGTAATATTCGAATATGAGATAATATAAATATGATAGATGAATTGATTGACTAAGGGTATTTACACAAGCAACTTATATGGCTATCAGTTTGCTTAAAGCAATTTACTATTCTTAAACATTGTGTATAATTGTAATTTTTTCCATTTACATATAATTGTTCCAATTGAGATAGAAGAAGTTGTCTAGATGATATTTACTATGGTAGGTTAATTGATGTTGTATAAGTATTGGAATTATTGTCCAAGGACTTTTTCATAAGATAGTTATACATAGTTATACCAAAGAATGGGTTAAGACATATGAATGTTTGTTGTCGGTAGTTGTGTGCAAATTCCATGCCACAATAATGAGATTAATATTACACCTACATACTAAATCCAAGATGTCAATTCTAGGAGAAATGATAAAACCATAGTTGACCATTATCGCATATGTCTAGCTAAAGAATGTTAACCTCTTCTCATTCTGGAGCCATGTAAAAATAAGTAGGTTGTATTGTTGGTAATGAATTATTCTTGTAGTAAGAAGTATGGGCCATGTACCTAAGTCGGTAAGGAATGTTTTATAAAAATATTAGTGGAAGATCTGCATTAGTTGACCATTCTTTTTATAGTGCCAGCTGTACAATCCTAAATGAAGTGTTTTGTTCAATATAGTTGGTTCCTTAGATTGATTGACAATTTTTCAAATGATATACTTACCAAATATGTTTTAGTTTAGAAAAGTTTTGCTTATTCGACAAGAAATAAAAATAAAAATTTCACCCCATTTCCTCTAGAATGTAACGAGGATATTGGGTATGTTACATATGGTATCAGAGCAGAAGTTACAACACTCAGGCCTATTTGGGCTTAGCATGAGGTAAGAGAATATAAAGTGTTTGAAATGATGAAGGGACTCTACCTGTAAGGATAAACAGATGAAGGAACAAATGTATTTCAAATATCTGCAAGAGGTAACCAATAAGTCGTCTGTGAGTTACAAGTAAGTAGTTCCATTATGTTATATTTCTGGAGCATTATGTTTTTAAACTGACAAATGAAATTCAGGTTCAAAGTATATTATACAAGAAGTGTATATATTGCTTTAGAATTTTAGTAGACTAAGATGTCTAGGATTATAATAATTTTTTATTTTATGAACATAAGATAAGATGTGTTGAATAGGATGAGTAGAATGGCCACGATGAATTGAAATTATACAAAATATTGCAGATTTTTCATAGGATAAGATACTGTAGTTCATGAGAAAAGTGTAATAATACTTTGTATGGTCAACCCTACAAAAAGACGAGTAGTTATATTTGGTTGAATAAAAGATGAGTTGTTATATTAGGTTTAATGAACTATTATAGAAATCAGATTCCATTGCAGATGTATAAAGTTATTTATCAAAGTAGGACGATAACGCCAATGAGCTTTGGCATGATTATGATTGAAGAAATTTGATAGTAGTATACTAATTTATAAACAATATCCAATTCCTGGAAGGGATATTACAGTGAAGTTCAAATAAGATCAAATAATAATTAGAATGATAGTTGGTCTAAATGGTTCTAATACTTTGGGGAAATAAGTTTAAATATTACATTGATGTTTTATTCTTTATTGTACTTAGTAGTATGTACTTTAATATAGTGCTCAAGGAGTAACATTCTCCTAGTAAGATTATATGATCTAATGGATAAGGGATAAAGATGCAATCACAGATTTATTAAAAGAACTTTAAGGAACGTGTGTTAAGGATTTGATATCCTAAAGCCAATGATAAAAAATCATGTAGAAGTAAATTGTTTGGATATGGGTTTTTAGACAAGATAGTAGATAATGACTTTATGATGACAACTAAATTCCTTTTCATATATGTTGGGAAAAGTTTGTCATGAATGTGCTTATCTATGAATATATTGATTCAATAACCTTGATGACTAATGTATTGACTATTTGTATCGAGATCAAGGAAAAAAATGTTACACTCCATCTTTCTCGTATAATAAATAAAGATGTGGAATTTTATAGCAAGGTATGTTATTACCTTGGTCAACACAATTTGTGAATTAAAAAATGTAAGCATAGGAGTAATGCTTTCATTTTTTTTAGTATTATGTATGATGTTGGCATACTGAAAATGGAAGTAGAATTATAATTTTACTCTTGATACATTCAGGTAGAAACGTAGATGTTTTCTAGAAATTTTCTCGATGTATAGATAGATATATATACAGAAATTGTTTTGCAACAGTATTGTAAATTGTTATAGATGCATGTTGAAAACAATTGAGTGGTGAAAAGGATGACCATTGGAATTATTGAAGAGGTTGTAAACTTATCAGGGGGGTGAGCTATTATACCTCATAAGAAACCAAAGTTAATGAGAAGAGAAAAATAAATACTATGTGTTAACATTGCAGTTTTATGGACGTAAGGTATGATTGATGAAAATAATAATCAAAGTAAGAAAGTTGATTTTAGTTCATCGTGTATGGATATTAGAGTGTGAAGGATGATTTTTTTATTATGTTTAGGAAAAGATTCTTACAAATTTCGACTATAACATGAAAAGTTGTACTAACAGGTGATTTTGAGAGATTGACAATATCTACAGGACTTGTTGGAAGACAAGAGCATGATACATATTATGCATAAAGTATGGTAAGCCTATTGTAAGAGTTTGAATAAATATCAAAGACTCATGTAGAGATATATTCAAAGCATGAGTAACAATTGAAAAGAAAATAGGTGAACCTATTTGATGATATTATGTTGCATGTTGTGATTGAAGGAAAATAGATGATAATGATCATTATTAATAAGTCATAAAACACGATAACGACGATATCAACACCAAGTGGCAGAATTGATGATCCAGCTCTACTTTGCTAAAATAAATTTTCCTGGACTCAAGCAAGAGGGATTGAGGGGAAAAAGAGTTTCTTGGACTCAAGCGAGAGATTTTAAGTCGAAAATAATTTTCCTGGACTCAAGTGAGAGAAATGGAGTGGAAAATAAATTCGTGGACTCAAGCAAGGGAGCTTGAGTGGAATAGATAAAGAGCTGGTGATCATCAATGGCAAGACCTAGGAACCTAGTTATAACATCTAGAAGATAGGACGTTGCTTGATGTTTTTTGAGAAGGAACACTTTTGACTAGCAATCAAAAGAGAATAATATCAAAAGCTTATCCCATAAGTCCACACGTAAATTGGTGACGGAACTCAAGGGAGAGTTCTGTGTTCAGCAGAGGGTTGCTGAAGTTGCAAACTAAAGGGAGAGTTTGGTGTTAAGCAAAGTGTTGTTGAAATTTTTTCGTCTTCATGATGTAACAATGAAACATATATTAAATCATTTCCAAGTAACTAAGATGTTGAATTCCCTAATGTGTGAATGCCATGAATATAAATAAAACTTTAGTAGGCAAAATTCCCTCAAGGGAGAGGATGAATGACGAATTTGAAGTTTACTGCTTGAAATTATGTGAGAGAAATGGTACTAACCTGTGAATGAAGGAGGTGTCTACCTCAATTTAAGGACCATTTAAAGTGTCCAAGTATGGAAGGTAAAGAACACCCTCCAAAAGATAAGTAAATTTTGTATTACCTATGAATTTTTTTGATTTATATTGAAAAATAATCATATATTATGCTTCCTTATGATGGTAAAAGCACAAGAAAAGGTTGGAAGATGTTCCACGAATAGCAACAATGTTGTACTACAAAAATGACTCATTGCTTATGTTTTGAGTTGAATTAAGAAATAATGATATGTTTTACTGAACAATTTTGGAAGACTTGGTTTTGTTATACAAAAGTGAAGGTTATGAGTGATAGTGACTTGTGGGAATCATGAAAGTTAGAAGATGATTATGAATATCAAAATAGAGATAACAAAGCGAGCAAAATATGATGTACAAAGGAACCCAAGAGTGGAAGATAAATTGGTGAAAAGCATGAACACCGAGGATGTTGTTATTCTTAAGGGGAAAAGGATGTAACATCCCTCTTTCATATTGTTATTATTTTGTAAATGTAAATGTATAGTGTACTTGTTTTCTGTCGAGGATCTCAAGGCCAAGGTCCCACCAGCAAACCTTGTAAGATATGTGGTTAATTCCTAAGTTGTAAATTGTAAACTTAGGAGACTGAATATGGTGACACAACTAAATGATGGGCAAATCAATCCACGAAGGGGAGAGATAAGGTTAAGAGAAGTCTTGAGAATATAAGTGATGATGTCTAGGAGTCTTTATGATTCCTTTAGGTAACATATTTATTTGGTTGTGGGTTTAAAGAGTATAAATAATCTACACTAAAACTTTTATATGACGTCCTGAGTTGAGGATAGTAGCCTTTCGATACAAAGCCAATAGCCATCACTTATGACTTATGTATTCGCATGATTCTATGTGCTACAGATGATTTCCAAATAATTATCCTAATTAATTTTATTATAAGTATTAATCCTATTCCTAAAAGAGAGTGCTAGATAACGCAAAACTTCCTAAGCTAAAAGAAGGTTAGCTTATTAACTGATATATTAGTATACTTGGTAAGCTCAACTTATTAATTAAGATATTAGTATACTTGTTATAATTGACTATAAGTTATACAAAGAGATAAATAAAATTATATATATATATATATATATATATATATATATATATATATATATATATATATATATATATAGATGTAAGACAAGAAAGGACCTATCTCCTTTAGGAAGTGAGTAATAATATACTCGCATATAACTCACATAACTACCATAAGATAAATGGGTTATGGGTAAGGAGAAAACCTTATTCTTAATTTAGCGGGTCATAAGCACTTGGTGGAGCGCTCGGTGAGTTTTTAGGAGGATCTGTCTCCTTAATAGAGCACAGTAAGTCAGTAAGGCTACCATATGTCTCCCTAATTGAGACCTTGAACTCTCTAAGGCCATAATTTTCCTACAGGGAGAGCACGATCCGAGCTACTTAAGAAACTGAGTTTGAATAGATGGGAACGGCGATGGCTGGGGTGAACACCATAAATTATAAGGCGTTGAGGTTATTGTGATGGCGAGGGAATGACAAATTCATGGAGTCTAATTATTACTAAGGTATTTTGTTATGGGAGAGCACGGATCATAGAGAACTTGATCCCTTTTTAATACTTTTTGTGTAAATGTTATGTTTGGTTTCCATCTTTGGAAAAATGTCCCTGTTTAAATGAATTGCGGAGAAAACCCTAGGAAGGGACGACTCATAGGGAGATTGATCCCTATTTACTCTTTATGGTTGTGTTTTATATACAATGACTCTGATATGGAATATCTCTATATCACGATCGGTAAAATGCATTGGGAAGGGAAAATTTAAGAGCTCAATCCCTGTTTAGTTTTATGTTTGTGTCTTTTATACATTGATTCCGATATGGAATACCTCTACATCAGGTTCGGTAGAATGCATTGGGAAGGGACAACTCATAAGAGCTCGATCCGTGTTGAGATTCCGTTTGTATATTTTTGATATTGTGGTTTCCGATTTGGAATACCTCAGCATAGAACCTTGGTTAAAGAAATATGTTATTTATATATTAAACCGACCAGAGAGATATCTATAAATTCTTTTTATATCAACGTAGAACCCTGGTCAAAGAAATCTGTTATTTATATATTAATCCGATCCGAGAGAACTCTATAAATGCTATTTATATCAACGTAGAACCATGATCAAAGAACTTTGTTATTTATATATTAATCAGATAAGAGAGATCTTTGTAAATGATATTTATATCGTCGTAGAACCCTAGTCAAAGAACTCTATTATTTATATATTATTCTGATTAAAGAGATATCTATAAATGCATTTTATATTAGCGTAGAACCCTGGTCAAAGAACTATGTTATTTATATATTAATCCCATGAGAGAGATCTCTGTAAATGCTATTTATATCAGCATAGAACCCTGGTCAAATAACTCTGTTATTTATATATTAATACAGTCAGAGAGATCTCTGTAAATGCTATTTATATCTGCGTAGGACCCTCGTCAAATAACTCTTCTATTTATATATTAATCCAGTGAGAAAGATATGTGTAAATGTTATTTATATTAGTGTAGAATCCTCGTAAAAGAACTCTGTTAGTTATATGTTAATCATATCCGAGATATCTCTGTAAAACACTATTAATGTGAGCATCGACCCATCGCAAAAGCTCGGCTATATTTATTATTTATATCTCTGTAAAAACCCTGGTAAAAGCTCGGTTATTTATATATTTATATCTATGTAAGAACATGATATATGTATGTTTATTACTAGAGTTGAATTCTGCTAAAGGTAAACTTAATACATATATGTATTGTAAGAGTTTATCTATGCTAAGGAATACATGTTATATATATATTGGATCTATTTTGGTCTAAGGTTTTGTGGCTTATTCTATAAATACTTGCCCCCTTATTATTAAACCTTTGAATCAGATTTCCACTCTTAAGAGTCAATGATAGCATCAGTTGGATTATTAGATAAGGCGAATCGAAAAATAAGTGTTACATGTTAAAATTTATTAGTAATTATTTGCATGGTTAAATGCAAGGAAAATCCCTTAATGAGTTTGATTAGTATAAAGACCTTAGAAGACTGTCCATAGAGATTTCTTGTAAAGGGTTGAGACGTCTTGGGTTTTGGTTATCCTTCCCTAGTGGATTCATTGTCAGGTCAGGGGTGGCCTCTTGATGGAAGTAATATACATCGGACAAAGTGTTAGATGGTTGGGAGGAAAGTTGCAGTCACGTCTTTAGTCGGTTAGTCTACATTATAGCATTGTTTTTTATGTCAATGTATAAGTGTATATTTTTGTCAAGAGATGCCTTGGTAAATGATAATCCATTGTTAGTCACATTGTTTCTTTTGATAATGCCAATGGTCATTTAGATGTACATATATTGTTTTGGTTCATGGACATTTAAGCTTACCACTAATGAGCAAGTAATTACATGAAGATTTTCAAGGTGAAGTTTGTAATATTCGAATATGAGCTATTATAAATATGATAGATGAATTGATTGACTAAGGTTATTTACACAAGGAACTTATATGGTTATCAATTTGCTTGAAGCAATTTACTATTGTTAAACATGGTGTATAGTTGTAATGTTTTCGATTTACATATAATTGTTCCAAGTGAGATAGAAGAAGTTGTCTAGATGTTATTTAATATGGTAGGTGAATTGATGTTGTATAAGTATTGGAATTATTGTCTAAGGACTTTTGCATAAGATAGTTATACATGGTTATAACAAAGAATGAGTTAAGACATATGAATGTTTGTTCTTTGTATCTTTATAACTGTCGGTAGTCATGTGCAAATTTCGTGCCACAACAATGAGATTAATATTTCACCTACATACTAAATCCAATATGTCAATTCTAGGAGAAATGATGCAACCATAGTTGACCATTGTCGCATATGTCTAGCTAAAGAATGTAGCTAAAGAATATTAACCTCTTCTTATTCTGGAGGCATGTAAAAAGAAGTAGGTTGTATTGTTGGTAATGGATTATTCTAGTAGTAAGAAGTATGGGCCATGTACCTAAGTCGATAAGGAATGTTTTATAAAAATATTAGTGGAATATCTGCATTAGTTGACCATGTGTTTTATAGTTGCAGTTGTACAATCCTAAATGATATTTGATTCAATATAGCTGGTTCCTTTGATTGATTAACAATTATTCAAATGATATACTTACCAAGTATGTTTTAGTGTAGAACAAATTTTCTTTTTCAAAAAGAAATAAAAATAAAAATTTCACACCATTTACTCTACAAGGTAACAAGGATATTGGGTATGTTACACAAATTTTGTATCTACTGGGGAACACCAAGTGGGAAAGAGTTGGGTGAAGCTACTAAAAAAACCAAAGCTTGCATCTATTAGGTCCTAAATTAATCGAGGTTGAATCGTGGACATAGATAGGTGCATCTCGATGACTTTTAATTTATGGAGAATCAAATATATATTTCACACCACAGAAAGGGGACCATGCAAAGCTGTAGCATTGCTTATACAAATAAACCAACACAACTTTACAGACTAATATGAAGAATAAGAAGCAAAAAGTTTACAATATTTTGTTGGTCAATTTCGTTCTTATTTTTCTGGTTTTCTTTCAATTCTCTGACTCTCGTAGCCTTCTTAATTGTATTCTTTGTTTACTTCTTAACCTCCTTTAAATAGACTTAAAATTAATTGAAAACCTAATTGATATATTAAACATTGAATTGGATAAGCTACGAGTTAACTACCATGAATTATTGGAGTTATTAATGCATCAGTGCATCATCTACTAATTATTATATATATATATAATTGTAATGGTTAACTCCGAGTTATTGATTCCTAGCTAACTGTTATCACTCACATCATCACCCACATTCTTCATGCTATTTGTCATGAATTGAGAGAGCTATCCATGCATCCATGCCGGGGAAAAGCATAATTGATAATCTGCCCGAATTCTAAGATATAAATTTATCCACTTGAAAATATATAATGAATAGTTATCATGAATAGGAAAATCCATTTTAGATGATTAATATTTGGTTTAGAAAAATCTATTTTAGATCATTAATATTCCGTTTAATGAATGGGAAACTGAGTATTATTATTTGTCTGTTTGGCTTCTTGCCATTGAGCGTAGATCATTAGGGCTTATAATTAGAGGTTGAAAAATAACACGCCTCACTTACAGTCAATTTTGAATATCGAACATAATAGAAATAGCACCCCTTCACTTCCATCATTTACATAGTGCCTCTGGGCACAAAAAAGAACGCTTTTGGTTGTGATTGTTAGTCTTATTGCGGAAATGGAAAATAGTAATGAAGAATAGCTTTAAAGATTCAAGAAGCCTTTTAATGAAGTAGCAGGTTGTGAGCACGCATCTTTTAGTTAGTTATCTACACTTTTGGAATCTATGGATCTTTTGAACAGAGTTCATCCCGATTTGAAGTCTAAAAATAAAAATAATAAGATTTTTTTAATTTTTTTTTGTGTGCAATGACACTAAATGGATATCATTTTCATATTTTTATATTAAAAACATTTTCTTTTAAGTAATTCATTAATAAAAAGTTTTGTTGTGATATAATTATCCCCGGGTAGTGATATAATTATCAAGAGCAATAGACGAGTCATACGGGCTCTAATAAATTCATGCAAAAATGTTCAAAAGAAGAAAAACAAACTAATGGTAAAGTATTTTCAAAGATGATGATTATAAAATATAAAACATATGGTTGCAGCATCTCTAATAGCGTATTCTCCAAGGTCAATTGCAATCGACTGCCCAGTTGAGGGTTTAGAAAAATAAGAGATGGGATCACGACCCTCCGAATTAACAGCACTCACAAAAATGCAATAGCGCCATGGTGCAACGCAGCTAAGAATGGGAATATCTTAGGGAAAATCCAATCGCTCCACAGGCGTCGACACATTTTTGGGAGCATCATACTGGGAGAATGACAGTGCCCCCCGCATGTAAAAACAAAACCTTGATAGCATTCGATACGCATATCAAAGCTCCATGTGTCTTTCAACCTGCTCAAAGTGGCCATCTCTCCTCAAGAACATCCGCACTTGTCCATACATGTCTTTAGAAATCCATGTTGGCTGCACTTATTACCATGAATTTTTCCTATATGAAAACAACCATATTTTGTGATGTTAAAGTGGTGGTATTAGCACCATTTATATTGCGTGGTGTTAGTATGGCATTATATTAGTTAATATTATTGGAAATTGAGTTTTACCTTTATGAGAAACCCCATGTTGACAAGTACCATCAAGTGGCCCTACGCTATTATTTTCCACATGGACATGTACACCTAGGGTTTAATTATGTAGATTTGCACCACAAACAAATTCACAAATAATTATTTTGAAAATAACTTAATTCAATATTTATTTATTTTGTCACCAATTAAAATAAATGATCAAAGATTAATTTATGAGTTTTTGCACCATACTTACAAGAAGTTCAAATATTTAAGCAAATAAATTCACATAGAAAATTTAAGCAAATAAATTCACGTGATTCATTTATGAGGTTTACACCACGATCACAACAAGTTTAAAAAAAATATTTGGAAAATAGTTCAATTCATTTATTCATTTTTTATATTATTTAAACATATAAATACAATCGACAAATAAATAAAAATAACTATTTTTAATTTATTACTTTTATAAAGTGTAATAAAATTATTTCAATTTAATTTGATTATTCATTTGAGATATTTTATCTTCTTAATTTTTTTTATGGAAATTAGTATTATTATTAGGTTTTTAACACAAGACATAGGTCTTAGATCCATCTATATGATCAATGGAGAAAACCTCTAGCTAAGGCCCTAAAAGAAGCTTTTAGGAATCTAGGACAAAGAAAGACACCACAAAGTTCCCCACGCATATTCCTAAGAGTATTCTTAGACTCTAAGTATGGGCATTCACACTATTATAAGTTTTTAATCACTAGGAATAGGTCCAATGGCCCTCAACATTGTTGAACGGACAATCATAGGCCTTAGCCTAAATGAATCCTAAGCATAAAGAAATGTCATGTTGTTACGTACCATATAGTGGGGCTAAGCTCATATTTGTCACATGGACATGCACAAAAAGGATTTAATTATGATGATTTGCACCATAAACACAACAACATCACAAATAATTATTTTGTAATAACTTAATTCAATTTTTTTCATTCAAATGAATGCCCATGATTAATTTATGAGGTTTTAAACCACAATCACAACAAATTCAATTATCTATTTTTATCACTATTTAAACCAACAAGCTCACATGATTCATTTATGAGGTGTTGCACCACAAACACAACAAGTTCACAAATAATTATTTTCTAAATAGCTCAAGTCGACTATTCATTTTCAATATTATTGATGCAAATAAATACCCATGCTTCTTCAATTTGACAAATAATTAAATACAACCATTTTAAATTTATTACTGTTATAAAATATTGATAAAAATGATTTGAATTGAGATTTCATTATGTGATGGGGCATATTTTTATTGATATTATTAAATTTTCTAATAGATATTAATATCATTACTAGGCTTTGTGCACAAGGAATGGGTCTCAAATCCCTGGATATGTTTGAGGGAGGAAACATCTTCCTTGGGCCCTAAATGAATATTTTAGGAATCTAGGACCAAGAAATATGGTCGACACACATATATTCCTATGAATATTCTTAAAATCTATGTGTGGATATTGATTGCATTATAATGTTTTGATCACTAGTGATAGGTCTATTGGCCCTCAACCTAGTTAAGAGAAGAAACCTAGGCATTAGCCGAAATTAAACTTCTAGGCATGTAGGAATAATAATGATTTATCACACTAACACAAATGACTTTTTTAGAAGATTTATGGCCTTATAATAGGGATAATGGGGGGAGTTGGGGGAACTAAAACTAGGTATAAGTCTTTAGGGCATAGAGATTATTAAGGAAGGAACCCAATGCCTTGAACGTTAGAGGAAACCTCTAGGCATGTAAGATTAACAAGTATACCTTGAAACACCACATAAGGAATCCTAAGGGTATCCTTGGCTTGATATTGGGGGTATTAATGTAAGTAAGAGGTTGTTTTTCAGCACTATATATGGGTGTTTAGGACCTTAACATGTTTGATAGAGGTAACCTAGGCCTTATTCCCTAGTAAAATATTTTGTGCATCCAAGGAAAAACACAACAGCTCAAAGCACTACACATGACATATTGGGGTTATTATTTACCTCTAAGTAAGGAAATCAACACCATTATAAGTTTTTTGCTAGTATGCATGGGTCTTAGGTTTTTCTATAATGTCATAGGAGGAAACTAGGGCCTTAAACCCTACGGGAAGCTTTAAACCGGTATACTTGTCATCTGAGCATTTATATAAGTGACACTAGGTATGCAAACCTTATGTTAGAACTAAATTCATGTTAGGCATCCGGGGGAGTCTATGCCCATAGAAATGCTAAAGGGAAGCGTTGCTCCAAAAAACCATAGTCCAAAAATCTTGAAGATTAAAGTCCTGAGTGATGGAGCTAGTCTGAGGACAAATAAAATCTAATAGTGTTTAAGGCTTTTTGCAGTAATTAGAGGATTAAAACTGAAAAAGGGTTGCACCTGCTGCATGTGTAAATACATATGGAAGGTTGCGATTAAAGGTGGTAAAGGATAGATGGTCTTAAATTATCATCATGATAAGAGTTCACTGGCCTTTAAATGCTAGCGGAAAGGTTAGTCAGCATGCAAGTACAAGCAAATCAACGATCGATCACCGGGATCAATGGTCAGAATGGAGTTCACATTTCCCACATGCGCATTAAAGACTGCATTTCATATTCGCGAAGTCAGGTTAAATCCCCACAACATCTGACGGCCCAGATCTCGTGAGGAGAGGATCAACACTTGAGTGCAACTTCGCAGATGTTACTTGTGCGACGAAGTGGTGGGTTTTGAATACGCGAAGTCTGTAGAAGAAGCGTCGTTCGACGGTTCAGATGAAAGCTGGGTTGAGATCTACGGTCGTGAGATGATCACAAGTGTAGGAAGAGAGAAAGCATCTCCGATACAAATTAATGAGTTCCAAGTGGATGGAAGCCACCTCAGTGCCATCATATGTGTATCCATCCACAGTGAGGACTTGGTTTGGCACATTTGACACCAGTGATGATTTCAGCCATCATGCCCACTCGTGTAAGAGATCCTGTTAGGGCATCATGGTGAAATGATTACTCTAGGCTATCGTCATTATCGTGGCAGTTATAAGCATGGCCACCCATGGTGCACAGCTCAAGTCCATACCAGAAGGTGACAAACTCGACCATTTGGGAATTTTTAAGTTGAGATTTGATTATGGAGGGATATGAGGCCGAGGTGGTTATCATGCCTGAACAAGTGTTTTCCGAGGTGTTGGAAGAGCAACTTCCTCCATCTCCAATAGTTCTCAACTAGGTGGAGGGAAGCTCAGCCCGCGAGCTAGAAGAATAGGAAGATTTGCAGGTAGGGAAAGAGAAGTGATGCCGATTAAAGAAGAAGCGAACCTCTAAAAGTGAGTGGGACACATGCCCAGACATGGAGATTGTCAAGGACTACATCCTCCCCATTGAGATAGAGACACCTCCTCCCACAGCTGAAGGAGCACCGGCAGACGACCCACTGAAGATAGAAAAATTCTTCAGTCCACAAGGAGAGCTAAAGGCTCCTGAATGAGGTGGCGGTCTGTTCACATGTTTTCTCGTTTCCTCCGGAAAGTCTATTCCTCGCTAAATGTATGGACATGTTTTTCTCCCATTTTGAGGTGAATTTTGGGTCTACCTATTGTTTGAAATCACGGTTGTCTTTACCTTGTAAAGAGACATCTGTATTGTCAGTCACAGTTTGTCTAATAACCGTCGCTATCATTTTGTAATTCGTTGTCAAGGGCAGTGAACTGAATAGCATAGCTAGCAGTATAGTCATAGCATGATTTGTAACCATTTTGATGCTCAGTCCAGGGCCGAGAGCCTACAAATAGCATTGTAAAATAATATCAATGGGTTGGAAAATCATTTGGTCAAGGCCTGGGAGAGCCTGGTTCTGTATTGCTGAAATATCTTTCTTAATAGAATTGTAGCATTTGTGATGGATATCCTACCAGAGATTCATGTGTCACTTTGCTTATAGTATGTCTATCTTCTTTCTCTAATGTGATTGTACTTCATGTTATTCATTTCCATTATGTGTTCTCTTTCATGTTTGAAATCAGAGTATAATAGCATAGAATTCCTGGCCACAGGCTCTAGCTATTGTTTCAAATGTTCTCTTAACAATTCTACTAAAGTTGATATCAAATTCATCCACATTGGTTGCTCATATCGATGGTATGTTCTTGCCTTCTTCTTTTATCACATGAAATTAGCATTTCGATGGGAAGCAGGTGGCTACCTTGCCTCTGTTTCGGTATCTCACACTACAACGTTGTTATTTGATTTATGTATTATATCTTGACTCCATTTCCCACGTCTCTCTTATGATTATCCTGCCAAACAATAAACGACTCTATTCTAAAGGAAATCTCACCTTCTGTGCATGATTCAAATGTATATTTTGAGTAGTGAGAAGGCTGGTGTGTTTGTTCATTGTTGACACCTTTGAATATTTCTAGTTTTTTCATAGATTTGTAGAGAGAGCCCTCTCGAATTGTGTCGGGTCAGTAGCACAGATCTAAAGTGGTTAGTGGTTACCCTGATTATGCCTCTCCACAGCCTTTGGGTACGATTTGGGTGTTAACACCTTAGACATAGTCATGAGAGGAATTATAGGAACTAGGCCCTAAGGGATGGTTTTAGGCCACTTGTAGGCATATCAAGCTAATAGCAATGACTCAAACTATCACTTATCATATCATACAATGTATAAGATATCATTATTCTAAAAGTGGGGTATGGGTGGAAATATGTGGTTTTGTGTACTAGCGATGGGTCTGACTAAATAGTTTGGGAATAAATTGAAAGAATTATACCCTAACATAATATTATGTAGGTAATGGGCAATGATCAATACCATGAACCATAACATACACCATTTAAAGTTGATATTTGACATAATAGTTGGATATGAGCATAATCAAGATTTTTTGCATAGAGGGATGGATCTCAAGTTCTTTATTAGAGTCATAAAAGTAAAGCAAGATCCTTATGTAGGCGTCCCAAGGCCTTCGTAATTATACATAGAATATGACCATGACTTTATCCCTAAAAAAACCATTAGGGCATCCAAATACATTGAGACACTTTGTATCTCGGTCTTATGGCCTTTTAGCCTTAGATAAGATCAATGGAGGAGACCTAAATATCAGCCACTAACATCCAGGGCTAAGAAGGTTTCCTCCACCAAGAAGGTTTCCTCCAACAACAACACATGGTTAGTGAAGCATACCTTAACCTTTGCACCTAAAGGAAGCTTGTAATTATCTAGGGGTAAGAATTTTGCCTCCACCAACCATACAATACCTCCTAGTTGTATAATTTTCCTATGATTGAGGATGTTGCTATAGTTAGGTGGTGTTAAGTAGCATGCACATGTGTTCATCCCTTGGGAATTATGTTCCATGGAAGAGACCATGTTTTTGGCCCTAAACAAATCATTGACGCATCTAGATCCTTGAATATTACCTAAAAGCAACATTGATTACTTCAGAGGGTTATATATGGCACTATGTATCTATGTATTGTGGCCTTGGGGCCTTACACATGGTTAGTGGAGGAGACCCAAATATCGAGCTCTAAATGATTCTTCCATCCATCTAAGGCTAAGAAGACTGCCTCCACTATAAACACATGGCCTATTGAGGGTATCATTGGCCTATGATTTATTATGTCATTTACATTAGGTGGTTTTGAGTAGTATCTACATGTCTCAGGGCCTTGGGAATGATGTTATAGGGAAAACAACCATGCCTTTGGCCTTAAAGAAACAATTGGGGCATCTAGAGTGGTAAACAATTCCTAGAGCACTGTGCATGACCTTGTGTGGATATCCATGCCACTATGTATCCATTTCTTGGGGCCTTGGGGACTTTGACATGGTCAAGGGAGGAGACTTGAAACTCTAGACATAAAGGATTTTTATAGCCATCCAAGGCTAAGAAGATCGCCTCAACCAACCACATATGACCTCTCGAGGGCATCATTGTCATATGAATGAGGATATTAACACCATTACGTTATTTTGAGAAGTATCTAGGTGTCTTAGGACCTCAGGAATGATGCTATAGAGAAGAATACCATGCCTTTGACCCTAAATACACCAGTAAGGAATCTAGAGCCCTTAAAAATGCCTCAATCACCATGCATGACTTTGCAAGGGTATCCATTGAGATTTGTATCTAAGTATTAGGCACTTGAGGTCTTGGACATGGTCAGTGGAATAAATTTGAACCTTGGGCCTTAAAGAAATATTTTATCCATGCAAGGCTAAGAAGGTTTCCTCCACCAACCAAACATGTCCCCCTAAGGGTGTCATTGGACTATGATTAAGGATGACAATTCCAGTAGGTGGGTTTGAAAATATGTATGTGTCTCAATGCCTTGTCTATGATTAGTGATTTTAATGCCAATATGTATCATTGGACATTGTTAAGGGAGTAAAATTCTACCAAGTCTTATAGGAGTCTTCTATGCATTTATGGCCAAGAAAAACACCTCAAACCACCACTAATGGTCTTGTGAGGGTATTCTTAGCCCTATGTGTGTGGATATCAATACCATTATGCGATTTTCATTATCAAGGATTGGATTAGGAGCACTTTACATGGTTATTGGAGAAAACCAGAGGCTTAGGCACAAAAGGAATCTTTTAGTGATCCAAAGCTAATAGAGATGTAGACTTGTCAAAGCGCAACACATGACTTCTAGAGGGAATCCTTGGAGTAAGAATAGGGATATGGGTGTAATTTGGGATATTTTAAGGATTAGGTACTTGGGGCCCTAGACATCGTCGAGGGAGGAATCTTGAAATTTGTATTGTAAAGGAACAATCCAGGCATCTGTGGTCAATAAAGACACTTCAAATGAGAATATAGGACCTCTTGATGGTATCCTTCACCTATGAGTTGGGATATCAATTCTATTAGGTGGATTTGTGTAACAAACATGGGTATCGATGCCTTTGACATGCTTAGGAAGGGAATATTAGGCCTTAGGCCCTGAAGGCACATTTTAGATACCCAAGACCCATAACAAAGGCTCAAATCACCACATATGGCCTATCCACGGAATCCTTCACCTCTTAGTGGGAATATTAATTACATTAGGAGGATTTGAATAAATGGTATGGGTCTTGGGATTATAAACATGGTCTATGAAAAAAATATTTTCCTTACACCCTAAAGGAAAACTCTATGCATAAAGGGTCAATAACAACATCTTAAACCACAACAAAAGAGAAAATCTACACTTCACCTCTTTGTCGGATATCAATTGCATTAAGAAGTTGTTCAACACTAGGTATGTAACTTGGAACACAAAATAAGTTTTTTGGGGGGGATCCTAAAACTTAGGCTATAAAGGAAGCTTGTAGGTATCTAGGGTTCAGAGCAACAACTCAATCTACAAGATAACACTGCTCGACGGTATCCTTCTCATCTAAGTGGGGGTAAGGGAGCCATTGGAATATTTTTAGTAGTAGGTATGTTTTTAAGGAATTTGGCATGGCTTGGGAAGGAAATGTGGGATATGACTCCTAAAATTAGTATAGGTACAATACATCAAACCACTACCCAAGATACGTATCTAGGTCTTGTGGCATTAGGGCCTTAACATGGTTAGTAGAAGAGACCTGAACATAAGACCCTAAAGGAAGCTTCTATCCATCTATGGCTAAGAAGGTTACCTCCACCAACCACACATGGCCTCTTAAGGGTATCAATTGTCTATGATTGAGAATGTTGATTCCATTAGGTATTTTTGAGCAATACACACATATATTGTGGCCTTAGGAATGCCATTCTATAGAATAGGACCATGCCTTTGATCCCAAAGAAATCATTTAGGCATCCAAATCCATTAATAATTCCAAAAAGCACCAGACATCGCTTCGCAGAGTATCCAGGGTGCTATTCATCCAAGTCATTGGGACTTGGGGAATTGGGCATGGTCAAGGGAGGAGACCTCAACCTTAGGCCCAAAAGGAATTTTATATCCATCAAGGGATAAGAAGGATACCTCAACAAACCACACATGGCCTCATAAAGGTAGCATTGGCTTATGATTGAGAATTTTAGTGCAATTAGATGGTTTTGAGTAATATCTACATGTGTCAAGGACTTGGGAATGATATTATAGGGAATAACACTATGTGTTTGTCCCTAAATTAATTATTGGGGAATTTAGAGCCTTGAAAAATGCATCTAGGAATCATGCATGATATTTTAGGGGTATCCATGTCACTATGCATCTAGGCTTTTGTCCTCGGGACCTTGGACATTGTCAACATAGGACACATGAACCTTAAGCCCTGAAGGTATATTCTATCCATCTAAGGCAAAGGAGGTGGTATCCACCAACCACAAATGGCCTCTTGAGTCTATCATCATCCTACGATTAAGGATGTCAGTGGCATTAATTTGTTTTGAGCAATATGTGGGTGTCTCGCGGCTTTGAGAATGATGTTCTAGGGAAGAAGACCATAACTTTGGCCCTAAAGAAATCGTTGAGGTATTCAAATCTATGAACATTGAATCGAATCACCATGTATGGCATTGGAGTGTTATATGTGGCCCTATGTATCTAGGTCTTGTAGACGTGGGCCCTCAGAAATGTTTATTGGAGGAGACCTAAACCTATAGCTCTAAATGATTCTTCTAAACATCTAAAACTAAGTAGGTTACCTCCACAAACCGCACATGGCCTACTGAGGGTAAAAATATCATATGATTTAGTGAGTTTGTTCCATCAAGTGGTTTTGAGAATTATGAAGGTGTCCTAGGGCCTCCAGAATGACATTATAGGGATGAAGACCATGAATTTGGCTCTAAAGAAACCATTCATGCATCTAGAGCCATGAATAATTGCTCAAAGAATCACACATGAGTTTCCATGGGTGTCCATGGTGCTATCTATGTAGATATTCTGGTCATAGGGCCTTGGACGTGGTAATGGAGGAGACCTGAAACTCAATTGCTAAGGGAATATTCTAACCATGCAAGGCTATGAAGGTTTCATCCAAAAAAAGGAAGTGGCATTTTGGAGGCATCATTGGCCTATGATTGATGATGTTTGTGCCATTATGGGGTTTTGAGGAATATGTACGTGTCCCAGGGATATGGGAACACTTTGTTAAGAGTAATGTCTTATTTCTAAGGTTTTGGTTGTTTAATTCATCCCATATGTCTCTAATTAACATGAACACTTAACTGATGATTGTTCCCCCCCATCCTATAATTGTGAAGAGGAAACCCAATGGGCATTGTTAGGAAGTCCTACAAGGTGTCTTGCTCATGGGGTTGTGCGTTGTACTTAAAGTTGAAAATAGTGCATCATAACTTGGATTTTATCACCCCAGGTTAGGTCACTATAATTGTTTCATTCGATATTAACTTAGGTGCATCCTTGACATATTTCACCACTAACTATGGAAATTCATTTTGATGGCCTTATTTTTTCTTTTATCTGGATCTGCTTGAACCATGCTAGAATCATAGAGGTGTTGTTTCATCATATTTTACACAATCACATATCTAATTGAAAAAACTAGATACTAAATCACCATTGTGAGTCCTTGTTACCCTTGGGGATATCTTAAGATCCATGGTCTCATGTCATCTTCCATCAAATTAACTAGTTGTACTACTACCCATACATACATTTAAAACTTTCATGGTAGGGAAAATAGGGTTGATAGGATATGGAGGACAACCTCCACCCATCCCCTCTCCTCTTCCCCCTTGATAAACTCTCACCCATCCCCCCCCCCAAAAGAAAAACAACTTCTACCCTTGACTAATCCTCCTACTACTAGACCCCTTCATTAAAAAATGTTGATGATACTAATGAGACATGCTAAATTTGGAACTAGAGAAGGATTAGATTCATGATTACACTTCTACAAAAAAACATTACATTCATTGAACTCCTGGAACTCTTAAGAGATCCATGTATTTATATGTTTTCTTTAGATATCTCCATGAATGGGAAGTAAAAATGTAATCCAATTTGAGCCATGTGATTTCCTCTTTTACTTTAGTACTTTATCACAATGGTAGAAAATACAAAATTTTGAGATTTTTCTATCTCTAAATATGCATGAAAAATTCTAAAGTACAACATTTAATCTGTTGGTGACATAGATGAAGACTTTGTAAGTATCAAATGATTACTTGCATAAACTATGTGACATAAAAAAGTGAGGTGTCACACAATGACAGTTTTAGTCAATTACATGATCTGACTTTGATGATCCATAGATTATACAACAATTTCTCATAACATATTGCTTCATTGACATCTCATGCCAGTATTCAATCATGAATGATGTTTTATGTAAAATGCATTCATTGTGCAAGCATATGAAAAATGTTTGATAACAATACCCATTGTCTAGGATTGATGGTTTATTTGGCCAACTCAAAGGAATTAAGGCCTTTTCAAAATTGTATTCAAGATCAATATATTATTATTTTAAGATGGAATAAGTAGACATTCCTAACATGACATTTGTTGGTGTGTATGTAACTTCGGAATGTATTTCACATATATGTATATTGTATTCCTATAGAGATGGTATTATTCCTCTATAAGGAAGTGTCGTCATTTATATTGTAAGTGTCGTAACTTATACTTGATGGGTTATTAGACCACCTTGTTTAGGGTCGGCCCTGTATAAGTCATGTGGGTCAAAGGGTTATTAGACCACCCTATTGGGGGTCGGCCATGTGGGTCAAAGGGTTATTAGACCACCCTATTGGGGGTCGGCCCACTCAGCATTATGTTATGTGGTTAAGTTCGAGCCGACATGAGTTAGGTAAAAAGGCAAGTCAAGTCAAGTATAAATAGAGTGCGGGAGGCACTCTATTTGCTCACTCACTTCTCACACATGCTCTCAAGGAGGAGAGGCGCACTTATGGAGGAGGAGGATTGCTTCTAGGTTATGGCTATCTCTATTGGTTGGATGTATCATTGCTCTATCTATCTCTGAGGAAGTTATTGGGGTTTTTCACCTTTATGGTTTTCCCCAAGTAAATCTTTGTGTCTCTTGTGTGCTTGCATTATTGTCTCCATGATTCATATGCTGTAGATATGCTGTACATGTTGTTCTCTCAGTTAAGATCCTAGATCAGATTGAAGTAAATTCTGAAAATTTAACATGGTATCAGAGCTAGCCTGAAAGAAGGCATGATATGGCATGTATGACACTTGTTGCACTTACGATGCTAGGGCTTGATATAGCAAAAACCAGTCATCGTAGTACTTTCGCTATAAATCCGTTTTGGCGAAGTTTTCGGATCTGAAATTGTTACAGGACGAAGCTAAAATCTCCAGGTACCTTGTGTCCAAAGGAAAACCTCTAATTCGTTGTACTTTGTGATTTATGATCTGTACAATATAGGGTTTCTGCCTCTTCCAGATCTAAGTCAAAATCATGTGACCTTGGGAAAAAGGTCATATCTTGGGCTAGGAAGCTCCAAATGAAATTTCGTAAAAATTGACAGGTAGTACACAGTCTGCACTATCTCAGAAAACTTTTTCAGAGGCCGAAGTTGAACCAGTGACACGTGCAATGCCGTACAAGTGCGCTCTCCTGTATTATCCCATAAACAGGTCACGTTGCGACACTTGGCATAACTCTCTCTCAGAAAATCCAATTGAGGTCAGACAGGTCAGGATGGAAATATAACAGGCTGAGATATCTCAGAAAACTTTTTCATAGGCCGAAGATCAAACAGTGACACGTGGCACGCCGTACAAGTTCGCTCTCCTGTTTTATCCCAAAACAGGTCACGTTGCGACATTTGGCATAACTCTCTCTCAGAGAATCCAATTGAGGTCAGACCTGTCAGGATGGAAATATAACAGGTCAGGATATCTCAGGAAACTGTTTCAGACCCTGTGGATCAAAAATTTCAGAGTTACACCAGAAACAATCAGGTACATATTTCTGTCAAAATAGAATTATTTTTTGGTACCTTCATTCATGGCTTCCGGAATTTAGGGCTTTGAAGAAAGTTGGAATTTTTGTAATCGGAGACCACGGCTGGATGCTACTCATCAAAATAGAAATTTAGAGACCAAGATCAGAATTTTTGGTTGGGCAGAAGGCCGGGCTTGATTAGACCCTAGTTCGGGACTTTGATCAGAAAAGTGGAAAATTAGGGCTTCTGTAAAAATGGGAATTTTTTAAATCTGTGACCACGGCTGGAAGCTCCTCAGAAAAATAGAAGCTTAGAGCTTTGGATCAAACATTTTGATTGGGAAGAAGAGTGGGCTTCATCAAACCCCAGTTCAGGGTCACGTCCAGTGAATCCGGAAGTTTCAAAGGCAAAATTGAGGAGTGAAACTTTGCAGTCTTCAAATTTTGAAATATACCAGCTTGATCAGCTCATCAAGACACATATTTCTATCCTGTCAGAAGGTTGAAATTCAAAGTTTGAATTTTTGGGGTTTCTCTGACAAACCCATATCCAGCTCCAGGTCCAGTTCTTGCAAATCAAGTGGATTGGGTTAATCCCAGAAGAAGATGGATTGATCATCTGCATGAGTGAAGAAGTTCCTGTTTCAGAGGGAGATGAGGCTAAGGCCTTACATAAGAAGATATCAAGCGATCTCGACAGGTATGACTCATCGAGGTATGTTTCGATATTTGTCCATGATTAAGTTTATGATATGTTTGTCTTCATGTTATTACGGTTAGTACAATTTTGATTTTAGATTTGTCATATCACCTTAACAAAATTATGAATGCATGATAGAAGATATTCATTGGTTAGGGTGTTGACACTTATGATTGTACTAATGCATTATGGTGTTGTATGAGGTTTATGTTGTCTACTAACATGAAAGGTACACCAAGAAAGACAGATCATGTTCTGGTCCAAGAACATATGATCATGATAACATGAGGACAAAGATTCATCCATTGTCATGGATCTCATACAAGATCCATTCACGAGGTATGTATAACTTGGTTTTATAATGGTTAACTTATGAGACATGCAGGTTACTAGCACAAGTCACTGAAGAGAACCAAAAGACATTATACGGGTATGTTAGACATAACTAGCTAACATGATAATCCAGGTATGTTTTTCCTATATCAAGCTAGATTCCTACCTTGGGTTAGGATCTTATACTATCGCGTTGTTGATAATGATTATTCATGAAGTCATAGGTTTGAATAATCATGATTGTATGCATATTATGTTTCTTACCATAATTGATTATATGACTAACCAGAAGAATCATGATGGTATAGGTTTGAATAATCAACGGTTTTATGCATTTTATATCTCTTATCTTGATTGATGTTTCAACTAACCTGAAGAGTCATAGGTTTGAGTAATTATAGGTTTAGACATGGTATGTTTATTAGACTAACCATAAGAATCCTACATAAACCTTGAATGCTAATGCTTATTATTCTCTGTTTGAAATGATCATGACTATACATGCTTGAGATTATTGTGTTTTTAATAGTATACTAATGAATGTATGATTTTATATGAGATCACAAGGATAACACATTCATGATACTAATAAGCATGCATAGGGACCAAGGATGAATATGAGATTCAAGAACAGGTAATCCAGGAAGCAAAGATCAAGAGGGAGTACACTCCAGTGGTTTATGCAAGGATGCAGATATTCAGAGGGAGTTGACCATCTCTCTACATCCCACAACAGAAAGGTGTAGAAGAAGCTACTTCAGATTAGGACTCCAGCAGCTCCTGCAAGGAAGCGAAGACTCAGAGGGAGTCCACCCAACGAACAAACAAAGATAAGTATTTGAATTGTCATTTCTTGAATAATACTGTTCAATAATGTATATACTGATATTCCTAGAATTAGGTTGTGTATTATGCATATTAGAATAATTGCATTGATGAACAGTATACTCCTAATATGCATGGGTAAGTGGCCTATGGCACTGTACAACATTCCATTGCTGATTATCTAGAATGAAACCTCTTTGCTGACATGTTGGGAGTTGTGCACACTCTTAACAATGTTCTGGTAGAGATTGGAAGGCATCTAGAAAGTTACGGAATATGGATAAATGTTGTATTGAAGCATTGGCTAAGATAATTGCATGACTGTATGGCATATTTCTTTATGTGTAAGAATTTGTTATGAAAACTATGAGATGTTTTCTAATCATGCAATTTAACTTGTTGTGTAGGAAAGATCATATGCCATCACCTACAAAAGAAGAACTACAACATTTGTTCAGCAACAAAAATTATCTATTGAAGATATTGAAGTTTCCAGGATACGGGAAGAATGCCATGATCCGTCGATCATGAAGAATGATGTTTGGGATGTAATCCCAAGACATGAAGGGAAGTTTGCTATGACTTCCAAATGGAACTATCAGATCAAGCATGTTGCAGAAGGAAACATTGAGAAACATAAAAGTGATGAAATAGAAGATACACCAGATGGATTCAAGACAGCTTCCTTGAATGGTGTAGTTGAAGAAGAAGTATATGAAGAGTAGCCACTTGGTTCTGAGACACATGATAGGAAATCATATATGTGCAGAACTTGGTATGATGAAGATAGATTGATTGCCGACACGCAGCGGAAGCTTACTACCGAGTTCGAGATGAAGAACTTGGGGATGATGCACTATTTGTTTTTGACATGGAGGTGTGGCAGAGTGCAGATATAATCTTCCTTGGACAAGGGAAGTATGCAGTAGAGATCCTTAAGAGGTTCGGGATGATGGACTGCAAGGCCATGGCCACACCTATGACATCGAATCTGAAGCTTCTATGTGATGCTTCATCTGAGCCGGTTGATATCACTATGTATCGTCAGATGATTGGGTCCTTGATGTACCTGACGAACACGAGACCAGATATTTGCTTTGTTGTGAACACATTGAGCCAGTTCCTGACGGATCCGAGGAGTGTTCACCTGGTTGCTGTAAAGCATATTCTGAGGTACCTGAAGGGTACAGTGGATTATGGGCTCAGGTATGAGGCAAATCAAAAGTTTAACCTGCAGGGTTATGTTGATTCAGATTGGGCTGGTAGTGCTGCAGACAGGAAGAGCACATCTGGGTGCTGCTTCAGTATGGGATCATGTGTGATCTCTTGGTTTAGCAGGAAGCAGTCCTGCGTAGCATTGAGTACAGCTGAGGCAGAGTATGTTGCAGGGCAGTATGGCTACGGAAGCTACTGTCTGAGTTATTTGATCTTCTGTTGGATGCTACTGGTATCTTCTGTGATAACTAGAGCTGTGTGAAGCTATCCGAGAACCCAGTGTCTCATGAAAGGTCGAAACACATAGAGATCAAATATCACTATATCAGGGATATGGTGCAAAGAGGAGCTTTGAAGCTCCTGTATGTTGCGACAGACGAGCAGATTGCAGATGTGCTGACGAAGCCACTAGCCAGGGTGAAGTTCGAGTATTTCAGAGAGAGAGGCTTGGCGTTCTTCAGATCGAGGACACTTCAATGAAGAAGTGATGGACACATTTGCTGAAGCCATTCCAAGCATGTTGGAAGGGGGGTCCTTCACATGGCTGTGGATGTAAGCGCTGGATGATGAGCATCAGGATGATGTTCTGGTTTCTGCTTGGATATGATCAGTTGGATCATTTTTTTTGTATGTATGTACGCATCATGTTGGATGCTGGATATGATCAGTTGGATCATTTTTATGTATGAACGCATCATGTTGATGCTGGATATGATCAGTTGGATCATGTGTATGTATTTTGTATATGCATCATGTTGGATGCTTGGACCATGTATCTGTATATGTATCAGGTGGATACATTGTATGATCAGGTGGATCATGTATGATGATATGTATCATGTATCAGGTGGATACATTGATGATCAGGAGGATCATGTATGATGATATGTATCAGTTAGATACTTGGTATGCATCAGGTAGATGCATTGATGATCAGGAGGATCATGTATGATGATATGTATCATGTATTTGTATCAGGTGGATACATTGATGATCAGGAGGATCATGTATGATACTTGGTATGCATCAGGTAGATGCATTGATGATCAGGTGGATCATGCAGCAGGATGTTGCAGTGATGATCAGGATGATCATAGATGACGAGCTTCAGGATGTTGCTCCAGATGACATGCAGCAGGACGTTGCAGTGATGATGATCAGGATGATCATGGATGGTGAGCTTCAGGATGTTGCTCCAGATGACATGCAGCAGGACGTTGCAGTGATAATGATCAGGATGATCATGGATACATCAGGATGATGTATGGTGAGTATCAGGTTGATACTCTGTGGCCGTGGATCAGGTTGTGCAGATGAGCATGTAATCCGGTGCCCTGGGAGATTTGCAGATGGTCTTTCGAGGTTTTGCCTATGGCATGTAATTCGGTGCCCTGGGACATCTGGCAAATGCTCTTTCGAGGTTTTGCTCTGGGAGGACATGTAATTCGGTGCCCTGGGAGATCTGCAGATAGTCTTTCGAGGTTTTGCCTATGGCATGTAATTCGGTTCCCTGGGATATCTGGCAGATGATCTTTCGAGGTTTTGTCCTATGGCATGTAATTCGGTGCCCTGGGAGATCTGCAGATAGTCTTTCGAGGTTTTGCCTATGGCATGTAATTCGGTTCCCTGGGATATCTGGCAGATGCTCTTTCGAGGTTTTGTCCTATGGCATGTAATTCGGTGCCCTGGGAGATCTGCAGATAGTCTTTCGAGGTTTTGCCTATGGCATGTAATTCGGTTCCCTGGGATATCTGGCAGATGCTCTTGCGAGGTTTTGCCATGACCACATGTAATTCGTTGCCCTGGGAGATCCTATAGGTAGAGCCGTGTGCTCGTAACAGCCTGGGATGCTCTTGCGAGGTTTTGTGGTGAGGTCACATGTAATTCGGTGCCCTGGGAGATCCTATAGGTAGAGCTGTGTGCTCGTAACAGCCTGGGATGCTCTTTCGAGGTTTTGTGACGCACGTAAAAGTCCTGAGGATTCCACAGTATGGCCAGTGATGATGAAGACCTGCAGGTGGTGGGCCTACATCCAGTATGAAAAAGGACTGGCTCTGTAGAACTTCCTATGACGAGTAGATTCAGAGATTGATTGAGATAGCAGCAGCAGTGACGATGATGATGACTCGATGACGATTATCCAGTGACGATGATCCAGAGAAGATGACTTGTGCTAGAAGAACTGTGCTGAGAAATACCTTCCTAGTTAAGAGGGAGTGTTGATGTGTATGTAACTTCGGAATGTATTTCACATATATGTATATTGTATTCCTATAGAGATGGTATTATTCCTCTATAAGGAAGTGTCGTCATTTATATTGTAAGTGTCGTAACTTATACTTGATGGGTTATTAGACCACCTTGTTTAGGGTCGGCCCTGTATAAGTCATGTGGGTCAAAGGGTTATTAGACCACCCTATTGGGGGTCGGCCATGTGGGTCAAAGGGTTATTAGACCACCCTATTGGGGGTCGGCCCACTCAGCATTATGTTATGTGGTTAAGTTCGAGCCGACATGAGTTAGGTAAAAAGGCAAGTCAAGTCAAGTATAAATAGAGTGCGGGAGGCACTCTATTTGCTCACTCACTTCTCACACATGCTCTCAAGGAGCAGAGGCGCACTTATGGAGGAGGAGGATTGCTGCTAGGTTATGGCTATCTCTATTGGTTGGTTGTATCATTGCTCTATCTATCTCTGAGGAAGTTATTGGGGTTTTTCACCTTTATGGTTTTCCCCAAGTAAATCTTTGTGTCTCTTGTGTGCTTGCATTATTGTCTCCATGATTGATATGCTGTAGATATGCTGTACATGTTGTTCTCTCAGTTAAGATCCTAGATCAGATTGAAGTAAATTCTGAAAATTTAACAACATTATGAATTCTTGTTATTACCTTTTGATTTAACCATCAAGCAAGGATCAAAAGTTGTTGAATATGCCACATTCAAAGAAACTCCTCCAACATTCCAAGTCCAACAAATCCCCAAAAGGAATCTAGAAAACCCTTGAAGAATCAAAATTACTCCATAAGCAAATATCCCATAGAAGAGGGCGCTAACTATCCCCCAAAAGTGGTCAACTCCATTCTTAAAAAAAATTACAATATTGATGGCCCATTTCAAACCAATTCTCATAATTTACTCACATAAATGAGATGACCCAAGCCACAAAACCATGATTTGATGAACCTTTTTCTCATGGCAAATATTTTTTAAACCCCCTTATATAGACAAAGCAAAAGTACTCAAGTCCACTTTATTATGTTAAATATGGTTATTGGTAGGAGAATACAAGAAAATGTGCAACATGTTTTGTAAAAATTCTCCTTAACCAAATATTGAACCCAAAATCAAACATGTGATGAAGAAAATAGCTACAAAATCAAGTTTCCCTATAGAAACAAGTCGCATACCAAGTGGCAGAGCATTACCCAAAATCAATCATTCATAAAAAAGTTAGTCTCAAAATTACTATAGCCATTATATACAATGAGGAAAGGACTAGGGTTGGCCTTGATCTACAAACTTGTTGTTGTTCTAATGTTGTAACTATGCCCAAGCGTTTGAATGGATGTTAGGAGAACAAACATGTTGCAATATTGAGTAGAAATAAGTAAAACAAAAAAGCTTGTAGAACGTGAGAAGAGCAATGGTTGGTTGTGTGTATATGCCAAAAAAAAAGGTTCTAACCAATTACATATTCATAATAAGGCATATTTGAAGAAACAAACTATTGCAACTCACAAAATCATGGGAAAAAACATGGTATATTTGAAAAATAAATTGTAACAACCAAAAATTTTCATAAAAATAGAGCAAATTTTGGAAAATAGAACGTTGCAATGACAACGAAAACATAAAAACATTTGAATATTGCATAACAACCTAAAGAGACCCCCAAAAAACCCCAAACTCTCGAAAATGTTGGATCCAAAACCATAGGCCCACAAATTACCATAGAAAGTAAACTAAATGTGGGATCAAGGCATTGTAGGGTGTGCACATGTCAAACCAACACAAAAAAATACTAGAAATATACGAATACACAATCTCATAGTCTATAAAAAAATTATGAATGAAAATTATTGTATCCAAAACCCTAGCCTAATATTTGCTAAATAAAACATAGATTGGATACATGTAACATGCCCTTTAAGTTGGAAAACATTTTGTGTTTAGAAACATTATGATAACTTTTATTGTAAAGTTTATATTGGACAGGTGTCCAAGGATGACTATAATTTGCACAATATATTATTCTTTAATAAATAAAATAGGATACAAACACCTAAGAGGACTATTGAAAGAGTGGTTACTGATCCACTAGGTGGAATGGAATCTGGGGTAGAAGGCAATGGACAAGTGGCAACATCATGATGCAACTAACTAGTTTTTGGTATGGCACAACTCCCTTGAAATGTGTTCATAGTGTCCTGAAAGATGGGACTGGAGCTTGAGGCTCATTTATTCTAAACTGACCACTAAAAGACCTAGGCAGTTTATATAATAGCCATCAAATATTGAACTAAGGTTCATCACTTTTCCTGACGAGGAAATTTACCTTGGGGTTTTGCTGTGTTTGCACCCAAGAGATTTGATGAGGGGATATGCTGTTGTTGATCATGTTGTGAGTCTGCCAAACTCTTATTGAGTTTAGGAGTTTGAAACTGAGTGGAGAAGGCATTTCTTCCAAGAGGTTGATACTGAGTGGAGAAGACATTTTTTTTTAGTGCCTTGCTTCTACAAAGATTCCACCCACTTACTGGATCAGTAAGCAGGCTCGAGGGTTCATTAGAAGTCAGTAGTTGAATTGCTTCTTCTGAAGCAAGTTGGGAGGAACATGCCTCCTTGGGTGTTTGTCGACACTATCGTCAGTTATAGGTTCTATTGTCTTATCTGTTTTATTTTTAAGTCCTATTATCTATTTTGCATATTACAGTTCTGCTGTTTATTAAACTTTCACTATTTAATTTATAAGTTATTTTAGTTTCCTGTATAAGTTAATAATTTTGTATAATTATGAAATGATTGAATAAAATGGTTTTTGTATTTTTCCCAATGCAAAAAGGAACAGCATCGTACTCTAGTAGAGAAATAGATTAAGATAGATAAGATAGGATAGGCAAACTGCCATGGCAATGGAAGTACTATTTTTTTATATTTTGTTAAAATTATCTGTTGTTATTAGTTAGCAATATCTACTGTATTCTGCTCACGCCACCATTTTTTATTTCCATTCTTTTCATTTGTGTTTCCCAAAGTTTAGTTTCAAAAGAATAACTATAGTTTGTTGTTAATCTCATTATTGTATATATAGGATAGTTAGACAAATAAGAAGCATCACATTACTAACTTAGGTTTTGTAATTCTACATTTAAATACTTTCAAAGTTTACTGTTATTACTAATATTCCTATTACTGTACACATAGAGTAGTTAAGCAAACAAAGTTTTTATTTCATAGTTAGGGTTTAATATTTTTATTTTTACATGAACACACATATAATAATGAACACACAATTGAAATACTGTTACAGGATAGAGGTAAACGAATAAGCTCTCTGTCATTTTATTGTTTACTCACAGTAGACAAATTAAGTATTTTTTTTTACATTACAAATCATTACTGTAGATCGAACTATTTGATTTCAAACATCATCACAAAGTTAAGACATTTCAATGAATGTAGGAGCAAAAGTCAAACAGTACACTCAAATTCCATTTGATGCCAAACGTATCAATAGTCATCATTGTTTCATCCAATCTAAACTTAACTACAACCCTAAAACCTGATAGACGTATAGTTGTATTACTTAATCATTTACACAGTCGAAGATGAGGCATTTGGCCGAACATATCACATAGTTTCAACACTTAGCTAAAGATCAAATGAAAGTAACATGCGTTTTCTTTTCCCCTATTGTGTAAACATTTTCATGAACTCACATTTCCTAAAGAAACAATAGCAGCAGTGATATCAAAACCCAGTTTTTAATTCTTCATCATATATTTTCATAACCTCACAGACATTAAATAAAACGATGTGGAGGTATCCATAAAGTTAGCTACACAGTTGCACAAATCGTATCACATTGTTTTCAAATGCAGAGTTCTGCTAGAAATACTTAGTATCACATCCACATTTTGAATAGACGAGACATAGTTTTGTTCACAGGCCAAGTCCCAACACATTGAAACAAAAATGACTATCATAACACAAGATTGATAATGTTTATCTTATTATCTCAACAGAGTTTGAAACCCTAAATTCAAAACAAAGGATCGTTGCTAAGATCGAAATCCTAAACTAAAACCCTATGCAATTAACATCTATTACATCGAATGTACAAACTAAAATAACAACCCAGGGGTTTACAATCATGACTTCCAGGTTTGATGATAGACTATTTACCATGGCTTCTGCCAGGAGAACCTACGAGGGTTTGCCACCAGGCTTACCGTTTTAGCTACATTGCTATCCATTGATCACCGAACCCTATTGCCACCAAACCAGACCATGGAGTATGAAACCTTGGCATTTTCTTCCAAAATAAAACTATAAGTAGTTAGTATTATTATCACTTGACTATTAAAAACAAAGAAATACATTGTAGAACATATAAACCAGAGAAACTTACGCAATTGTTAAACAACCGATTGGAACGCGTTCAGCTTCCAAATCATTTCTCCAACACAGCAAAGTTGCCATGCAACTAAATCATAACCGAACTCGAAGTCAAGACCTCCCTATTAACTTATTTGCCACCGAAAGAAATCCACAGGAGTTCAATATTACACTCTCAGCAAATGCTTAAGTACTTATACATTATTCCACAACAAATATTACAGAGTTTTTGAAGCACAGTGCCATCCACAACCGCCCAGGGTCGAGCCCTGTAAACTAGGGGCCTGTCGGCCTTCTTCCTCCAAAACAGAACCACAAAATGAATGCACGAAGGCAAATAACGTTAAGGCAAGTCTTCCTAGGGTTTACACATTTCATCTACCGAAAACCACAAAGATCAATGTTCGAGATTGAGCCAGCGAGCTACAGAGAAACCAAGGCAGAGTTACGACCTAATAGAATTCAATAACTACATTAATGTGCAGGACAATTAGATGGCATATCACTAAAGCTAATTTCACAACGTGGTGACACGTCCCCTTTCCTCATCAAGATTTTCACATGGAGCTAGACACATAGACGCCAGCGTAGTAACCACAACACCACAACAAGATCGCATTGAATGTTGAAGATCTCACGTAGATTTAAGCAAAACCTCGACTGCATAAACATTTAATTCATAGAAGAGTTCAAGTCTTGTGACAACGAAGGCCTAGAGGTTTTAACAATGCCATACAGCTACATACAACCGTGTATAAGTTACAAACATAGGATAGAGGTATCGTATTACCATAAACATTGATACATGGTTCATTCCATAAGTTATTACAATACCATTCACGCTAGATGAAAAACCTTATCCCAAGTTTATATAACACATATATGCAATACACACCGAACTATGGAGTTTAAACATTTCATGCCATTTTCTTACTCGGGCCATATAACATTACAACAATGTTATTAACATAGTTCCCATAGGATATCCAACGTAGAATCAATATAGTGAATATATCAACTATATTATAAATCAACTATGCCATAGTATAGTATGGACTACCACATAGTAAATGTTTAAACATTATATTTAAATAGCTAGGCTATTTGCTTAAGGATAGGGTAGAGTACTACTTAACGTTTACACCACATTGAAAACTAGGGTTTGATGTAAACTCTACTATGATGTATACTACATATCAATAGCACCTGGACTTACTTATGGATGTAATACAAACTCCAGCATTAATATTAGGAAACATATTACAATGTCGCCGTCATTCCAGGAGGATCAATTATTATATTGATGACACCATCTTTCACATAAACCAAACATGTTACAAATTCAGACAGTTAAACTAGATTATATTACCACCAATCTCACCAACAGATACAATGAGTTAGTGCTTAAACATTGCTAACGACACAGGCAATCATAACCATAAAAGACAATACAAGTGATGAAGTTAAATTGAAGATACATACCATTGAAATCTTCATGCACGACAGATTTTATAATTATCTTAAACATAGAGACGACAAGCTGAAGCTTTAAACTTGTCTTGTAAAAGCTGGAATTATTCTATAACCTTACCTGCAGATCTGCGAAAGAAGAATCCAATGCTTTAGCTTTCAAAGCTAAGTAAACCCAAGGGCACCCGATAGGAACCCCTTCAGAATTATGCAAACAACATCATCAGTATTGTACCAAATCCTTACACATACCAAAATAAAAACCTCGTTCTGTTGCATCTTACTTATAACTAAGTACATAATCATGTTTAGAACAATCAAGAGAAATTGTATGAGACAGTTATCATTGTTAGCTAATTATTATCATTTCGCAGTTAGCATTTATCTTATAAATTAGGCTACATCAAAAAAAAAAAAAAATTGTGATTTTTGGGATGTTGCAATACATCCTTTCGATACGCAAGCTTTTGAATGCCTCAAAATACATGCTCCTAGACAATGCAAAAAAACAAATCTTAGCATAAAGATGATATGGCACTATAATTTCCAATGTGAGTGCTTAAACCAACACTCAAATACTCCATTTGCCAATTAGTTGCATAAATAAAACGAGAATGCAACAAAACTTAGGGACAAACAAACACGCTCCTAATTTACCCTTGAGCAAATCTCAAATGAGGAAAAACTCCCCAAAAATGCTATGTTTTATTACTCACATAAGAAGATTACAAATCCTTGAACACATGAGAAAAACACTTGCATTACAAAGGGTTCTTACTATATTTTTTCTCCCCTACCTTTATGAGCACGAAATGGTCAATAATTGTTTCCTTCAATTGCCTTCCATGATTTACCACCAAAACACTTGCCCTTCTATTTTGCCTCTTTGCTCTTTTATAGCATTGTTCGAATATGTGGTAAAAAATGATCAAATGTATTAACTAATTAAGAACTTTGAATATTATTATTTAAGGTCCAGTTAATCAATTTGGACTATAATCATTTGTTAAAATCCTTGTTGTATAAAGATATTAAAGACAACACTCAATCATTAGACGAATTTACATTAAATCTCCTTAACTCACTCTCTTGGGCATAACTATTTTGTATAAGAGAAAGTTAACTTTGAAAACTCAAGACATATGACATGGGCATATTACATAATATATGGATTCTTGGACTTAAAACCATCAAACTGAGTTATTTTTTTTACCGATCTACATTTAACAAATTTCATCTTCATGTTTCATTGGATGCTTTTGGGCCCATAAAAACTCAATTAATGTGACGAAGGTGGAAGTACATATTCCCAACCTTTTATCTAAGTCCTATTCCTCATCATGTTTGAAGTCACTCTTTTTTGGTCATTGTTGATTAAGATCTTTCCCAAACTTGTTTAACCATTTCCTTCATGTTACTTAATGATGTAGATCCCACTACCTTTTACCACCCAATTATAAAAGAGGGCATCCCTATACCCATAAATAAGGGCTCCCAAACATCACATTACATGCATCAAGTTGTACTACATCACATTCCACCTAAAACTTAACTTTACAATGCCTTATGATTCTCACATCGGAATTCTTTACAACCAATTCAATAAACATAGTTGTGTATGTTAGTGTCTCTAGACCAAGTTCATTAACTAAATCTAACAAAATTAGATTGCATTGAGAACCGTTATAAAAAAAGGAATTTCCTTATCGTTCTTCACAAAAAGCGTGACTTGGAAGAGTGCATTCTTTTCTCCACTTTCCCTTGGCTCTTGCAATGCAACACACACATGGTTCCCATCAACATTAGAGCTATCTTTTATCTCTCAGCCTTTCATATACATCACAATGTCATTTGTAGTGCTTCTTGGGATCATTTATCTTTTTTCCCTTTTAATACAATATTTAAACAATAATGTTCTATTTTCTCCGGCTTGCCTGATTCCTGATCATCGGTGTGGTTGAGGCTATAGGGGTTTTCATTGTTCACGGGTGTGGCTGAGGCTAAAGGGGTTTCCCTATTCATAGGTGCAGCTGAGCCTACAGGGGTTTGAGATATCTTGCCGTTTCAGAGCACTTCCCTATGCTACAGGTGATGTCAAGCTCCCTTTCTTCACAATTGTTGTCTTTGTCTTTGACCATCCCGCTAGGGTTTTCATCTTTTCGCATATATATATTTTCATTTTGATGATGATTCCCATGCCATCTAGATTCTAACATAGCTCCAAAAATTGTCTCTAACTGTGGGAAATCGCAAAGCTCCTTCATTCCATGAAAATATGTGAGATCAATAGCTTCTTCTTCCCAGTATTTCTAATGTTATGCTCATTCAAGTGCGAAATTTATCTAAAGAAAAGATTCTTTGTGCAAATAAATCCCCTTTTCATCCCACTTAGCTTAATAAAAAAAGACCCTAGAGACTGCATTTGGTGATACAAAATTTCGGGCCTTGAAAATATATGGCCGCAATATGGTTGAAAATGCTGGGAATCGTGATCCTGTAATTGGTAAAAATGAAGAAATCTGCAGAGTTGCTCAAATTCTTTCTCGGAAGACCAAGAACAATCTTGTACTCATTGGAGAACGTGGTGTTGGAAAGACTATTGTGGTAGAAGGTTTGGCACAAATAATTTCCAATGGGTTTGTACAAAGGTAAGTTCTTCCATGTATTCATATATTTCCATTGTTTGCAAGTTTAGCTTGTAGGTTTGCTTCATGAAATTAGGGGGTATATGTCGCTTCGGTGTATTTCTGGACTTGTGGTCATTTTGAGCTTATTTTCAATTTGCAAGATTGGCAGAGCAGCTAATTCATGTCTTTTTCCAACTGCTTTGGTAAAGAAATTTGCGAAATGTGAGGTTGATAGCCTTGAATATGGGAGCCCTAGAGGCTAGTGCCAAGTAAAGGGGTGAATTTGAAGAGTGAGGTTGATAGCCTTGGATATGGGAGCCCAAGAGGCTGGTGCCAAGTATAGGGGTGAATTTGAAGAGCAACTTAAGTCAGTATTGAAAGAGGTCGAGGAAGCACAGGGAAAAGTTATTCTCTTTATTGACGATATTCATTTGACTCTGAGTGGAGGTCAGTAAAACTTTATGTCCATACAATAAAATTTTATGTTATTATCCTACACTAAGGATCCTTTCTAATCATTGGTATTAGGATTTGCTTGTTAAATAAACAATCATGTACAGTTGATTTTTCGTTTTCAGGTGGTAATAAGGGGTCGATGAATGCTGCCAACTTATTCAAACCTATGCTTGCATGGGGTAAAATTAGGTGCATTGGAGTAACTACTTTGGAAGAGTATGAGAAGTATGTAGAGAAAGATGCTGCATTTGAGCGTCGATTCCAGCCGGTGTGTGTTTAATTGGGTTACTAGAACTATTCATTTGGTTTGGTTGTTTGTATACTTGTAGTTCTTTGTCCTAATCAGTTTGTTGTACTTCTATTTTGGGGTAGGTGATTGTCGCTGAGCCTAGTGTGGAAGATGCTATTTGTATCCTTCATGGTTTAAGAGAAATATATGAAGCTCATCATGGTGTGGGAATAATGGACAATGCGCTTGTGGTTGCCGTTGAATTATCAAGTAGATATATCACAGGTAAGTTGTTAATTTGGGTATAATTGAAGGTTGAACAAACTATAATATCTATCGGTATGAATGATCCCAAAACTGTTGGGCAGTTGAAGCCCACATACATAAACTAATTATTAGAGAATTACACAACAAGAAAACCCATCTCAAACTATGCCTTGCACTTAAATTATTGTGAGGTTTGTATGCTTCGGATTTACAAATTAGTGGTGTCTCTGTTTTGGTCGGTGACTTGTTACCATTTCATATTGTGTGTTGATGGATTAGATTTTTTGGATTCTTTCTAGTTTGTGCTCATTTTGACCAGTCTTGTTTAAGAGCTCAATGCACATTCTGGAATCCTGTAAAGGGGTATTTTAATGTAGCTTCATGCCTATTACCTGCTCTCTTATCAGATATATACTAAGAGATATATATACTGTGTTGAAGCACATGTGACCAGTCTTGTTTAAGATCTCAATGCACATTATGGAAGTCTGTAAAAGGGTTTTTTAATGTAGCTTCATGCCTATTATCTGCTCTCTTAGTAAAGATATACGTCGAATTAATCAAATCTGTACATTGATCACTCATTAAAACTCTTGGGTATTCAAATCTTATAAAAATATTTTGAAAGAAATCATGTAGTTGTGTGAAGAGATGAAATATTTCATAGGTGTAGCCTTTGCCCAGTGCATCAATTACTAGATCGATGTTATAATAGAACACTCAAAATCTCCACACAGGAGGATTTATTGAATAGTTCCAGCTTGACAACTGGAAACAATGGCATCTCATCTCGTCATTATGGCTTCCCAATCTGCTTGCAAATAGCACATCTTTTCGCATACTCGTTCACATTCTGAAACAATTATGGCCACCAAGTAAATTCAAATTTGATACACAAATAGGTGTTTTTATTTAAATTTGCACCTTTTCTCCATTTGTCTGGAGCATACTCCCTTCCTCTGAACCCCATGGCCTAGTTGTTGGATGGAATCTTCCTAACCCAAGCCTCCACAGGGTTGTACGCATCCCCTCCGCACTTAATTAAACCTCAATAAGTTTGTACGAGTCCGTACACAGCGTGGGAGAGCATTCTCAGATGTGGGTCGGTCATTGTGTTCAATCTTACCAAGTCAGTCAATGCTCATCCAATACCCGGGAAGCACAATGTCTCTCTCTGTTGGTTTAATTGTGGATTGATTGTCTGTAGGAGACCACACAACATTTAAATAATCCATATTAAATTGTTTGAAGACTTGGCTTCCACCTTCAAAGCTATAGCTTGGATATCGCATGAAATAAACGTGCAACACCTTTATTTTTGTTCCTTTCCCTTAGTTATTTCGTCCAGCCACACCCTCATGTGCTTCATACCGGAGACTTTCCCTTTTATGTACTAGTACACATCTACGCGGGATTCCATCCATGCCCAATTTATATTGGTTCTCCACAATAATATGATAGTATGCTACTCTTGTCACAAATTGCCTTTTCTGCGTGGTTGTATAGCCTGTAGGTGGCATTCTAGTAGTAAAAAATGATGCAATTTCTTTTAACTAGTCTGGTATTGCCTTTACCCGAAACAAATGTGCGTCCGATAACTCGTAATCTATACTTCCTCTTCTTTCCCTTATTTCAATTTGAGACAAGTGATCGAGTCCCACTTGATGTTTCCCTAGTTTTACTACAATATAAAAAAAATTTATTAAAAAAGAAGTAGCTATTGACAAATCCTTCACACAAAATAAGTATGTTCACCAGGTATTTCAGCACAGAGTAGTCCATTAAAAACTTAAACATATTTGCAAGTATATAATTTAAGAACTTTTGTAGGGCATATATCGTTTCAAGTCCCTCTCTTTCAGTTGTTGTATAGTTCACCCAACATGTGACAATTTTATGCATGCAAATGATACTGGGTTATCTTTATTTCAGGTAGTAGTAAGAGTAGTAATAGAAGGGTAAGGCGACCATCCATCCCATCCATAATCTGATTTGATATTGTAAGTTCTGAATTCAATAAATAATAGGGAAGTTCCGACGATCCAAGGCGAGGTTTATCCTTCTTTTTGTTCCTATGCCACCTACTAACTAAACTTAAATTGATCTAGTATAGGCCTACCTATAAAGGGCTAAATAGTCCAGGTTCAAAGTGCAAGTACTAAATGCAATAGTTGATGCCACCTGTTAATAACTCGATCCCACCCTACTCAATCACTCTATCCAGGATTCTTTGCCGCTAGTTTATTCAAGTGTTGATACGCTCATTGTTTTTACTCAATGCTTGTAGTCAATGCCGCTAGCAGAGATCCTGGTTTTCGTGCATTCTCGATACTGATGAGGTCAATCTAAAAATTTATCTTCAAACCCTTCCTTTATCCATGTTTAGGAAAGTATCTGAAGGAAAATGTAAGAAATAACACTTTAAGAAGAAGAAAATTGCACAGAGAAGTTTATTGTTTTGGCTACATTTATTGAGGGAGAAGGTGGGAAAGGGAATTAGTAAGTAGGGTAATTGCGGCAGTATATCCAAGGTTTTTAAAGAGAGCCAGGTTGTTGTCGGACATAAATAATGAAAGTAGGATGACCAAACAAGTGATAACAAAGCTGTGTTGAAGCACATGTAAACTTTAGGGTTATGATTGTAAGATTTACAAGCCTCTGAACATCTTTTAGAATTGGGAATACAGACATCTAGAGATATTACTTACGTTGATTCACAATCTAAATATAGATATACCCTCGACACTCAACCTAGAACCACCTCTATGGATACTTGATACACAAACTAAGATAACAACCTCTCTTATCAATAAAGGGAGAGGCACTAATACTCTACTACTCGTACTACTCTAAGAGAGCTAGTGACTAAGACTAAATCTTACACTCTATGGCTTGAACTCTCTACATTCAATAGGGAGTCCATGCAACTTCATGATAGTCTATCTCTAACTAAGGCATAAATCCATGAGCGGAATGATGAAGTAAATCAGTGATCTGTTCTCTTGTTCTAGTTTTTAGAACGTCAATTTTTTTCACTGAATTTTTTTTTAAGTATTTTTTAATATCTTCTCAAATTAAAAACTTTTATATTCATCATCTAACGGTTTGTGAATTTCTGTTAATTACTTTTTCAACTTTCGTCTTATTTTAATACTGTTAGTTACTTTTCAACTTCCATCTTATTTTGATACCTTTCATGTAGAATCCGTCTTAGTGAAACTGCATTTTGAACTATTTGTGAATTTTCTATTAATCATGTTTCCAATGGGACATTAAAGACCAACTATCTAGGAAAGTGTTTGTGACAAATGATTTATAACACCGATGAAAGGTTCAATAATGATAATATGTTCCTTGTTTTCAATTAAAATGGTAAAGGCAGTTTTCCTTGAAAAAACTTGAATGGTTCAGAGAGAGGATTAACATATAGAACATTTAATTAACGCACATGGTTCAGACAGAGTATTAACATATAGAACATTTAATTAACACACATGATATTATATACTGAGAATATTTATGACATAAATATTTGTAGTATCCAAACATTCTTTTATAGTTTAACTTCACTTTAATAAGTAACATAGATTTTGTTATTAAAAAAATTAAAGTTAAAACAAAGGAGATTGAAATCTAAATTGGTTTTTACTTTTTATTTGGAAATGAATGGAATGTTATTCTTGATATGAAATTTTTATAATGAATGGAATTATAATTCTATTATTAATATTCTTATTTTAACAATATGTTGATTATGCATTTACAGGTGAGAAAATTCTTGTTTTTGAGTTCATTTGCAATGGGAGTTTGTATGCTCGATTGCACAAAAACAAGGGTGGTACAAGTCCACTATCTTGGGCAGCTCGTATCGACATGGCATCTCATCTTGCTCTAGATTTGCAATATCTTCATGAAGAAGCAAAGCCTCCAATATTGCACCGTGACATTAAGTCTGCCAATGTTTTGCAGGTGAATGATAATTGTGTTAAATTGGTTGATTTTGGAATTGCAAAGTTAGGCACAAAAGACAACAAATCTACATTCACTGTGGTTAGAGGGATTTATTGTTACATGGATCCACAATACGTGAAAACACACATACATTTGGCCAAGAGTGACATGTATAGTTTTGGTGTGCTACTTATGGAACTTACAGGTTTGAAATCACTTCATGATGACACCATCCTCGCAGAATGGATTGAAACATATCGTAGACAAAGCGTAGAGAAATTCATGAGAATTGTACTCCACAATTAATATGTCAGTTTCAATGTTGTGTTCACTGACTAGGATCTCAATGTTGTGTTGACAGACCAGGATCTACATGCTTCTACGCAGGGCACATGCCTCATGTAAATGATGCTAAAATTGAGGTAAATAACACTTTGCATTGATATAAGATCTTCTATATAAAGCATTCATTTTTGTTTTATCTTATATCATACATTGTATTAAGTACTAGTATTGATTTGGAACAAATTGCTATACCAGTCATTTGGATTTGGATTCTCAAGCATATCAGATACATAGTCAAAGCAACAAAAAAGTATCAAATGTAGCTCATTTTTAATGTACAAGTAGTTAAAACATAGAACAAAAAAACTTGCGGTTGCAATGCAACAAGTGCTATCTTCTATTTTGAAAGAAGACTGTGGCAGACTTCCTGGCAAGATCTTTGGCTATTCACATATTTTTCATGGCTTCATGTTCTGATTGTAATATTAAATTTTGCTAATTTTGAAACAAGGCTATGCAAACTTATGACAACATATTTGGCAAATTACATTGCTATGACTTTATTGTCTGATTCAATTTTGTTATTTTAAATTCCCACTGATGGCAATAGCGATTTTATAGTCCAACAATATGCTTAATGACATGCAAAAGCTATAACTCCTTGCAGTGAAATTGCCACTCTATGGATCTTCACTTGTGTCTATTTAATGTACTGAAATATTTATTTTGTTAATGATGGATTAAAATTAAATAAGCTTTAAGAAAATGTTTTAATATACATTTTTTAACCTTGTTAAGAAGTATATATATGTGTGTGTGGTGCAAAAAAATATAAATCACATATTATATATAAATATATATAATATGTGATTTATATTTCTTTTGCACCATTTATTATTTTATGGTGCTTTGCACCACTTATTATTTTATTGTGCTTTGCACCATATACAAGTTTGTGTATATTAAATAATAAGAATAATAATTTTGGTGTTTTACACCACAAAACTTCAATCCACCTAAGATTTGTTTTGGTGGTTTGCACCATACACCATGGAATGCCACATATTCATTTAGCACCAAAAACAATTTTTTTACAAACACCACTTTTGCACCATACATCTAAGCACCGCTTGGGTATCCCCACATTATCACCAATTTTGCACCACTATTTGAAAATTGTGAATTTCCCAAATCCTTTACAAATAGTGGTGCTAATGTGAGGCTAAATTTCCTTTTTTTTTGTAGTGCCTAAACTTATGCACTAGCCAGAAGGTTAGCATAAAGCCCACATCTTGGCCCTTATCAAAAGGAGTGGAAAAGAGTTGTTTTATAATTAACATTAACAAATAATTATCTTAAGCAAATCCCAAATCTAATAAATATAATTTATGCATTATTTAATAAATAATGTTGGCATCACTAATATAAATAGATCTCAAAAGTCAATAATTTTTGTAGATCAAATCAATAACATAAATGAATCTGCACATCTATTTAAAATAAATAAAAACACATTACATAAATGGAATAACCTAAATAAAATAGGACACAAGTTTTCAGTGGAAAACCCACCTAGGAAAAACCATAAGGAAGGAAATGCAAGGCCAAGTATATTCTTTCATTAAACAAATACCATGGGCCCAATCCATGGGAAAATAAAAAAACCACATTCTCAAAACTATGGGCGTAAAACCACACCCCAAAACTTATCTAGCTAATTCCCATAACACAATGGAAATAGAAGAAGTCATAAATATTTATTGTTTTCTTTTCTTTTCTTCCACTTTTTCTTTTATTTATTATTATTATTTGGTTTCATACATAAAAATCTCCCACTTGAGACCAAGTAGGATCTAGTGATCCAATTCCCACACTATCCCACACCATCTTTGATCATGTCATAAGCTTCTACATAGTGCTTGTTTATCTTTTGGGAGAATTTCGCCAAGCATAATTCTCATCTTTATGAATATTTTCTTGGTGTAAATGCCCTTCTTCCAACACTTGTCGAATCCAAAGGTATCTTAGATCAATGTAGTTGGTCTTTGAGTGAAATGTTGAATTTTTTGCAAGTGAATAGCGCTTTACTTGTCTTGTTTGATTCCCAACTCTCCTAGGAATCATTTCATCCACCACATTTATTTCCAAGCCTCTCTTGGAGCTATATAATCTCCCTCTGTTGTGGAGAGATCCACTACTTTCTACACCATAGACACCCAAGACATTGTTGCACTTGGAAAATTGTACAAGTAACAAGCCATGCAATTTCTAGTGTCCATATCTCCAACCTCCAACCATATCTTCATCTATAAAACTTTCAAGAACAATATTATTATCACCAAAACATAAACAATGATGACTAGTTCCTTTAAGATACCTTGAAATCCACTTTACTACCTCCCAATGTTTCCTTCCTTAATTGGAAAGGAATATGCTCACAACTCCCACTAAATGTGCAATTTTCAGTCGTGTAGATACCATGGCATACATCAAGATGTCCATTGATGAAGAATAAATAATCTTTCTCATTTCTCCCTTCTCCTTCCCATCACAAGGGCACAAATCAATACTTAGCTTGAAGTGGGCATCAAGAGGTGTACCAACCAGCTTGGCATCCTTCATATTAAACCTCTCAAGCACTTTCTCAATATATTTGTATTTTGACAACCACAACCTTTTGTTCTTTATGTCACACATAATCTTTATGCCCAATATTTATTGTGTTGGACCCAAGTCCTTCATTGCAAATTGGCTTCCTGAATCTTTCTTCAACCTATTAATGATGTTCTTATCTTGTCCAACAATCAACATGTCATCAACATATAATAATAAGATAATTAAATTGTCATTTTCATCTCTTTTAATGTATACACAATTATCTCCATTTAGCCTTTTAAAACCATGATCAAGCATGAAAGAGTCAAATTTCTTATACCGTTGAGGAGGGGCTTGTTTCAACCCATGTATACTCTTTTTCAACCTGTAGACTAGATTACTTTTATTTGTTGCCTTGAAACCTTATGGCTGCTCCATATAGATTTACTCCTCTAATTCACCATCAAGGAAAGCATTTTTTACATCTAAATGTTTACATTCAATATCTAAAGCAACAACAATACCAAGAATAACACATATTGATGACATTTTAACAAATGTGGAGAAAATTTATGTAAAATCAATACCTTGCTCTTGCCCAAATCCTTTCAGCACTAGACTTGCTTTGAACCTTTCCTTATTTTCTTGGCCATCACGTTTTATTGAGTAAAACCACTTGTTATTTAAAACCTTTCTTCGTTTTGGGCATTCAATCAAATCCCAAGTCTTATTATGATATAGGGATTTAAGCTCTTCTTGCATGGCCTTTTTCCATTTGATACTATTATATCCTTCACATGCTTCTTGAAAACAAGTAGGTTCACCTTTAACTATTAAAATATATTTTGAGGGGGAATACCTTTGCCAAGGCCTATGTGGCATAGTAGACATGCGAATTGATCAATTTTGAGGCAAGATTTGTCGTAATCGTTGTCGATTTTGTTGTTCTTCATGCTCTTCATGTTGTTCAACTGGCTTCTCATTATTTCCAACATCTTCTTGTAATGGTGGTTGATTTTCTTGTTGTTCCTTAATTTGAACAAACTTCTGCACCTCCACTTCTTTGTCAATAGCTTTAAACATTTTTTCTTCATTAAAGATGACATCCTTGATTCTAATAAGTCTCATTTTCAGAGGATCGGAAAACTAGTAACCTAACCCATTATCTACATATCCTAATAAAATTCATTTAAATGACTTTTCGTCTAACTTGGACCTATGTAAGTTCCTCAGGAATATGCACATACACTTCATAACCAAAAATTCTCAAGTGATTGTAACACAAATCCTTACGAGTCCATACCTTTTTAGGACTGCCACAATTCAATGAAGTTTTCATGGAGCGATTTATTAAATACAAATATGTATGAATAGCCTCTTTCAAGAAAGATTTAGGCAAACCAGAATTTGAAAGCATACTTCTCACGTTCTCCATTATTGTCTCATTCATTTTCTCAATTGTTACATTTTATTGTGGGCTACACGAAACTATTTTTACATGTTTTATGCCAGTCCTACTACAATATTCTTCAAAGGCATCGAAGCAATATTCCCCACCATTATTTTTTCTAAAGAATCTCAATAATTTGTTAGTTTCCCATTCAACATCCATATGAAATTTCTAAAAAGTGTCTAAAACTTGATCTTTGCTCTTTATAGGGAAATCTCACACCTTTTTTGATACATTATCTGTTCATGTATATATAACTTTGGAATGTATTTCACATATATGTATATTGTATTCCTATAGAGATGTTATTATTCCTCTATACGGAAGTGGTTGTATTCCTATAGAGATGTTATTATTCCTCTATACGAAAGTGTCGTCATTTATATTGTAAGTGTCGTAACTTATACTTGATGGGTTATTAGACCACCTTGTTGGGGTCGGCCATGTATAAGTCATGTGGGTCAAAGGGTTATTAGACCACCCTATTGGGGGTCGGCCATGTGGGTCAAAGGGTTTTTAGACCACCCTAGTGGGGGTCGGCCCAGTCAGCATTATGTTAAGTGGTTAAGTTGAGGCCGACCTAATTGAGTAAAGGTCAAGTCAAGTTAGTGTATAAATAGAGAGTGTGTCTCTCTCATTTTACACATTCTATTCTCTCACTCACACTTGGGAGAGTGGCGCACTTGTGGAGGAGGAGGCCCTGCTGCTAGGAGAAGACTATCTCTTGTATTCTGGTTGTATCATTGCTCTATCTATCTCTCACGAAGTTATTGGGGTTTTTCACATTTATGGTTTTCCCCAAGTAAACTTTGTGTCTCTTGTGTGCTTGCATTATTGTGTCCATGATTGATATGCTGTAGATTTGCTGTACATGTTGTTCTCTCAGTTAAGATCCTAGATCAGATTGAAGTAAATTATGAAAATTTAACATTATCAATTAAAGTAACAAAATAAGTATCCCCTCCTAGTGATTTTACATTAATTGGACCACAAATATTAGAATGAATTAGATCTAATATTTGTGTATCCCTTTTAGGACCATCCAATATAAATGATACCCTTTTTTTGTTTTCCCATGATACAATGTTCACAAAATTTAAGTTATGTACCTTTTATTTTAGGCAAAAGTTTTTGTTCTGTAAGGATTTTCAAACCTATTTCAGTCACGTTCCCAAGTATTTTGTGTCATATCTATTGCAGACTCCTCTTTTGCAACATCAACAATATTTTATTTCTCCACATTTGATTTTAATATGTATCTGAGAGTATCTATTTTTTTCCCCTTTGCAACAATGAGTGATCCCTTTCACCATCTAGTTTCATAGTAGAAACTAAATTCATTCCAAGCTCTTGTGTCTAAGCAATAAACTAGAACCCTCCTTTGTCTTTATTAGAACATCTCCTACTCTTTCAATATTACAAAGACTTTTATTACCCAAGTGAACTTTACCCATATTACAAGATTTATAAGAAATAAAATTCTCTTTTCTTGGGGTAACATGGTAGGAGACTCGAATCTAAAATCCAATCACTATCATCACTAGAAGTATATAAGCATGCATCTTCATAAGAATAGTAATTAATGCCTCACCTTATAATCCAATGGATTATTGACTGATGTGTCTCTTTCAAATAAGTCTTGAATCTATCTGTTTCCATAAAGATTCGGTTGAATTTTCTTGAGAAACATGGAAATATACATTTATACCAAATATTGACTAATAGTGGCTATTTCCTTTAGACCCAACCTTTCCCAATATTCATCACTATTGGATAAGAGTTTCTTTGACTTTCCCTCAAAGAGTAATTGAACATATTTTATGGTGAATATCTTCCACTTCCGTATGCTAACACTTGGCTTTGATAACACTTGTTAGATAATTAGCTACCAATTTTATTACTCACAAAACTATATACATCAAGCTTCAACTCAACTTCTTCAATCTTGTATTTCAAGTATGCTAAATGCAAGACCAAGCATACATATTTATATCCTTTCATTAGACAAATAACACTCACCCAAACCATGAACCAAGGAAAACCACCTTCTCAAAACTATAGGCCTAAAACCACGCCCCAAAAACTTATTTAGATTTAATTCCCCTAATACAACGAAAATAGGAAAAGTCATAAATATTTACGGGGGCACTAAATTAATTAAGGTTGAATTGTGGACATAAAAGGCTTCATCGGGATGAGTTTTAATTTATGGATAATCAAATGTATATTTCACACAAATTTACATAACAATATGAAGAATAAGAAGCAAGAAATTTACTTTGTTAATTTCTTTATGATTTTCCTATTTGCTTCTCAATTTTTTCTCTTGCTCTCTCAACTTACTCAATTGTATTTTTCTTTAATTCTAACTTTTTTGAATGAAGTCAAAATTTATTTGAAAACCTATAATATATATATATATATATATATATATATATAACATTAAATTGGATGAACTACAAGTTAATTATTAAAGTTATCAATGCATCACCTACAAATTATTATATATATATAGATGAAACATAGATAACAATAATTACAATTAAACATAAAGAATGGCACTAAGTGAGATTATATCAAATATGTGGTTGTACTAGTATTTATATACCTAATATTTATACACTATATAAGATATTCTATGATTACATTATTATACATAATTATTTGTTAAATAAATAATATGGTAGAAAGGCCACTTCGAAACCATATCATTTAAGTGCCGACAACCAAGTGGCTTTGAGGTATTGATGGTCATGGTATACATTAAAGCAATCCAAATTTTAATCTTAATTGATTTAGGATGTGAAAACAAGGATATCGAAACGTTGCAAAATCCCTCTTATCCATCAACATATTATTTACTCATAAGTCTATTGCATTATTGTTAATGCATCAATAGCAACTTAATGAAACTGCATTACTTTCCCGTAGAAAGCAACTTAATGTAATGTAAGTGCATTATTGGGCACAACATTGAACAGTGAATGGTAGATATAAATGTCTTTAAAAAGGTTTCTTAGCTTTTATGTTTTGTCTAGTATGTGTATTCGTCTACATAGAACATATTTTGAGAATTTTTAAAGGTTTTCTATGGAATAATCCATTGTGATCTCTGATACAGACATCTAAGAACTTTAAGTTGTCCATTCTCGTTGCCCTCTTATACAACGCTGCTAATAATTTTTGTTCTATCGAGGAAATTAAGACAGAAATTTCATAGGATCTAAAGATATGAACGACGGATACTTATCCCTGGGATACAACAATATATTTAGGGCCTACCAAAGAAGGGCTACTCAGAGGTTGGGTAGGGGAAGTAAATTAAATGAACTGGAAAATTCAAAACCTGGCGAGGTCATGCAAACTTGCTGAAAAATATCCAACACAATCTGCACATTCACGTGGGTCTTTAAATCAATCCACTATTGTTTGTCGTGTTCTAATTGGCAGGCATCCAGGTCTAATTAGGTACGAAGTTGGTACATCAGGATGGCTGATCTGAAATGTTCGTATTCAGCTGCAATTTTCAAATAGCTGGGCGTATTATTTCCATTTCTCCGAAGAATACAGAAGGAAATGTGGTGTGCAGTGATTCGATCATGTGCACATGGGCGCGGGCAGGCATTTACAGCTTCAGTTTTTTATGTTCCGTAACCACCTTGAATTATAGATTCGTTCCTGCCTGTTCGCCTTCTCCGATGTATCATGTGGCCCTTCAACAGCCTTTCGTTAGCTTTGGCAATACACATCATGTAGCTATGTTCCCCGTTCTGCATTCATTGCTTTCCTTGTCACGGGGTTGGTAGGTTTCACGTTGGTAAAGCTGAACGAATATGAGGAGGCATCTCAAATGACCAACCGACTACAATTCCACTCTCCATTCCCGCGATTTATGACTTCAGCGGCTTATTCCTCGTTTGGACAGAAACTTTTAAGACAACGACTCAATTTTCTCCATACGGATTTGATCAAGTTTTCATACATTTCATCTAGCGACAGTTTTATCTTATTACAGCGCCAACCAGACATGTGTGGGTCCAGGTCAACCATCTCACTAGTGAAAGTTTAAAATATGGAAACAATATATTTGTGACTCTGGTGACAGCTGTATTCCTGTTGGACAAGATTACATGTTTAACTAATATTTAATAATAATTAGGTATAATGTGAATTTTGTAAACATGAAAATAAAATAATATTATTTAAAATTTGATGTTATTTTCTAATTAATAAATAGATTTAGCAATCTCAAATTATGAAATTATGCATCATCCAATGGATTAATGAGTCTCACTGATCATCATCATATGTCATTCTAAGAGTTTTTAAATATTTCTAACTAGTCTCACTACAAAATAAGAAATATTTCTAACTAGTCTCACTACAAAATAAGAAATAAGAGTAGAAATATGTTATGAAAAAGTAAAAAACGTACAATATTTAAATAGCACTATTACTCATCACGATTATTTAAATTTGTTAAACGAATCATTTTTATCTCACATCAAGGACGGTAGGAACTACCATGTTAAAAGAGCGAATCCAACATGTAAGATGGACCTAGAGCCACCTAGCCTAGCCAACTATCCAAACCCATAAAAAAAACCCTTGTCCAAAGTTTGGACCATGTATTAAATAATTATCAAAAAAATTGTTATGTGATTTAATTAATTAAATAATCAACTTTATTGTTTATAAAAGAAGTCTCATTTATGTACGAATAATATGCATAAGATATTAATTATATTCCATATGAATTATGTATAAATACTATGCAGAAAATATATGCACAGGATAATTAATTATAATGAATAAAGAAAATATTTGTGATCTAAATTAATAGGAACACATAGCTATAAACAAAGTAAATAAAGTATAAAGGTTCCTTTAAAACGAATCATAAAGGAACGAAGTTTAAAAGTCTTAGATAGACTAGAAGTGAAGAATTAATTATAATGCAACTAAAATAAAACTGGAGTTAATATTAAATAATATTATTAACTTAAGAGCTATATTCCAAGATGTACCTACATAAAGAAGACAATTCCCAAGAGAAGGGGATCTTTTTCTTGATATCATAATTCTATGGTGCGAGAAGAGAATTCCTCTACAGAAACTGAAAGAGCCTTTTTAATTTCAAGAACTAAACTGCATCAACAATCTTCCCTAGGCCCTCTATTGTCCTATTTCATGTTGGAACCAGCTCGGGGGATCCATTAATGAACCAGGAACAGTTCAGGGTCAAGGTTGGGAGGAACGTGGTTGTCCCATAGTCATTAGGTTCACAGTTACAGGTCAGCCAAAGAAGTATTTTATTTCATTAAAACTGGTTCTAGAGTGTGCAGGTTCTATAAAGGCAGGACAAACTACGAACAACAGGTATGGAAATTACATTTTATTCCAGTTAAATACATTAGGTTTACCATGGTTGCTTCACTAGAAGGAAATATAATATCACATTCATTCATATTGCGGTATTAAATATTCATGAAAACCTAAAAATTATATTGCTTATATATTAAGGGGAAATAGTTTTTTTATTTAATATAACAATACAAAAAATACTGTGGGGTCTTTTTTATATGGGTGGGCTGACAAATATCCGCCAAATGGAGATGGAGAGATCATGGCCGGATGAGAAATCAGGTTGAGGCAAGGCTCGGGCTTACCAGTACGCAGGGAAATCGTGTCTTGAGGCATGCTTGAGGCTAGGGGTTTCGTGGTGAAGTGAGTTTCCAGTCGACCATAGTCGAGAGACAGTGGTCATTGACAGCCAATTGTTACCAATAGCACTCAACCAGTTGTTACCAATATCCTTGTGAGGATCTAAGCCTCCAAGGCCTATTATAGGCCCTCGATAGGCCTTGGGGGCTTGAATACCCAACCGCACGTGCCTATTACAGGCCTTGGGAGGTTTAGCCAACCTCCTAGAGCTTGTTACAGGCCCTGGGGGCTTGAATACCTAGACCACAACAAGCTTAGTCAACGATTGGGGAACTGCAACATGCAATCTAAATGTTATACTATGTGCATTGGCTCCAGTGACATACAAGAACTGATCTCCTATCTCTTCATTAGACCACTAGATGTTGCAAATCATAATGATATGTGGTTGATTAATTGCATTGTGGGTGAAGTAATGTGCATCCACAATATACATTGAAAGAAGCAAGGTGCATTGTAGAATGCATGTGGGGTCATAAGAGGGGTATCATATCAATATACTAGGTAGAAATATAAAGGGGTATAAAAAATGTTAATGAAAAAATTAATACATACAATATCTAGTGAAAACAGGGGTTTTTTTAAAGTGGGAAGGCATATTGGGAGGGGGTTAAAAAAAACGATTTTGGAAGGTATTTTCCAATATTTAGTGAAATTGGGGATATTGTTTCATATGCCACGAACGAATGTGCTATGATAGCGGTTTATTGTGTGAAGGCCCCGTGAGGTTTACATTCAATGGTATTATGCATCATTTTTTTATGCCTGCCATTATATCCTTATTTCCTTTTTATGGAGCAAGGGTTGTGTGGCATGGGCTCCCAGGGTTCTAGTTAAATTCATTATTATCCATGCATCATACGTTTATTACATTTGAAAGCCACTATCCTAAATCTTAAAGGGATCTAGCAGGGTTAGCTTCAGTAGCCTGTGCTAGATACTTGCATAAGCAAAAATCACACCATTAAAACTTCTCAAATCTTTTTAGTAAATTAAATTCTATTATGCTTAAATAATTTCACCATAACTTAAATTATGAAAAGATTAAAACGCTAGTACAGAATGAGAATCCTAATAAAAGAACCATCATCTAAATTTTTAAATACAAACAAAGATCTCTAAGAAATACTCAACATATCTTTTTGAGACCTTAGCATCACCTAGGGTTACCCATTTATTTATGCAGAACGATACAGGCTCAGTTTTGAGAAAATGAAGACCTCTTTAAAACCAAGAAGAGAATTATCAAGAACTAGAGTTAGGGCCTACGATTTTGTCCCATTTAAAATTCTATCCATCATTTCAAACTTCTAACAATTAAAAATGCTACCAGAATCGGCGTAGTGATTATTCCCAATTATATAATCGGCGTAGTGATTATTCCCAATTATATATATATATATATATATTGCAAGTTATGCTTAAATTAAATTATCTACTTAGTATTCAGGTTAATACTTTTATAAAGGGCCAGATTCATTATCAAATCCTCTTCCCATCCCCTTTAAATGCAAACCAAAAACTTATTACAGGGCTCACGCTACGATGTGAATCGTGGCCATGCCATGTGACCATTAAAACCTTAAGAGACAACGATTTCTCTTCCAATGTTAGGGTTGAGGCACCAAACATTAACAATTAAATAAACGATAATTCATTTCATACATTACGCTGTCACCTAAACAAGATGATTTCATATGCCCAGATTACATCATTTTAAAGCTTACTCTCTACCTTATCTTTTCACCAGACCCTGGACTTGCCAGGTCACATAATTTATGGACTAACAAAGTATTCAGATATACAAACAAACAAATCTATAATGAGACTTCCAGAAATTCTCAACGCTTACTCAAGACATTTTGACAGAGAAACTCATCCATTTATAAAAACGAACGCAAGGATCTAGACTAAGATTTGAATAGACCTAGAAAACTTCAACGCTATAACGAGATGCATCATTACTCATAGCATTCATTCTTAAAAATGATTGTATTAAAATCAAAAGAAAACCATCAACATAACATGTTCAGGAAACTAGTTAAGGGTTTTTCCATCCTTACAACAGGAACACATTAGTACATAATCATGATTGCCCTTTAAAAGCCCAAATTTATAAAACCATTAAAATTTCATACAACTCCAGGAGTACTAAAGAACCAGTATCCTTTAAACTGAAAATCACCATACATGCTGCTATATAGTCAAAGACTGTGGCCATTACATTTTAGAGCGTTCCTTAAGGCTAGCCACGACACATCATTCAAAACTCAACCATTTCTCTTCTTTGAAAACCATACTCAAGACAATACATCATAGGGTACACGAACCATCAAGCAAATACCATGCATTAAGAGAGGAAGGAGCCATTAGAGATACAGACTTACCCAGTCACCTTAAGTCGCAGGTATCATCAACGCCAAGCTTGAATCTCCATTATTGAGGTCCCTATAGTGAGAAACCCCGAAGCATCCAAGTTAGATTTCCAAAATAGAGAAATGATAACGAAAGTAAGCAAAAGAAAAAGATGAACTGGTATGGGCACAAAGTTTACCTTTGAAGTTTGTGTAGCTAGAAGGGAGCAGGTCGATCCTGTCATGAATGCCTCCCAGTCCTGGAGCACGTCATCTACCAAAGAGAACCAACAAATGCAATTTTGCAGTAATGACATTCAAGCCTTAGGGTTACATCCTCATTACCATCTAGTTGTAACCCATTCACTTAACCCTCCATTAAATGTTTCACCAACTCCTTCAAAGCGTTAATCTTATCCCTTCTTGTATAGTGGATAGCCCTTCTCGAATTTGGATAAAATACATTGCAATTATTACTCAAACTTACAATAATAAAACCCTCATAGTTATACAACTCTAGGAAGTAAACCCTAGACAGTTCTATGCATACCCACAAAACCAAGGTAGAGTAAGCTTTAGCAATAATGCTAAGTAAGTCTGATCCCCATTGCCAGATTCATCCCTTCACACTTAATAGGTGACTACATAAACACAAAGACTTAGACAAATACTAGACTGATCCATTGAAGTTAATACATGGTTGTAACATTTAAAAAGTGACAGCCTAACATCAAGATGTCAACATAAAGAGTCCAACTATTACCAAATGATAAACCGACCAAGGTGTTGCCATCGACTGAAGAGGTCCGTGTAGACATAAAAGCAATTACACCGCCTCCGAAAAACCTTTAAAGTAAAATCCAAATCACATTAAAAACATCCTACAGTAACCATGAGTAGGATTATAAACCATGTATGTCCATAAACATCTTTAATGAGTCTTATATTTAAACTCTGCTCAATTTAATTTGATAAACATGTACCTTTTAGACGATGTTAGCCATAGGTGAAATTTTTTTAAATTTTTTACAGTTTAGGGATATTACAATCCCAAAACTAGTAACCTACCCCATTATCTCCATATCCTAAGAAAATGCATTTAAATCACTTTTCATCTAACTTGGACCTATCTTCCTCACAAATATCCACATATGCTTAAGAACCAAAAAACCTCAAGTGATTGTAACACAAATCCTTATGATTCCATACCTTTTCAGGAATGCCACAATCTAATAAAGTTGTGAGGGAGCGATTTATTAAGTAGAAATATGTATGAATAGCCTCTTCCAAGAAAGATTTAGGCAAACAAAAATTTGAAAGCATACTTCTCACCTTCTCCATTATTGTGTGATTCATTTTCTCAATTGTTCCATTTTATTGCAGGTTGTAGGGAACTATTTTTACATGCTTTATACTATGCTTACTACAATATTCTTCTTAGGCATTGGAGTAATATTCCCCACCATTATTTGTTCTAATGAATCTCAATAATTTGTTGGTTTCCCCTTCAACATCCATATGAAATTTATGAAAAGTGTCTAAAACATGATCTTTTCTCTTTATAGGGAAATCCCACACCTTTTCTGATGCATCATCAATAAAAGTAACAAAATAACTAGCCCATCCTAGTGATTTTACATTAATTGGACCACAAACGTTAGAATGAATCGGATCTAATATTTTTGTATCCCTTTTAGGACCCTCCAATATAAATGATATCCTTTTTTCTGTTTTCCCACAATACAATGTTCACAAAATTTAAGTTATGTACCTTTTAATGTACGAAATGTTTTTTGTTCAGTAAGGATTTTAAAACCTATTTCAGTCATGTGGCCATGCCTTTTGTGCCACATCTATTGCAAACTCCTCTTTTGCAACACCAACAATATTTGATTTCTCCACATTTGATTTTAATATGTATCTGAGAGTGCCTATTTTTTTCCCCTTTGCAACAATGAGTGATCCCTTTACAATTTTCCAGCCTCCGTTCCCAAACATTGTATGGTATCCTTCATCATCTAGTTTCCTAGTAGAAACTAAATTCATTCCAAGATCTTGTACATGCCTGGCGTGTTTAAGCAATAAACTACAACCATCTTTTTTCTTGATTAGAACATATCCTACTCCTTAAACATTACAAAGACTTTTATTACCCAAGTGAACTTTACCCATATTACCAGATTTATAAGAAATAAAATTCTCTTTTCTTGGGGTAACATGGTAGGAGACTGGAATCTAAAATCCAATCACTATAATGACTAGAAGTATATAAGCATGCATCTTCATAAGAAGAGTAATTAATACATCACCTTCTAATACAATGGATTATTGACTGATGTGTCTCTTTCATATAAGTCTTGAATCTTTTTCCATAAAGATTCAGTTGACTTTTTTTGAGAAACATGGAAATATACCATGTATACCAAATATTGCCTAATAGTGGCTATTGCCTTTCGACCTAACCTTTCCGAATCTTCATCACTCTTGGATGAGGGTTTCTTTGACTTCCCCTCAAAGAGTAATTGAACATCTGTTAGAGTGAATATCTTCCATTTTCTACCTCCATATGGTAAAATTTAAGTAGGTAAGATTTTAATTCTTATTGTTGTCTCCATCACAACCCCCTTTAAATGATCCCTACATATACTAAATCTCCAACAATTATTTTTTGTCTTTGATACCAATTCTTAGATAATTAGCTACCAATTTTATTACTCACAAAACTATATAAATCAAGTTTCAACCCAATTTCTTCAATCTTATATTTCAAGTATGCTAAATGCAAGACCAAGCATACATATTTATACATACATATTTATATCCTTTCATTAGACAAATAACACCGAAGTAAGAAATTTACCTTGTTAATTTCTTTATGATTTTCCTATTTGCTTCTCAATTGTTTCTCTTGCTCTCCTAGCCTACTCAATTGTATTATCTCTTTACTTTTTAAACTTCTTTAAATGAACTCAAACTATAATTGAAAATCTAGTTGACATATATGTTAAACATTAAATTGGATGAGCTATCAGTTAACTACTAAAGTTATCAATGCATCACCTACAAATTATTATATATATATATATATATATAGGTCAAGCATAGATAACACATGATTACAACTAAGTATAGAAAACAAGTAATAAATAACTTATTCGTGGCACTTAACTTGTTAAGTGTGACCTATCAATATATGTAGTTGTGCTAGTATTTATATACCTAATATTTATACACTATTTAAGATATTCGATAAGTATATTATTATACATAACTATTTATTAGTTGATTAAATAATATGGTAGAAAAGCCATTTATGTTAAAAACCATAACATCATTTATGTGCCGACAACCAAGTGGCTTTGTAGCATTGATTGTATACATTAAAGCAATCCAAATTTTAATCTTACTTCACTTAGGATGTGAAAACAAGGATATCGAAACGTTGCCAAATACCTCTTACCCATAAACATATTATTTACTCATAAGTATATTGCATTATTGTTAATGCATCAATAGCAACTTAATGAAACTGCATCGCTTTCCAGTAGAAAGCAACTTAATGTCATTTAAGTGCATTATTGGGCACAACATTGAACAGTGAATGGTATATATAAATGTCTTTAAAAAGGTTTCTTAGCTTTTATTTTTTGTCTAGTATGTGTATTCGTCTACATAGAACATATTTTGAGAATTTTTAAAGGTTTTCTATGGAATAATCCATTGTGATCTCTGATACAGACATCTAAGAACTTTAAGTTGTCCATTCTCGTTGCCCTCTTATACCACGCTGCTAATAACTTTTGTTTTTATCCAGGAAATTAAGACAGAATTTTCACAGGATCTAAGCATATGAACGACAGATACTTATCGCTTGGATACAACAATATATTTACGGCCTACCGAAGAAGGGCTATTCAGAGGTTGGGGAGGGGAAGTCAATTAAATGAACTGGAGAATTCAAAACCTGGCGAGGTCATGCAAACTTGCTGAAAAAAATCTAACACAATCTGCACATTCACGTGGGTCTTTAAATCATTCCACTATTGTTTGTCGTGTTCTAATTGGCAGGCATTGGGGTCTAATCAGGTACGAAGTTGGTACATCAGGATGGCTGATCTGAATATGTTCGTATTCAGCTGCAATCCCCAGATAGCGGGGAGTATTATTTCTATTTCTCAGAAGAATACAGAAGGAAATGTGGTGTGCAGTGATTTTATCATGTGCACATGGGCGCGGGCAGGCATTTACAGCTGCAGTTTTTTGATGTTCCGTAACCACCTTGAATTATAGATTCGTTCCTGCCTGGTCTCCTTCTCTGATGTATCATGTGGCTCTTCCACAGCCTTTCGTTAGTTTTGGCAATACACATCATGTAGATATGTTCCCCGTGCTGCATTCATTTCTTTCCTTGGTAGGTTTCTCGTTGCCCTGTCGTTGGTAAAGCTGAACGAAGATGAGGAGGCATTTCAAATGACCAACCGACTAAAATTCCTCTCTCCATTCCCGCGATTTATGACTTCAGCGGCTTATTCCACTCTGGTTTGAACAGAAACTTTTAAGACAACGACTCCATTTTCTCCATACGGATTTGATCAAGTTTTCATACATTTCATCTTGTGACAGTTTTATCTTATTACAGCGCCAACCAGACATGTGTAGGTCCAGGTCAACCATCTCATTAGTGAAAGTTTAAAATATGGAAACAAGATATTTGTGACTCTCGTGACAGTTGTATTCCTGTTGGACAAGATTATATGTTTAATAATAATTAGGTATAATATGAATTTTGTAAAAATGAAAATAAAATAATATTATTTAAAATTTGATGTTTTTTAATTAATAAATAGATTTAGCAATCTCAAATTATGCAATTATGCATCATCTAATGGATTAATGAGTCTCATTGATCATGATCATATGTTAGTCTAAGAGTTTTTAAAGATTTCCAATTGATCTCACCACAAAATAAGAAATAAGAGTAGAAATATGTTATGAAAAAGTAAAAAACTTATAATATTTAAAATACATTTTAAAAATCTAATTAAAATTAATTTTAATTACTTTTTATTTTTAAAATAAAATAATTATTAATAATAAATAGAAAAAAAATAATTTAAATTTTAGAAAAAATTATAAATAAATTATATTCTTTAATCATAGAATAGAATAGGGAAAAAAATTAATATATAATAAAATTATTTTTTTCAAATAATATTAATATATAATGAAAATTAATTTTGATTAATTTTAATTATAAAATGGAATAAATATAAATAACCACATACTAAATAAAATAAATAAAAATAAAAACATCTAAAAAATTATGAAATAATATTATTTATTTTTTAATTGTAAATGAAATAATTATAAATAGCATAGTTTAAAATTTTGATTATTTAAGTTGGAATTGTAAATGGAATAATTATAAATAGGATAGTTTAAATTTTTTATTATTTAAGTTGGAATAGATGAAAAATATGGTTGTAATTATTAAAAATCCAAGTTAGAGTTATCAAATTCTAAAATTTTGGGTGGTAAGGATTTTTAAGGGTGATAAATTCATTTTTATTCTCAAAATCTTAATAACACACAACTAAATTCCAATTTTACAAAAAAAAAAAAAAATAGTATGATCCAATTTTTAGACATCTCCATTATAAATAAATCCATATTCAAAAAAATTAAAAATTATAAAAAAACATATAAGAAATTATAAAATAATAATTAAAAAATGATACAATAGAAATATCGGGTTTGAGAATTCAACATGCCTATAAAGAATTCAAGTCTACAACCCAGCCATTTTCTATTTAAATAATGACATCCAGCTTATGTAGCAGCTGATGCTACTGAATGAGCTGCTTGATATTTCATACCGACTTTCAGGAAATGTTTTCCCTACATGCTATATAAAACGAAAGTGACCAATCTCCTATCCAAGCAAGCATTGCCACTTGAACAAGGGAAGATTTTTTGTCAAAGTAAAATAGTATTCATCCTAGGGTTGCTGAAATTATGAGTGTTTTCTTAAGTGTTGTATTTGGGGTCTTAGTTGGTTTTGTGTTTTGTTCTTTTTTGTTCAATTCTTGTAAATGTAGATGGTTGGAGTCTCTACTTTACTAAAATATCAATGGTTTTCTAGGGTGCAAAGCCATTTTTGTTTAATTGTGGATGCTATGTGTTAGAGCAATATTGTACCTTAGTACCTTAATCATTAATTAAATTATGATTATTTGGTGCTAAATTGGTTACTAATGCCTCCTATGTTTGGAACTAGTTATTATAAAGTGGTTAGAACTTGTATACGCTAGTTTCAACAAGATTACATCGTTTCAGCCAAAGTATGGGCCAAAGAGGTGGTCAAACTAGCTGTTAGGCATGTTTATCCAAGCATTTATTGCCCCAGCATGCCTAAGACACCCTTATCCCCTGTTTTAAGGAAGTTGTTTTGACCAAGGGTGCCCATACACCTAACCTAGTCATTTATCCCATTTTTAGTTTTTTTGGCCTATCCTAGCCCACCTAACTTCCACCCAATCATCTCCTTCACATGTGTGAGCTCCATCTTGGTTCCCCATGCTTACCCAATGTTCACATGCACAATTTGAACCTATTTGGGTTATTTTGGAAACCATTTGGTAAACCTAGGGGGGACTTGTTAGGATATCTCATCATTCAGTTATGTACTTTGCATGCATGCATGCATTGCATGCACCCGCATGCTGCCTAGTCACCAGTTTGATACCTCCAGCACCTATTCCATAGTCTTCCAGCACTCGGGAGCTACTTTCCACTCAGATTTAGCCCTCCTAGTGAGAGAGGTGCCCACTTCTCACCTTCCACTGCAGAAGGGAGCCTTTTCTCACGTACCAGTTAGTTTTACTTCGGTTAGTTAGTTGTCTTTCCTTGATTTGAGGCTAGACTAACTCCTAACTGTTGTTACCACTCTGATTGACCTCCGATGAGCCTTGACTACCTATTTTGAGTGCAGTTAACTCCTCATGCACCCTCCACAGAGCCTCCATCCCTACATTAGTGCCACTTACCATCAGTTACATTTATTACACTCAGTTAGACTCAGTTTGACACCTGTCTGACAGTGACTTGTGCATTGATGACAACCATTGATTGATGATGAGGACTCCTATTTGGATCCAAGCTACACCATGCAGTATATTCGAATGACCTTCTTGGCTAATTCGAATTGCTCACTCATTGTGACAATATTGTATTGTAATTCTACTATTCTAGATTATAGAGCACTGATGCATCTCTCTTGCACAGCTTTTTACTCCAAATTGTTTTACATCTTTGTGATTGATATTCTTGTTCAATAGATCTATTGTGACTAATTTTACATGGTATCAGAGCCATTGCAGGGACAAGATCTCTCTCCTATAGGTTTTCTACATGAAGAATTGAGTGAATTTGCTCAAAATTATTGAAGTTTTGGCATGCAAAATCTCATGTGCATGCAAGGCCGGAAAATACACTCCAATCCACTCCAGAAGCTTGTGTTTTCCACATAATTCCTAGATATGATACATTGGATCTTCAAGCTTGCTTGATCTCCAATCCCAGGTGTGATGCAACTCTAAGAGGGTGGATTGTTCGACCTTACAGTTCTTGTTTTGCTTGTGATTTGTAGGTTTCTTACTTCTTCCATTTGCATTCGCTATTGCAGAGATGGAAGATTCTTCTTCACGAAATCTTCTTACTCCATTCAACTATGATGAATGGAAAGCAAAGATGATAGCATGCTTGAAGAGACAATGTCTCTTTGATATGTGTATTGGTATTACAAGAGACTTTGTTTTCGATGAAGAGGAGAATGATTGGCTTAATGATTGTGAGAGAGCTTTTGGGACTGTGACATCCCTCTCCAATGATGAAAAACATTATGTTTGATTTATTTTAAAATTATCTTTATTAATTTTGAGATTATGCAATGAGGAAGCCAGATGAGAAATCGGCTGACTTAAGTCCTAGGAGGACTATTGTAAACAAACAATTTTATTATATTAATAAAAGAATGAGTAGGAACAGCCAAGTTAAATAAGGAGATCATGCATGGAGAAGTGGGGGACAAGTTAAAGTTAGCCTCTGGGAAACCAGAACAAGTGTCAGAAGTGTATTTAAGACACTAGACACACCCTGAAAATCAGGGATTTGATTAGCTGCGAAAATTCCATGAGGAATTGGCTGCTAATGGTAAGACCTAGGCAAACTATAAAGGGATGGCATATGTGAGGAGGCAGGACGCTGCTAAGTATGCCGGAGAGAATTACATTGCTGTGTGAGCACTCTGTGTTAGGCAAGGGATTCCAAGAAAACGTGACTGAGTTCTGAGGTTAGCTGTCCACACTTTTTCATGCATGCATCTGGCTCGGGGGTGATTACGGGCAGACCTGGTGTTTGTACCTGATCTACGGTTGGGTGGAACATGGCTGTTCCGGCTTCATTCGGCTTACCAGTCCTAGGTTTTTCTGATTTATACTTTCAGCACATTTCATTATTTTATTCCTTCTAGATTTTAAGAAATTAAGTTGTTATGCGTAAGGAAAATATTAGTTACATTGCTGTCAATATGTGAGATCTGATAAAGGATAGAAATGGATTTGCTTCCGTGGGGATTCCCTTTTATTTAATTTAATCTGAGTTATGTATTGGCATAGATTAAGATAACTTAAAACAAGTATTTTCAATCGGCATTGTATTCAGACATTGGTATTAAACTGTGATGAATGTTATTCAGAAAATTGCCCCCTCAAAGGTTGAATTTTAAGAGTATTGCTTTGTATTAGTAGGACATGATCTATTAATTGTATTATTTCTGCTACATTAGCAATCGTTGAGGATGGGTTAGTGTTCAACGTGGAAGGGTAGGAAAACCCTGAAATTGACTTCCCTTACTGTTTAGAAAAATTAGTGGTTGCGGTAATCCTTATTTACCTCTGCAATGAGAAATGAGGACCTCTGTAGGTTCAAATAGAATCCAAATAATTTTCAGATCTGGAAAATCCTGTTAGAATGGTTCCTGTCGTTGTTAATCACTTTATGGCTAGTTACAGCCAAGTTAGTTAAATGGACCGGGTAGAAATCAATACCAAATATAGTCCTTTGTCAAAAGAAAACATAATTAATAAATTCCATTTATAGTTTGGAGCATAGACGCATCCCCTGGCAGCTCTATGAGAATCAATCTCTATTTCGACGAGTCCTTTTAAGGATAAAAACCTAAACATTTATCTCGCAAAACATTGGTTTCCTGTATAAGCTATTAAGCTACGCCCTCTAGACTTGCCTCTAAATTAGGGTTTGGACGCGACACTCCTTTACAAAAGAAATGCTCGTGCAGACGGCTGATACCTACATAGGCAAATTCAAGGGTTTTTGGAGATGGCGATCTTGGCCAGAAATTTTTAGCACTGAGATCATTGTATTAATATCTCTACTACCTTAGGTTAAAGAAATTCTCTGTCTCAGTATACCTTTGATCCATTCCTCTCAGCCACGGCCGTACGATAATATATCACGACCTTGGGAGGGTTCATCCCTGGACACCCATGAGGGACTTGGCTTTGGAGTTATCGAAGAGTTGCAAATTATTAAAGAATTGTTAACAGTTGTTATCACTTACGTTTTTTTTTGTGTGGCAGAACCCTTATAAAAGTACTCGCTGTAACCATTAAAGAAATGACAAGATCTAGATCGGAAAATCAGCAAGAAAATTTATTTCAAACAATAAATATTCAGACAGAAGTTATTAAATTTAAATCCTGAGCATTACAGCCCATTCCATAGACAAATGCTTCCAGGCTATCTACTGCTAGAACCCCGATGCTATCAGCAGTGATAGAATCTTTTAAAAGACCCATTTCAAACCTTAAAGAAAAATAATGAGTTCCAGTACAGAGTTCAAGCGAAAGCTTTTTCAAACAATACACATTTCACACAAAAGTTATTACACTTATCCCTGCCAAGAAGCTCAAACCTAAGATGAATCGACGAGTTCTTCCAGGAAATTTATCTACGGCAAAAATATCCGGGTTCTACTAAGATCGATGAGGAGTATGGTGTAAAAAAAATATTCTCCCATGCAATGAGGGAGTTGTATGGAGCGATGCCAGCTTACCGAAAGGAGCAGCCCCAAAAATGTTCAGCACCTGCCCGTCTCGATAGAACTCTGCCACTGACAAAACAAAAATATTAGTATCTGGAAAAGAATATCCATGTATAAAGTTTAAAATAAATCGGTCTTTTACTGAGGACGATTACCTTTGAATCCAAGATGTTGGTCATGGCTCCTTCAGGCTCTCAACGAGAATTACCATCCACTAAACTCCTCTGCGACGAGGGTTTCTTCCCTTTTATGAACCATTAAGTGAAGACCGATGTTTTGTATTCCACTGTAAAAACTTTTATCTATCACTATCTCAGTCACCTGGGCACACAACAATGGTGCCTCCCTTCAATAGTAGAGAACAGAGAATGATGCCTAATGAAACTTTGAGTTTTCATTTTTACAAGTGTGTCTAGATTTTTCAGAAAACAAGAACCGAGGCTAAATACAGAAAAGCTTTGGTCACCTCCTCATTAAGGCGATTAATAGAGTCACATGGATCAGTACCATACTGGGTTTGCTAGCAGGTAACGAAGACCCCATCTGGAACTACGGACCATCGTTTTAATGGCAAATCTAAATGTCAAGGTACCACTACTGGAGTTGTCAAATCCCAGCGTATGATGCAGTCCGTGGGGTTTGTTGATCGCATACCACTAACCGAGAGATAACCTTAGCTAAAACGCTGGAAGTCAATGTTTTAGAAGTTAATTGCAGCCTAACATCACTATGGTATAACTATAAGGTAGAATCATGGTAATATTCATGCATAGTATCTTTTCGAAGGGTAGACTGCGTAGAAATTAATTCATTTACCTTACCAAGACAGGCTAATCCTTAAGTGATCAATAGTCTTGTAGTATTATTGGACCATAAATGTCAAGCATCTCGATAGAGTGTCAAGCCGAGCATAAATAGTTTAAAGACATTGAAGGTACACCAAGCTACCTTTATAACTTATGACTGTTTGGAAATATGAACACATTCGAATTCATAGAAAATTTAATTCCCTTGAGGCATGCTGAAGAATGAGATTGTTTTACACAAGTACCAAATATTTTACGACATATGCATGGAGTGAATCACACCAAAGTGGAGTTCTTTTGACCCCATAACCTGTATTACATTATAGAGTAAACAAAGAGTTTGGAGGCCCAAGCATTGCTGTAGGTAATCATGCACGTTGAGTCACACTTATTTAGTAAACTTAGTCCTGAGGCCAGGGTAATTTTTAGGGGCGAAATTTCGCCAATTGGCTATTTTTTGGGCTTTTTTTCAAAAAATAAATTCGTTATTTGGTCATTTTTAGTCTCTAATATCGCCTATATTTACATAAAATGTGTTTTTTTATCATAATATTCGCCAAAGATTACACATTTCAGTAGTAAATTGTGTGTTTCATATTTGATATTCGCCTCCCTATCTACATACATTGTTTTTTCAATCCAAAATATTCGCCTAGGATACTGCACTTAAGTATAATATTAGAATCCTTAAAAAATACCCTGCCTGAGGCAATGAAGAAAAATCCTGTTGAATTAGGTGCACCTGCACATTCAAATACGGGCGTTGTTAGCTATAGCTAAGTAAGCAGCATGACAACCCTAAATACTCCTCTAGCCAGTAGGAAGAATATCAAAGGTAAGTAGTTAAGTGCGAACAACATACGAATGATCTTTATGTGTTGGATTAGGTGTCTGTTAGCATAGGACCTTTCTATTACAGTAAAGAAACGAAACATGAAATAAAAACATTTAACAAAAGAAAACAAATTTTTTTTTTCTTTTACTGTTTTGGCAAATACGGAGACATTACATATGGTATCAGAGCTAGATTCAACCCTGTCGCCTTGGAACACCTAGTTTTGTTGCGCAGGAAATAAAATTTAATATATATATTTGAATGTTGCATGCGTATGTTCCAGTTTAAATTTTCAGATGACTTCACACGAAGAATACAGAGGATAGCCCGAAGGAAACGAACAGGGGAGAACAGCAGAACATTTGGAGGCAAGTCAGGTACTAGAAACCATGAGAAGCCTGATCGTGGAGATACAGAGCTTCAAAGCAGACAATGAACAACTGAAGAAAGCTCAAGAGAAACAACAAGAAATCAATGAAATCTTGTTACAGAGTCTTCATGAAAGGAATAATGGCGAAAAACAGAAGGAGGATACTAAGAGGAAAGAGGAGACTGACGAGAACACTGAGAAGAAGGGAGATTCCTCCAATGAAACCCAGAAATCCGAGCATCAAGACAGGACCATGGGAAAAAGAAAGGTTGACCATCTGGAGGGTGAGTTCAAAAAAATAAAACCTACCAGCTTCGATGGAGAATCAAAAACTGGCGAAGAAGCGGAAGCCTGGCTGCTGGACATTAAAAAATACTTTCAAATCTACAATTATTCCAGTAATATGAAAGTCATAATGGCTATGTATAACCTGAAAGGGAAGTCCAGCATATGGTGGCAAGACCTGAAGATTTCCCAGGGACTGAAAGAAAAGAACCTTGAATGGTCGGAATTTAAAAAATATTTCAAGAAACAGTATTTATCAGAAAGTTATTATGAAAGAAAGACCAAGGAATTCTACGAATTAAAGCTGGGTGAAATGACGATGGAAGACCTTATCAATAAATTCCTAGACTTACTACGGTTCGTTCCTTATATCAAGGAAGAAAAACTGAAGGTACAACGGTTCTTAAGCTTTCTGCCGCAGTCCTACAAGGATCGAATTGAGTTCGACAATCCCAGAACTTTAGAAGAAGCACTGAGAAAGGCCAGATTATGTTTTGAGCAATACAAACAAAGGAATGATACTACAAAAGCATGGAAGGACAAGAAATAGGAAAAGTTTAACTAGCGGAAGAAAGGTTACAAACCCCCGCCCTTCAGGAACATGCCCAAAAACTTCCAAGGAAATTCATTTCCTAAGAATGAACAGTTACAGCAGAAAACTTTTAAAACCCCTAACATGGGCATAAAAGGAAGTATCGGCATCCCTAAGGAACCCCTGAAATGCTGGGAATGTGGTGAAGCCCATTTATGCAGGAATTGTCCCCGATACAATGAAACAATCAAAGTACTGCATAATATGCAAGAAGCATCCACGGTGGGAGACATTGGTAAAAGTTATCACCGAATTAATGCAGCCTTGGAGGACCGACATGCAGATCATCAATCTGCCATTGTGGAGATTGAAGGTAAAATTTCTGACCATAATTGCTCTATTTTAATTGACCCTGGGGCAACCTTAAGCTACATCACTCCCAAGATGATGGAGCACTGCCAACTCACCAAGGTAAAGCACCCAAAACCTTGGTTAGTTCAGTTAGCTACAGGAGTAAAGAGGAAGGTTACTGAATACATATCTGACTGTGAACTTCAAATACAGGACCACAAAACCAAGATTAATCTAAATGTGTTGCCTTTAGGATCTTACGACATGATAATAGGTATGGACTGGCTTGAAAAAAATAAAGTAGTACTGAACTGCTTTACCAAAAACTTTACCTACGTTGCGGAAGACCAAACTCTAAGAACAATGATTGGAAAACAGAAACCTGTCTCTGTTAGGCAGATTTCTTTTATGCAGCTAAAGAAATGCATGAGAAAAGGATGCAAGATTTACGCTGTAAGAGTATCTGATTTACTTCTCAACGAAAGTCAGACTTCTATAGCAGAGCATCCTGTCTTAGGTGAGTTCCTAGACGTATTCCCAGAGGAAATATCGGGGTTACCTCCTCAACGAGAAATAGATTTCTCTATTGAACTTTTACCAGGATCTGCACTAGTGTCAAAAGTACCTTATAGGATGAGTATCCCAGAATTGACGGAATTAAAAATTCAGATTCAAGAGTTACTAGACAAAGGGTATATAAGACCTAGTGTTTCGCCTTGGGGTGCACCGGCCCTGTTTGTCAAGAAAAAAGATGGGACTCTAAGACTATGTTGTCACGAACCCAAAATTTCATAAAATTTAAAACTTTTCTAAGTGCCTAAAATGTCACAAATATCTATGCGGAAGTAGAAAGTGGGGTTTACTTTTAAATACTGCTTTACAAATGATTATAACTTTGCGACATTTATTACTATTATAAATGTCGTTATGACAATCAAAAAGGAATCCCTTAAATGGAATTTATGTATATTAAGTACTATCTCTCATCATAGGTGCACAAATAAGATAGACATTTTTATGTTCAACTAAGAATCAATTCTTAATTTGAAATATCAACCATTTCTTAAACCTTGCGGGAAACACAAAATTTCGTTATGCCTTAACATACATCTTTAAGAAGCATATACATCTTTGATCATGCCAATAGAATATCCTAAATGGTAACAATATGATCATCGACATTATACATCATATAAACAACCACTTCCTAAATGAATCGGTACTTCAAAGTAATCATACACATTTTAAGGACAGAAACAAATACTCATACATAAGACACATTGAAAAACACCATAGGAAACATAGGAGACAAAAATATAACGTGGTTCACCCGTACACGGGCTAGTCCACAAAGGTTTGTGTGTGTGCCATTTAACAATTCCCAAAGGGATTACATTCTTGCAACATGATTGTTGCTATCTTTCTGCAATCATATGATCTAATTACAAGTCTACATTTACTTGTCAACCCTTGAATGGTCTCATACACAAGCTTGAAGTTTCCTTCATTCTTCTAGGGCTTTCCCCTTCTTCATGGTCATATACAAAAAGAAAGTATATATCAACCAAGGTTCTAATAAGAGAGAACATATATAAAATTCGATATACGAACTAAGGGACATCTCCCCTTTCTTTAAAGATACATTAAGAATATATATATATATATATATATATATATATATATATATATTTCAATAGTAATACTAAAGACATCTCTCATTGTTTCAAATCTTTTATTTAAGCAATTATATACTTTTCCTCATAAAAACTTAAGGACATATTTTCATACACTAAAAGTATCGATCACCCATAATCAAATATTTAAGGAAGAACCTTCCTTACTAATAAATATTTCAATTAATCACTGCTTTAACTAAGGGGACATCCCATACCCTAATCATACTTTAAAAGATATATTTTAATATCTTAACTAAGATGACATTTCATACCTCATCAAACCTTTAAGATATGATTTCTTATTTTAATTAAGGTCACATCTTATAACTTAACTTGCTTTTAAATATATTTACTTTTAAAGATACTTTTATTACAAGGCTTTGACTTAAGAAAAACATTCATACATAATAAGGATCATTTGGCTTAACTATAATGAGGACTATAATATGTAGCACGCTAGTTTTCCAATCAAAAAGGTTACGGTCAATATATAGAACCACTTACTGTCTTACTAACACAGTATAAACTTTCATACTAAACGCAACATAAGTTACGGAGGATTTATTATATTCTAGACAGAGTTCAGTCCTACCGTTCGATAGCCTACAGTTACAGTTAGACATAAATAAATCTACGGCTTTATGAATTAGCTTCGACATCATACTAAGTGCATTAACAGGGATTCAAAATACGGTACCATCGTCGCTAGCATATCCAATTTAGTAATACCATAAATATCAGAGATGTAAGGCTAGACCACCAATTCGCAGGCTTACAATTATTAGTGCAAAAAGACAGAGATATAATTCTTGTTCCTCTAGTCGTAGGTATATAAATATAACTCTGCCAGCAACCTCTACCACTGAAACTACGTCAAAGATTGTAGAGATTACCCCAAACGATCCACGCAGCCAACAACATACAAATTATTATGGTAAATAGCTACAAGCCTCTTGGCTATCCAACACGTAGTTATAACCAGAACTACACTATTGAACCGAATTGGGAATTGGCTTCCACAGCCTCCCAAACGATTCACGCAGCCAATAGTATAGATAGCGAGCTAGATCACTGCGTTCGTTTTAAGAAAAATAAGGATTTTCGTGGTAGGAGAATAACTACTTTCGTGTCCAGCCTCTAGTACCAAAAAGGTAGGACAAACTATAAAATCTATGTAGGATTATATTTCCAGGATCCATTTCCTTTCGGGGCATGCCCTAATGTAGATCTAGGTTATCTGTCCAATTCACACTAGTAATATTTGCAGATTAGAAGGATCAACATAATAATATAAAACTTATAGAATTTTTGCTACGGCTGCGCCTATCATAGCATTTTAACATATCCTAGGAATCCCTTCGAGGTAGCATTTGACAAAGAAAAGCAGCTTATTAACAATAATATAAACATACAGAATTTTTCTCGGGTTATAACTGTGCTTTCTGTAGCAATAGGAATATTTAACATACCATACAATTTGCTTCGAGTTTACTGCCCTCCTCCACGCAGGTGAAAAATGGAATGATACGCCCTCTTCTTCTGAGTAAGAAATTGTTGTTTCAAAATAAAATAATGCGCTGCGACGATCCCAAACATTCCATGCCCAAAAGAACTGGACTACTACCCCCCCTTTCCTTCTGAGACCGAGATCGGATGATATCTACCGAACACAACAGTTAACTTTTGGCATTTTTCCCCCAAAGCTCAGATCCGGTATATCCGCACTAGATCCTCCATTACATACAAGTGTCGTTTTACATTTAAAGAGGGAAGGTGTGGTTAGTTGGCTGATTCCAGTCTATCTCCATGCGAGATCTTCCTCATAAAGGTTCAACATGAAACAAGGGACACAACGTATAAATAACATGAAGGTGGTGCTCTCCATCATGCAGACAATAACCTTAAACTTCGGGATGGACTCAACAGTCCTTGATCAGAGAATTAATTAAACGGTTGAGTTTGGTGCACCATTCTTCTCATTCTCCAATATAAACACAAATAATAGCCATATTCTTCCTAAGGCGACACCTCACTCCTCGTGATGGAGACAACTTGCAAGGATCTCTCCTTGGTTTGCTCCTCCACCTTCTCGAATTCCCCATCTTACCTGGAAATATTTACAAATTCATGACTCCTTCGAAAATGTATTATATTACATAACTTTTGTTTGTATTATTATATGTATTTGCCACCATAAATCCGATTCTTTGTAGTATGCATATCTCATGCATTAAATCTTTCTTTTCCAAAGTTCATTTTTCCTAAAGGGGTTCATTGCCCTTATAACCTCATAACACAAGTGGCAAGTATAACTTTATTTAAACAATTGAATATTTACTTCGTCTAATAATAATTTTATATCAAACCCTATTTTTATATTTGATAATTTAATAAGGGATATTATCTTAGAATAGTATGTTAATGCCTAGGCTTATTTGAAGCCACAGAATTTTACTATTTGACTTAGTAAATAATCATCTTCTTAACTTAGTGGATTTAGTTGTCTTGATGATTAGCTGTGTCGTCTCGAGGTCTCCTAAGTTATTAATAACATTTGCAAATATATCAATAGTTTCATGGTCCACTGATGGGGCCTTGGCCTTGAGCTCCTCACCATGGCCATTTACAAAATTACATTTACAGAAATAATAAAAATAAAGATCAACATAGGTCATAAAGGAGGGATATCACATCCTCCTCCCCTTTAAAATAACACCGTCCTCGGTGTTCATTCTTCTCTTGGAACAATCATTTGCACCAAAACTAGAATTCAAAAAACAAGGTTTAGTAACAACTTGCCATCAACTTCATAATCAAACTCAGAAACATAAATCATGAGTTCTTTATTGCACCTATCACTTGCAATATATGGGATAGATCTAGCACTCCATGATTGTATTCTGTTGACAAAATCAACAAACAGCATTCACCTGATCCAGGAAATTCTTGCCTAACACCTTAGTGCTCATGCAGCAATCCTTTCTCTCATGCCTTGCCTAACACCTTAGTACTCACACAGCAAACATTTCTCTCATGTTTTGCCTAACACCTTAGTGCTCACGCAGCAACCATTTCTTTCATGTTTTTCCTAACACCTTAGTGCTCACGCAGCAAACATTTCATTCATGTATTGCCTAACACCTTAGTGCTCACGCAGCAAACATTTCTTTCATGCATACTAAGCAGCGTCCTGCCTCTCACGTATACATTTTCTTATAGCTTGCCTAGGTCTTACAGCCAGCCGATTCTCCGAGAATCCTAGTGGCTTTTCAATCCCTGATTTTAGGGAGTATTTCAATGTCATTACAACACTCGCCTTCCACAATTCCCCTCAAGCCTTCTCGCTTGAGTCCCGGAATTTATTTTCCCCAAGCCGTCTTGCTTGAGTCTAGAAAATCTCTTTCAATTTAATCAATTTATTTCGTCATATTACATTCTATACCCATACAATTACTCGGACCAATCTGGGTCAAGTGCTTTATTCAACAATAATTACCAACACATTTTTTTTTTTTTTAAAGAATATGTAAAAATTGTGATGTGAATCTTATTTCCTCACTCCTCATCTTACCATGCATACATTTATGCTCTTGCATTTTCACAAGCTTCACAGAAATTTCACCATCTGCCATATTTCACTTGTTAGTATCACTTTATATACGAAAACAAATATTGTAAGAAAATCCCTTCCTTCAACAAAAATCATCTTTCTTAATAAAATATCCATATGTGATCATCTAAGATGTCATTTCCTACTACACATAACTATCTTATAAGATTTCATAATGCTTTGAACACGATATAACATGCTTTCTATGACGATCCATGGACATTATGATCATTTAACTTTGAATGTTACATTTTACCATTTCAACATAATTTCCTATTTAGTTATACAACCCTTTTGTATATCCTAACATCATATAGGGATAACCAATTGTCTACAACAAACTTACATACCTTATACAGTTAACCATGTACCTTTGTAAAGGCAACCGCATAGCTCACCTTCATCTGCCGCGGTTCCAGTTTGCTTGTGTCATCACACATTAGTATTATACATGAATCGATATATATTCCACATTTACCCATTGACGGGTGTCAGGTAGTGATGTGTGGGAAAAATACCAATTGCTCGACCACAACATTCAAAGTGTTAGTCGTATAAAGGTAATTAACTCATAAGAACAATCATACATATAACATATGTTCAAATATCATTTTTACATTGTTTCATAAAAGATTATACCTCGATTACTGTCTCAAAGATCACTTCCGATCTACCCTGCAAATTCCATGTCATCAATGTTTTCCTTAACACATAATAGATAAAAACAGTCATTCCTTGTGGCAACATAAGGACGTCAGAAAATTACAGTATCCTACTAACCTGTATTTATTTCATGTTGGTTCTAGGTTTCCAATAATCTATCCCTTAACAAAATAACATATAGTTGTACATGGATAGCAAGTCGTCATAAATATTATAACAAATAAAAGTATAACTTCTATAACCATCACTCATCGTTCCCAACATCTAGCTTAAGGATTTACTGGAGTAAGAAGTTGTAAAAAGGAAACATACATTTTCATCATATGCACCCTATACATATGCATACTTTTTAAGTGTTTATAACCATTTTGTCCTTTTGTTGAACTAACACGCCAGGGTACAAGAATGCTCTAATGTCTCACGTTTAGTATCGTAATCACTTATCTCATACCTTCATCTGCTAAAGTGAAAAATATAGTAACAAAGACTATTCATCTGTGGAAGTACACTCAGGTGAAAAACATGCTAACTCCCTTCTCAAGGTAGTAAATGTTTAGACTACATTCTTGCTCCATTTGTCATTCAATCAACCGAACACTTTTAAACTTCTAAGATTTGTAAACAACAAATTCCAATAATTATATTTCGCACAAGACAGGATATAACTTTTTTACATCATTTCCTATCAGGGTGATACAGTTTATTTCATAAGAGAGCCATACATGCCCATATACTAGTTAAGAAATTATTTATCTACACTTCTTATCCTTTGGTTTTATCTAAGAGAAGCATCATCCCTTCCGAAGGAATATGTACTGTAGTTATTGTCATAAATTCTATATACTACTTAACTTTTCTACTCAAAATTGAGGGAAACTTACCAACTCCTTTAGTCATTTTCACCCTTCCATATCTATGTGGTCAATATGCTAATAATTTTCGGTTTGTATAATATTCTTCTTGGATGTCGGATCATCGACGAGTTTTATTCTCACAACCAACTATCTATGTAGTAAGTAGGAAATTTTCTAGACATCGAACACATCCATCGTTAGGAGTTCTAAGTACACCAATAAAGTTAATCCCCTTAACCTTTATGATACATCTTGTCTTTCATAATGCGGATGATCCTTATACATGATAGTGGATGATCAATATCATTCAATCCAATAATTTTCAATTTTCAGTATGTAAATAAAGTACAACATACTAGACTAGAGATGAAAGTGGAACTCATATACTTACAGTTTAATCAGACGAGTCTTGGTTGGAATTCCACAATAATTGCTTCGTCACGATATTTCCATATTTCCCTTAGTTTCTTCTTGGAGAACTCGACGATTAATTTGGATAGTATATTCTCGTCCATTCGTCCCCATGCATCCAAAACACAATTTGTTTGTTAGTTTCAAAACTCTCATGTTTATTTACCTTATGTTGAGCCCCTATAGGCCCGAGTGCTGAAACCTCAGCTCTGATACCATATGTCACGAACCCAAAATTTCATAAAATTTAAAACTTTTCTAAGTGCCTAAAATGTCACAAATATCTATGCGGAAGTAGAAAGTGGGGTTTACTTTTAAATACTGCTTTACAAATGATTATAACTTTGCGACATTTATTACTATTATAAATGTCGTTATGACAATCAAAAAGGAATCCCTTAAATGGAATTTATGTATATTAAGTACTATCTCTCATCATAGGTGCACAAATAAGATAGACATTTTTATGTTCAACTAAGAATCAATTCTTAATTTGAAATATCAACCATTTCTTAAACCTTGCGGGAAACACAAAATTTCGTTATGCCTTAACATACATCTTTAAGAAGCATATACATCTTTGATCATGCCAATAGAATATCCTAAATGGTAACAATATGATCATCGACATTATACATCATATAAACAACCACTTCCTAAATGAATCGGTACTTCAAAGTAATCATACACATTTTAAGGACAGAAACAAATACTCATACATAAGACACATTGAAAAACACCATAGGAAACATAGGAGACAAAAATATAACGTGGTTCACCCGTACACGGGCTAGTCCACAAAGGTTTGTGTGTGTGCCATTTAACAATTCCCAAAGGGATTACATTCTTGCAACATGATTGTTGCTATCTTTCTGCAATCATATGATCTAATTACAAGTCTACATTTACTTGTCAACCCTTGAATGGTCTCATACACAAGCTTGAAGTTTCCTTCATTCTTCTAGGGCTTTCCCCTTCTTCATGGTCATATACAAAAAGAAAGTATATATCAACCAAGGTTCTAATAAGAGAGAACATATATAAAATTCGATATACGAACTAAGGGACATCTCCCCTTTCTTTAAAGATACATTAAGAATATATATATATATATATATATATATATATATATATATATATTTCAATAGTAATACTAAAGACATCTCTCATTGTTTCAAATCTTTTATTTAAGCAATTATATACTTTTCCTCATAAAAACTTAAGGACATATTTTCATACACTAAAAGTATCGATCACCCATAATCAAATATTTAAGGAAGAACCTTCCTTACTAATAAATATTTCAATTAATCACTGCTTTAACTAAGGGGACATCCCATACCCTAATCATACTTTAAAAGATATATTTTAATATCTTAACTAAGATGACATTTCATACCTCATCAAACCTTTAAGATATGATTTCTTATTTTAATTAAGGTCACATCTTATAACTTAACTTGCTTTTAAATATATTTACTTTTAAAGATACTTTTATTACAAGGCTTTGACTTAAGAAAAACATTCATACATAATAAGGATCACTTGACTTAACTATAATTCCTTAAAATACTTTAAAAGATATATTTTAATATCTTAACTAAGATGACATCTCATACATCATCATATTTTCAAAGATGTGATTTATTATTTTAACTAAGATGACATCTTACTTTTAAAGATATTTTTATTACCAGACTTTGACTTTAAGGAAAACATTCATACGTAATAATAAAGATCATTTGGCTTACATCATCATACTTTCAAAGATGTGATTTATTATCTTAACTAAGATGACATCTTACTTTTAAAGATATTTTTATTACCAGACTTTGACTTTAAGGAAAACATTCATACGTAATAATAAAGATCATTTGGCTTAACTATAATGAGGACTATAATATGTAGCACGCTAGTTTTCCAATCAAAAAGGTTACGGTCAATATATAGAACCACTTACTGTCTTACTAACACAGTATAAACTTTCATACTAAACGCAACATAAGTTACGGAGGATTTATTATATTCTAGACAGAGTTCAGTCCTACCGTTCGATAGCCTACAGTTACAGTTAGACATAAATAAATCTACGGCTTTATGAATTAGCTTCGACATCATACTAAGTGCATTAACAGGGATTCAAAATACGGTACCATCGTCGCTAGCATATCCAATTTAGTAATACCATAAATATCAGAGATGTAAGGCTAGACCACCAATTCGCAGGCTTACAATTATTAGTGCAAAAAGACAGAGATATAATTCTTGTTCCTCTAGTCGTAGGTATATAAATATAACTCTGCCAGCAACCTCTACCACTGAAACTACGTCAAAGATTGTAGAGATTACCCCAAACGATCCACGCAGCCAACAACATACAAATTATTATGGTAAATAGCTACAAGCCTCTTGGCTATCCAACACGTAGTTATAACCAGAACTACACTATTGAACCGAATTGGGAATTGGCTTCCACAGCCTCCCAAACGATTCACGCAGCCAATAGTATAGATAGCGAGCTAGATCACTGCATTCGTTTTAAGAAAAATAAGGATTTTCGTGGTAGGAGAATAACTACTTTCGTGTCCAGCCTCTAGTACCAAAAAGGTAGGACAAACTATAAAATCTATGTAGGATTATATTTCCAGGATCCATTTCCTTTCGGGGCATGCCCTAATGTAGATCTAGGTTATCTGTCCAATTCACACTAGTAATATTTGCAGATTAGAAGGATCAACATAATAATATAAAACTTATAGAATTTTTGCTACGGCTGCGCCTATCATAGCATTTTAACATATCGTAGGAATCCCTTCGAGGTAGCATTTGACAAAGAAAAGCAGCTTATTAACAATAATATAAACATACAGAATTTTTCTTGGGTTATAACTGTGCTTTCTGTAGCAATAGGAATATTTAACATACCATACAATTTGCTTCGAGTTTACTTCCCTCCTCCACGCAGGTGAAAAATGGAATGATACGCCCTCTTCTTCTGAGTAAGAAATTGTTGTTTCAAAATAAAATAATGCGCTGCGACGATCCCAAACATTCCATGCCCAAAAGAACTGGACTACTACCCCCCCTTTCCTTCTGAGACCGAGATCGGATGATATCTACCGAACACAGCAGTTAACTTTTGGCATTTTTCCCCCAAAGCTCAGATCCGGTATATCCGCACTAGATCCTCCATTACATACAAGTGTCGTTTTACATTTAAAGAGGGAAGGTGTGGTTAGTTGGCTGATTCCAGTCTATCTCCATGCGAGATCTTCCTCATAAAGGTTCAACATGAAACAAGGGACACAACGTATAAATTACATGAAGGTGGTGCTCTCCATCATGCAGACAATAACCTTAAACTTCGGGATGGACTCAACAGTCCTTGATCAGAGAATTAATTAAACGGTTGAGTTTGGTGCACCATTCTTCTCATTCTCCAATATAAACACAAATAATAGCCATATTCTTCCTAAGGCGACACCTCACTCCTCGTGATGGAGACAACTTGCAAGGATCTCTCCTTGGTTTGCTCCTCCACCTTCTCGAATTCCCCATCTTACCTGGAAATATTTACAAATTCATGACTCCTTCGAAAATGTATTATATTACATAACTTTTGTTTGTATTATTATATGTATTTGCCACCATAAATCCGATTCTTTGTAGTATGCATATCTCATGCATTAAATCTTTCTTTTCCAAAGTTCATTTTTCCTAAAGGGGTTCATTGCCCTTATAACCTCATAACACAAGTGGCAAGTATAACTTTATTTAAACAATTGAATATTTACTTCGTCTAATAATAATTTTATATCAAACCCTATTTTTATATTTGATAATTTAATAAGGGATATTATCTTAGAATAGTATGTTAATGCCTAGGCTTATTTGAAGCCAGAGAATTTTACTATTTGACTTAGTAAATAATCATCTTCTTAACTTAGTGGATTTAGTTGTCTTGATGATTAGCTGTGTCGTCTCGAGGTCTCCTAAGTTATTAATAACATTTGCAAATATATCAATAGTTTCATGGTCCACTGATGGGGCCTTGGCCTTGAGCTCCTCACCATGGCCATTTACAAAATTACATTTACAGAAATAATAAAAATAAAGATCAACATAGGTCATAAAGGAGGGATATCACATATGTATTGACTATAGACAACTGAATAAGGTAACTGTTAAGAATAAATACCCCTTACCACGTATTAATGATTTGTTCGACCAAGTAGGGGGAGCCAGAGTCTTTTCCAAACTAGATCTTCGATCTGGGTACCATCAGATTCGTATTAAAAATGAAGACATAAGCAAAACCGCATTCCATACTCGATATGGACATTATGAATTTGTAGTAATCCCTTTTGGGCTAACCAACGCCCCTGCCACATTCATGTGTTTAATGAATGGTATCTTCAACAAATACTTAGACCAGTTTGTGCTGATCTTTATTGACGATATCCTAATATACTCTAAGTCGGAGGAAGAACATGAGAAGCATATAAGAATCGTATTGCAAACCTTGAGGGATCACCAGTTATATGCAAAGTTGGAAAAATGTGAGTTCTTCAAAAAAGAAATCCAGTACCTAGGCCATATCATTTCTGCGGAAGGAATTTCCGTAGACCCACAGAAAATAAAAGCCATAGCAGATTGGCCAGTACTGAAAGATGTGACGGATATTAGATCTTTCATGGGACTCACCGGTTATTATCGGAGATTCATTGAGGGGTTTTCAAAGATCGCCTATCCCATTACCTCCCTACAGAAAAAGGGGATAAAGTTTGTATGGTCCAGCAAGTGTCAAGAAAGTTTTGAACGACTCAAAGATTTACTGACCAAGGCACCTGTTCTAAAAGTAGCAGACCCATGTAAAGGGTACACGGTCTGTACGGACGCTAGCAAAGAAGGAATAGGAGGTGTACAGTCCCAGGACGGACATGTAGTGTGTTATGAATCACGAAAACTAAAGGAACATGAACGCAACTACGTGGTTCATGATTTGGAATTAACGGCAGTAGTACACGCACTGAAAATGTGGCATCACTACCTGCTGGGAAAAAATTTCTTGTTATTAACCGATAACACTTGCGTCAAGAATCTATTCAACCAACCAGGACTCAATGCCAGACAGGCAAGATGCATGGCCTTTTTAAGTGAATTCGACTTTGATGTAAAACACATAAAAGGTAAGGAAAATACAGTGGCAGATGCACTGAGCCGAAGGACCCACTAGGTGTACGAGATAATAATGAGTCAACCAGAAAGTAATCTCATGGAGAAAGTATTAGTGGCAAGCAAACAGGATGCAGATTACATAAATCTGCAAGGTAAATTACAACAAAATGAGAAAAACATGAACGGGACAGATTTCAAAATGGATCAGAAAGGTCTGATTTGGTTCAAAGATAGGCTGTACATGCCTAATGTTGCAGAATTTAAATTGTTTATTCTAAATGAGATGCACAAACCCCCTTTTGCAGGTCATCCCGGTTATCAAAAAATGATAACAGCCCTTAGAAAACAGTTCTTTTGGCCTAAATTAAAAACTGATCTTGTTGATTATTTATCTAAATGCTTGGAATGTCAATAGGTGAAGGCTGACCATAGACATCCTGCTGGTTTATTACAACCGTTACCAATTCCTGAATGGAAATGGGAAGTGATTTCACTAGATTTTATCACAGGCTTGCCAAGAACCCAGCGGCAACATGACTCTATAATGGTGGTGGTTGACAAATTTAGCAAATCTGCACATTTCATTCCGGTAAAAACCACCTACAAGGCAGCAGATATTGCAGGAATATTTCTAAAAGAAATATTCAGATTACACGGAGTACCAAAGATGGTAATTTCAGATAGGGATGTAAAATTTACCTCCAAATTCTGGAAATCTTTATTTGCAGGTTTGGAAACAAGAATTAATTTCAGCACGAGTTATCACCCTGAAACGGATGGACAAACTAAACGTACAAATCAAATCATTGAAGATATGTTGAGAGTGTACGTTATGGAGAGACCTACCAAATGGGAAGACTATTTACATCTGGTAGAGTTCGCCTACAACAACGGGTATCAGGCGTCATCAAGAATGAGCCCATTCGAAATTCTTTATGGAAGGAAATGCACTACCCCAATTAGCTGGGATAGTCCGGTCGATCGTTTATTGGTAGGACCAGATTTGCTGAAAGTCATGGAACAAACAGTCCAAAAGGTACAGAAGAATTTAAAGGTGGCCCAGGACCGCCAAAAGAGCTATGCTGATCTAAAAAGACGGAATAAGGAATTTCCAGTTGGAGACCATGTATACTTGCAGGTTAAACCAAAGAAAAGTTCACTCCGGCTAGGGAGTTGTACTAAACTGGCACCACGATTCTGCGGGCCTTTCCAAATACTAGAGAGAATCGGACCCGTAGCTTATAAACTGGCATTACCAGCACACTTAAAGATTCATAATATTTTTCACATTTCGTTACTGAAGAAATATATTTATGACCCCACTCATATTATTGATTGGAATTTGATACAGGAGGCTCCAGAAGGCGAATTTCAAGTGGAACCTTTACGCATTCTGGACAAGAAAGAAATAGTACTTTGAAACCGAGCCATCGCTCAGGTAAAGGTGCAATGGAAGCACTTTAATCCTGAGGAGGCAACCTGGGAATTGGAAAGCGATATACTAGAAAAGTACCCGAATCTATTCCCAGAACCCATGGAGGAAGACTAGAACACCGAGGACAATGTTCACAATAAGGGGGCGAGGATGTGACATCCCTCTCCAATGATGAAAAACATTATGTTTGATTTATTTTAAAATTATCTTTATTAATTTTGAGATTATGCAATGAGGAAGCCAGATGAGAAATCGCCTGACTTAAGTCCTAGGAGGACTATTGTAAACAAACAATTTTATTATATTAATAAAAGAATGAGTAGGAACAGCCAAGTTAAATGAGGAGATCATGCAAGGAGAAGTGGGGGACAAGTTAGAGTTAGCCTCTGGGAAACCAGAACAAGTGTCAGAAGTGTATTTAAGACACTAGACACACCCTGAAAATCAGGGATTTGATTAGCTGCGAAAATTCCATGAGAAATTGGCTGCTAATGGTAAGACCTAGGCAAACTATAAAGGGATGGCATATGTGAGGAAGCAGGACGCTGCTAAGTATGCCGGAGAGAATTACATTGCTGTGTGAGCACTCTGTGTTAGGCAAGGGATTCCAGGAAAACGTGACTGAGTTCTGAGGTTAGCTGTCCACACTTTTTCATGCATGCATCTGGCTCGGGGGTGATTACGGGCAGACCTGGTGTTTGTACCTGATCTACGGTTGGGTGGAACGTGGCTGTTCCGGCTTCATTCGGGTTACCAGTCCCAGGTTTTTCTGATTTATACTTTCAGCACATTTCATTATTTTATTCCTTCTAGATTTTAAGAAATTAAGTTGTTATGAGTAAGGAAAATATTAGTTACATTGCTGTCAATATGTGAGATCTGATAAAGGATAGAAATGGATTTGCTTCCGTGGGGATTCCCTTTTATTTAATTTAATCTGAGTTATGTATTGGCATAGATTAAGATAACTTAAAACTGGTATTTTCAATCGGCATTGTATTCAGACATTGGTATTAAACTGTGATGAATGTTATTCAGAAAATTGCCCCCTCAAAGGTTGAATTTTAAGAGTATTGCTTTGTATTAGTAGGAGATGATCTATTAATTGTATTATTTCTGCTACATTAGCAATCGTTGAGGCTGGGTTAGTGTTCAACGTGGAAGGGTAGGAAAACCCTGAAATCGACTTCCCTTACTGTTTAGAAAAATTAGCAGTTGCGGTAATCCTTATTTACCTCTGCAATGAGAAATTAGGACCTCTGTAGGTTCGAATAGAATCCAAATAATTTTCAGATCTGGAAAATCCTGTTAGAATGGTTCCTGTCGTTGTTAATCGCTTTATGGCTAGTTACAGCCAAGTTAGTTAAATGGACCGGGTAGAAATCGATACCAAATATAGTCCTTTGTCAAAAGAAAACATAATTAATAAATTCCATTTATAGTTTGGAGCATAGACGCATCCCCTGGCAGCTTTATGAGAATCAATCTCTATTTCGACGAGTCCTTTTAAGGATAAAAACCTAAACATTTATCTCGCAAAACATTGGTTTCCTGTATAAGCTATTAAGCTACGCCCTCTCGACTTGCCTCTAAATTAGGGTTTGGACGCGACACTCCTTTACAAAAGAAATGCTCGTGCAGACGGCTGATACCTACATAGGCAAATTCAAGGGTTTTTGGAGATGGCGATCTTGGCCAGAAATTTTTAGCACTGAGATCGTTGTATTAATATCTCTACTACCTTAGGTTAAAGAAATTCTCTGTCTCAGTATACCTTTGATCCATTCCTCTCAGCCATGGCCGTACGATAATATATCACGACCTTGGTAGGGTTCGTCCCTAGACACCCACGAGGGACTTGGCTTTGGAGTTATCGAAGAGTTGCAAATTATTAAAGAATTGTTAACAGTTGTTATCACTTACGTTTTTTTTTTTGTGGCAGAACACTTATAAAAGTACTCGCTGTAACCATGAAGGAAATGACAAGATCTAGATCGGAAAATCAGCAAGAAAATTTATTTCAAACAATAAATATTCAGACAGAAGTTATTAAATTTAAATCCCGAGCATTACAGCCCATTCCATAGACAAATGCTTCCAGGCTATCTACTGCTAGAACCCTGATGCTATCAGCAGTGATAGAATCTTTTAAAAGACCCATTTCAAACCTTAAATAAAAATAACGAGTTCCAGTACAGAGTTCAAGCGAAAGCTTTTTCAAACAATACACATTTCACACAAAAGTTATTACACTTATCCCTGCCAAGAAGCTCAAACCTAAGAGGAATCGACGAGTTCTTCCAGGAAATTTATCTATGGCAAAAATATCCGGGTTCTACTAACATCGATGAGGAGTATGGTGTAAAAAAAATATTCTCCCATGCAATGAGGGAGTTGTATGGAGCGATGCCGGCTTACCGAAAGGAGCAGCCCCGAAAATGTTCAGCACCTGCCTGTCTCGATAGAACTCTGCCACTGACACAACAAAAATATTAGTATCTGGAAAAGAATATCCATGTATAAAGTTTAAAATAAATCGGTCTTTTACTGAGGACGATTACCTTTGAATCCAAGATGTTGGTCATGGCTCCTTCAGGCTCTCAACGAGAATTACCATCCACTAAACTCCTCTGCGACGAGGGTTTCTTCCCTTTTATGAACCATTAAGTGAAGACCGGTGTTTTGTATTCCACTGTAAAAACTTTTATCTATCACTATCGTAGTCACCTGGGCACACAACAATGGTGCCTCCCTTCAATAGTAGAGAACAGAGAATGATGCCGAATGAAACTTTGAGTTTTCATTTTTACAAGTGTGTCTAGATTTTTCAGAAAACAAGAACCGAGGCTAAATACGGAAAAGCTTTGGTCACCTCCTCATTAAGGCGATTAATAGAGTCACATGGCTCATTACCATACTGGGTTTGCTGGCAGGTAACGAAGACCCCATCTGGAACTACGGACCATCGTTTTAATGGCAGATCTAAATGTCAAGGTACCACTACTGGAGTTGTCAAATCCCAGCGTATGATGCAGTCCGTGGGGTTTGTTGATCGCATACCATTAACCGAGAGATAACCTTAGCTAAAACGCTGGAAGTCAATGTTTTAGAAGTTAATTGCAGCCTAACATCACTATGGTATAACTATAAGGTAGAATCATGGTAATATTCATGCATAGTATCTTTTCGAAGGGTAGACTGCGTAGAAATTAATTCATTTACCTTACCAAGACAGGCTAATCCTTAAGTGATCAATAGTCTTGTAGTATTATTGGACTATAAATGTCAAGCATATCGATAGAGTGTCAAGCCGAGCATAAATAGTTTAAAGACATTGAAGGTACACCAGGCTACCTTTATAACTTATGACTATTTGGAAATATGAACACATTCGAATTCATAGAACATTTAATTCCCTTGAGGCATGCTGAAGAATGAGATTGTTTTACACAAGTACCAAATATTTTACGACATATGCATGGAGTGAATCACACCAAAGTGGAGTTCTTTTGACCCCATAACCTGTATTACATTATAGAGTAAACAAAGAGTTTGGAGGCCCAAGCATTGCTGTAGGTAATCATGCACGTTGAGTCACACTTATTTAGTAAACTTAGTCCTGAGGCAATGAAGAAAAATCCTGTTGAATTAGGTGCACCTGCACATTCAAATACGGGCGTTGTTAGCTATAGCTAAGTAAGCGGCATGACAACCCTAAATACTCCTCTAGCTAGTAGGAAGAATATCAAAGGTAAGTAGTTAAGTGCGAACAACATACGAATGATCTTTATGTGTTGGATTAGGTGTCTGTTAGCATAGGACCTTTCTATTACAGTAAAGAAACGAAACATGAAATAAAAACATTTAACAAAAGAAAACATTTTTTTTTTTTCTTTTACTGTTTTGGAAAATACGGAGACATTACAGGGACAATATGTCTTGCTATGTATCCTTGTATGTGCTACCTCAGTACTACTGCTGAAAATCCAAGAGATCTATGGGCCCAACTCAATAGAGAATTTGGAAAGCAGGAAGAAGAGGATCATGCTAGCCTTTTGGAGAACAAGCCCAGTGAGATCTCCTTATGCGTCCTTTCTGATTATGTCTTGGCCTCAACAATTATTCAAGATGAAGAAGAAACTATAGATTCAACACTCATTTTCTCACTTTCTCCTATTTCGAATTCTGACCAAGATGAACCAGCTCATACTCTAGATTCCAAAGAGGTTCTTGAATTCTCTCTTTCACATGAGTTTGTCGGTATGCAAAATAATGATCTACTTGATGTTTTGGAGGTGAAGCATTTGCCCTCCTTGATTGCATGCCTCCTATAAACTTTTGTTCTATCTTTTGCACAGTTTCTGAGAGTTTTACTAAAGATAAAGATCACTACCATTCGCTTGAGTTCAATTCTCATGCAATTTTTTCTTGTTTTGGTTTTGATCTTACCCCTGTTGGTTCAAAGGAGATTTCAAGAAACCATTTATCAAATCTTGGAGCTGATTTAACTTCCACTAATAAGAAGTTAAAGTTTCAAGATCTATTTGATCTGATTGGAGCTATTCCTACCTCACTTGGTTTGAATCATAGGTTCCAGGATCATCCTCATATTTTCAGATTTGTTCTCACCATTTTCGGTATGAAGAGCAAGTTCATAAAGTCTCCGCATTCGCTTGCATCCACTGATGCTGAAGTCAAGCACATGTTTTTGGAGCATGATCCATTTACTCCCAAGAGTAAGATACCTCTCGACATATCTACTTGAGTTTGGGGCAGTTAAATATTTTGGTGTCTTACAGTCCATTTTGAGGGGGGGAGTTTCCCATGAGGTTTTCTCCATTTCCTCGGTTCATGGATTGTTCTTTATTTGGATTATTATTGTATTGAGGTGACCTTTTGTCTCGGTAACCAGGGCTCTACATTTTATTTTTTACATCATAGTATAGCTTGGGGGGAGGTCTTAGGATATCCCATCATTCAATTATGTACTTTGCATGCATTCTGCATGCATTGCATGCACCCGCATGATGTCCAGTCACCAGTTTGATGCCACCAGCACCTAGTAACTAGTCTTCCAACACTCAAGAGCTAATTTTCACTCAAATTTATCCCTCCTAGTCAGAGAGGCGCCCACTTCTCGCCTTCCACTACAGAAGGATGCCTTTTCTCACCTACCAGTTAGTTTCACTTTAGTTAGTTAGTTGTCTTTCCTTGATTTGAGGCTAAAATGACGCCTAACTATTGTTACCACTCCAATTGACCTCCGATGAGCCTTGACTACCTATTCTGAGTGCAGTTAACTCCTCATGCACCCTCCATAGAGCCGCCAGCCCTACATTAGTGCCACTTACCATCAATTACACTTATTACACTTAGTTAGACTCACTTAGACTTAGTTTGACACCTGTCTGGCAGTGACTTGTGCATTGATGACCACCACTAATTGATGATGAGCACTCCTAGTTGGAGCTAAGCTACACCATGCAGTATATTCGAATGACCTCCTTGGCTAATTCGAATTACTCACTCATTGTGATAGTATTGTATTGTAATCCTGCTATTCTGGATTATAGAGCACTGCTGCATCTCTCTTGCACAGTTTTTTACTCCAAATTGTTTCACATCTTTGTGATTGATATTCTTGTTCAATAGATCTGTTGTGACTAATTTTACAGGATTGGGGTAAATCTAAGCTAGCTAAGTTTGGACACTCCAAGTGGATATTTTTCCTCCTATTTTGTATATAAGGATGAACCACTCTATTTCATAAGGTTGGACAGTTAATAATATCTCAATATTTGATCATTTGTGTTTTTCTGGAAAGTTGATCATTTGTTCATTTTGTAATATGTTTGCGCTTGTTTCTTGTTAAATGAGTGAAATATTTCAGCTGTGAGGAATCCATGGTTGCTAGATCCTACTGTGTCATAGATTTTACATGGTATTCAGAGCTCTTGGAGCTACTATTCAAACTAGAGACTGTTTTAGTGGTGTGCATGAAGTAGTGGAGAAACCACAGAAGTCCCTGCAACCATTGCATTGAAGACATTGGAGAAATCCATTGGAGTCTATCCAAAGTGTGATGCTCTCCTGAATGTACCCACTATCAAATAGAGTTTGAATCTGTTAAGTGTAGATCCCTCCCGAGTGTTGAGAGTTTTCATTTGCAAGTTTTCAAGAGCACCATTGTCACCCAGTGCACAAGTAGTAGAAGAAGATGGAGCCAGCTCACCCAAATCTGCTCACTCCGTTCAACTATTTTGATTAGAAGGTTGAAATGGTGATTTTACTGAGATCCAAGGGTCTTTTCGAGATCACAATGGGCACATAGGTTGAGCCAAACTCTGCTGTGGAGAAATTGATTTTTTTTAACATAATGGATGAAGCATTCAGCCTCCTTTGCCTCAGTATTTCGAGAGACCTCCTATTTCATGTGGAAATTCTAGCTACACCCAATGAATTTTGGCTCATGCTTGACTCTCTATTTGGGAAGACTGATGAGATGAGAGGGTATCAACTTGAGAATGAGTTGATCTCACTGAGCCCAAGCAATTTCGAATCCATCCAGGATTTCTTCACCAAGTTTAAGAGCTTGGTCTTGCAAATCAAGCAATGTGGTATTGACAAGAAGGAAGAACAGTTGATCTTGTCCATTCCCTCAAAAATGGGTCCTGAGTAATCAGTTTTTGTCTCTACATAACTCCACAAAGCTCATAGTTAGAAATTGGAAGATGTCATCATTGGTTGATTTCATGGAGATGCTAACCCAAGAGCAAGATAAGTTGGTCTTTATGGACACCATCAAGCAAAAAGACCAAGTACTTGCAACTAGAGATTTGAAAAATGGAAGAGGAAAGCAAAATCCCAAGGGGCCGAAACCACAAGAGAAGAAGAAGAAGGATGATAGGCCCAAATCCACTGATGGGGGTTTGAATCCTATCAAAGACAAAGGAAAGAAGAAGGAGAAGATTAAGTCCAACTATTGTCAAAGGAGATTTCATCCAGAGAGCTCATGCATGAATAAAACCATAGACATGATGACCCATCTCCTACAGAAAAACAACATTCCCCTTCTTGAATGTTCCAAGAAGAAATAGGTTGTTTTTGAAGACAAGGAGAGGTGCCATTCTTTGGTGGCTAGTACATCTCAGTCATCCCTGTTCATCATTGATTCATGTGCCTCAAGGAACATGGATTCTTCAAGAGATTTATTCTCTAATATTGCTCCTTACAGTGGTCCCTCCATTCGCATTGGAGATGACTCAGAAATCCTTTCTCATGGCATTGGGAAAATCTCTATGGAAAATGGGTATTTCAGCAATGTGCTATATGTACATGATCTTGCAGCCAACCTACTCTCATTATATCAAATGACACACACTGGTGCAGCTAAAAGAGTGACCTTCACTCAGAATGATGTGGATATATCAGAAATTTCCACCGAAAAAATTGTTGCAATGGGTGTTGCAGACCATGATATGAAGATGTACAAGTTCTAACATTTTCTTGGGTTCTCTTCCTCAAATGCACTTCTGTCATATGGCAATGAAGTCAGCAATCTATGGCATGAGATATTTGGACATCTCAGCTACATAGATCTCTAAGCATTGAGCAAAGAAGAGTTTGTTGAAGGGATTCCACAAATTAGATTTTCTAATGCAACTTGCAAATGGTGCATTGTTGGGAGGCATGCTGAGAAGAAGTATGAGAAATGGAAGGCAAGGAGAGATGTTGAACCTCTTGGTTTAGTACATTCTGATATGATTGGTCCACTCCCCACTCTCTCCTATGGCTGCAGCAAATATGTGCTCACCTTCATTGATGACTACTCAAGGTATTGTTGGTTGTATTTTCTCAAGCAAAAATATGAATTTTTCCAATGTTTCAAAGTTTTCAAGAACATGGTGGAGAACTTTAGTGGGAGATCCATGAAGGTCTTGAGGACTGATAATGGAAGGGAGTATATCAATAAGGACATGCAGCAGCTCTGTGAAGAAAATGGCATCCAAATGCAACATTCTATGCCCTACACACCTAAACAAAATGGTGTTGCAGAGAGCAAGGACAGAGCATTGAAGGAGATGGTCACTTACATGATGGAGGCTAATTCTTTGTCTCCAAAGCTATGAGATGAAGCTATGAATTGTGCTGCATATGTTCAAATAGAGCACCACATAAAGCCTTGGAAGGCATGACTCCATATGAGTCTTGAATGGGCCATAAACACAATGTCTCTCATTTCATAATTTTTGGCTCAAAGGCTTGGGCTAGAATTCCTCCAGAGAAGAGAAAGTCATTGCATCCCCAAAGCAAGGATTCAATCATGGTTGGGTATGGAAAGGATGCCAAGGGCTACAAGCTCTTTGATCCATCCACTCTCAAAACTTTCATCGAAAGAAGTGTCCAATTTCAAAAAGAAGAGCTCATGCAAGCTATAGAACAAGGTGATGGAGAATGCACATATCCTCTTCTTGATGATGATGTACGTAGTGGTTCTTCCTCTGATATTTTTGATTCTAATATTTGTGAAGATGATAATGATATGGAATCTGATCATGACCCTCTCTCAAGGCCCAAGTGGGATGAGAAAACAATACAAGCTACTGGTGAGCATGCTGGTAATCCTCAAGATGCAAGGAAAACTAGATCTCAGTTTCACAATTCTTTTACATATTATGATTCTGATCTGAGTGATGCATGTTATTTGATGGTTGGATCTGATCCAAATTCATAATCAGAAGCATCTAAAGACCCAAGGTGACAAACAACCATGCAAGAAGAGATGAACTCCCTCCATGAGAAGAAAACTTGGGATTTGGTCCCTCTTCCTCCCAAGAGGAAACTAGTGCAATGCAAATGGATTTATAGAACCAAAGTTAGATCTGATGGATCTGATATGAAGTATAAGGTCAAGTTGGTGGCTAAGGGTTACTCTCAGGTCCAAGGAGTGGACTATACAAAGACATTTGCACTGGTGGCAAAGATCGACTCCATAAGACTAGTTTTGGCCATTGGGGCTTCCAAGCGATGGGAGGTTCATCACATGAATATGAAGAGTACCTTTCTTCATGGGGATATGAATGAGGAGATCTATATCCAAAGCCCTGAGGGCTTTGTTTCTGATCATACACTTGTGTGCAGGTTGAAAAAGTCACTCTATGGGCTCAAGCAAGCTCCTAGAGCATGGTATGCAAAAATAGACAATTTTCTGCTATCTTTGGGGTTTGAGAGGTGTACGTCTGATCCAAATGTGTATATGCATCATATTAGTGATTTGATATTGATTATAGTACTAAATGTTGATGATCTTTTGATCAATGGTAGCTACACCAAAGAGCTTGACTCAGTTAAGAGTGCATTACATAATGCACTCTGCATGACCGATCTAGGATTGTTGAAACAATTTCTGGGTTTGGAGATACACCAAACTGTGGATGGGATATCTATATCTCAATCAAGGTATGCTTCAGATTTGCTACAGAAATTCAAGATGGCTGAATGTAATTCTACAAAATTCCAATTCCTTTTGGGAGTTAAGCTTACAAATTGGGGTTCCTCACCACTAGTTGACATTTCATTGTATAGACAACTAGTTGGGAGCTTGTTGTATCTTACACACTCTCGAACAAATTTGTCTTATGTTGTTGGGGATATTGCAAGGAACATGCAAGAGCCTCATGTGATCCATTGGAAGGCATCCAATAGGATCCTTCATTATGTAAAGGGTACTAAGAATTTTGGTATCCACTATGCAGCTAGTTCATCTCTTGAACTAGTTGATTTTACTGAGTCTGATTGGGCTGGTGATAGTGTTGATCGGAAGTCCACTTCTGGTTATGTGTTTATGCTTGCACATGGTCCCATTTTTTGGTCAAGCAAGAAGCAACACACTATATCCTTATCTTTAGCTGAGGCCGAATACATGGGAGCAGTGAATGTAGCTACACAATGTGTGTGGTTGCAAGGTATTCTTGGAGAGATTGGTATTGTGTTTGATTCACCCACAGTCATTTGGTGTGATAATAAGAGTACAATCAAGATCTCCACTGATCCAGTATAGAGACAGAGGACCAAGCACGTAGAGATTCACATGCACTACATTCGAGGCTTGGTGCATGACCATATCATAGCATTGCAATATTTCCCTTCTGTTGAGAAAGCTACTGATATCTTCACCAAGAGCTTTACCAAGAAGACCTCCACTTACCCTAGATCACTCATTGGGGTGAGTGATGCATGGTGAAGATTGGTGTATTTTCATATATGCCACTTATCCATTTTTGAGGGGAGGTTTTATTTCCCATGTGGTTTTCCTTATTTCCTTGGTTACATGGACAAATAAATTTATGCCATAAGAGGTAACTTGAGCCTTAGTTTCCAAGGCCTTAATTTTGATATTTCACTAATTCCAGCTTATGGGTGGGTGTTAGAGCAATATTGTACCTTAGTACCTTAATCATTAATTAAATTATGATTATTTGGTGCTAAACTGGTTAATAATACCTCCTAGGTGTGAAACTAGTTATTATAAAGTGGTTAGAACTTGTATAGGCTAGTGTGAACAAGATTACATGGTTTGGGCCAAAGAGGTGGTCAAACTAGTTGTTAGGCATGCTTATCCAAGCATTTATTGACCCAGTATGCCTAAGGTGCCCTTATCCCCTGTTTTAAGGAAGTTGTTTTGACCAAGGGCGCCCATACACTGAACCTAGTCATTTATCCCATTTTTGGTTGTTTTTGGCCTATCCTAGCCTACCTAACTTCCATCCAACCATCTCCTTCACATGTGTGAGCTCCATCTTGGTTCCCCAGTGTTCACATGCACAATTCGAACCTATTTGGGTTATTTCGGAAACCATTTGGTCAACCTAGGTGGGATTGGGGTAAATCTAAGCCAGCTAAGTGTGGACACTCCAAGTGGATATTTTTCCTTTTATTTTGTATATAAGGATTAACCAATATATTTCATAAGGTTGGACAGTTAATATTATCTCAATATTTGATCATTTTTGTTTTTCTAGAAGGTTGATCATTTTTTCTGTATTTTGATCATTTGTTCATTTTGTAACATGTTTGCACTTGTTTCTTGCTAAATGAGTGAAATCTTTCAGTGGTGAGGAATCCATGGTAGGTAGATCCTACTATGTCATAGATTTTACACTATGTAATAGAAAGGATTAATGAAGAATAAAAGTTGGATGTATATGGTTTTGTTATTTTATATTTCAATTTGAAATATAATATTTTTTCAGCTAGAAAAAATAGTAGAATTAAATATTTAATAATAATTAGAGTAATAAAATAGAAATATACAACCATTAAATAATAAATAAAAGAATACAAAGTTAGACAATAAATCAGTTCATGGAGTACGAGGTGCTTTTACTCTAAACTATGATCTTTTCACATTATTAGATTAACAACAAAGGATTTAGGTAAAGACAAGACATAGAAATAATGTGATTAAAGGAGACAAAACTCTAGAGAAATTCACACTAAAATTTGAAAATAGTTCTTGTTACACATTTAAATAGTTGAGGCTGAACGACCACTTGGTTTATTTAGTAGTGAAATGATTTTGTGTGGAGATTAAGCTTCTCCATAATATTAAGATCTAAAATCACCATAAAAGATAAGATCAAAGATAAATATTAAAAGATGTCAACTATTTGTAGCTAAGGATAGCAGGATGTATAAACCTTCATGAAATGAATGTTGCATAAGGACTTTATTTTCCAAATTGAGGATAGAAGGATGTATGAACCGTCATGAAATGAATGTTGCGTAAAGACTCTATTTTCCAAATTGCTATAACATTAGCTTTACATTTTTTATAGATCAATCTCCCCCTCTCACACCTCCAATTATGTCTTTTGTGTTGTTATTGGATTAGGTGAGCATGCATGAATATCATATTTGGATGTACATTACTTTTCTCAATGTAACTTGGGTTATATTATTTGATAATTCTATGCAACGTAGTTTTATGGTATTTGTTTGAAGTGTGTACATAAAAAAGGATATCACAATTATTAGTTGGATTAGATACGCAGAATCAAGGATTTAGAGAAACATTAAAAACATGTTTTATTCTTATACCCTCTTTCCTATTTTGTTTCTTGACATGCATGCAAGTCTTATGAAGGTTTGATTAAGAATTTAGACTATCAATTATCAATGAGATTGACCAACTTAGCGAGAGGATTAACTTAGTGCATAGGTCAATCCATCTACATAATGTGGCCCTAATTGTATCACAATGAACATGACATTGTTGCTAATCAAGCGAATTGTATAACAGTGACCTTGACTTTGTTGCTACCTATCATCCATGGATGCAAGAAAATTAGTCATAGACTTTCATTTATTGGCTAATCATTTATTCCATTTGGGACATCTGTATATTTCTTTAAGAAAGTATAGGAAGTTGATTTGGGAGGCACATTAAAGTTTGGGTGCTAGCAACTTTTGAATGAAGAAGATAGTGGTAGTAATACAAAAAATACTTGTACTAGACAAAGATTCGAGTAGACATAAGCATGTATACCAAATCACGTAATACTTATGCGATCACCAAAACTAAAATTAATAAGTGGGGGTTCTACACTTCTCTACCTACCCCAAAAGACTGTGGTAGTCTATGTCTATAGAATACATGTCAAACCTACCTTCTAACCACCTTCTAACAAACATGGAAACAACGATATATTTGTGGTTTTTTATTAGTTCTCTTGAATGACAATTTTCACGCCCTACAAGAAGAGTATCACAACATAATACATTGTTACCATATTCTCCAAGCATGTTTCAGTTCATTTGATGCTTTCATATACAATTATTTACATAGCTATATTAGGTCTTTTGTAATTTATTGTCCAATATATGTTAAATAATGGGCTCTAAGCTAACAAAATAGACTACCTTCAACCCCAAAGTGGTGCAGAAGTAGAGGTATCAAACATGATAATTGTACATGGATAGCCTAAGAATCTATTAGTCTAAACATTTGAGTGCATGGGTTGAGATCCTTCCTTGTGTTAAGCATAGCTATGATCAAAGACAATGTTAAGGGTGCCTACTTATTTTAGACTATAGAAACCTAGGTGAATCTTACTAAATATAAAAATTCCAACTATAAAATATGTAGTCATATTTCTATAAAAATATTCAATGTTATAAGGGCAATATATAGTTTCTAGAAAAATAAAATGATATTTTAAATAAAATAATCACATCCTATAGAAATTTGGCAAATCCTCTTTATTAAAAATAGAAATTGACCAAAAGAACTAGAGAAAAAAATGGGAAATTATCCCAATGGTAAAGTTTACCTTGTAATTTTTTATTTTTCTACAATAAGGCAATTTGTAGCTTTATTGTCCATATCCATTTTCAAGTGTTCTTGGGATTTAGACATTGGCAACAGTTGATGTAGCTCCGCATGTTGCATCGGCATAGGAATAATATTCAAAAAGTAAAATAAATCCTAATAGAGTAACCAAATTTATTAAACATATCGAACACATCCAACACATCCAAAACATTTATGATATTTTGTAGAATGTCAATGCCAAGTAAGAGAAATATGATTATTAGCACTAGGTTCAACACAACTTTTAGGTGGCAGGTGATGTATCGTTGAATTTATAGAAATAATTCCTCATTGGACCCCATCGAAAGCTCATATAATTTCATAAAGGATTACATTATCATCAAGGTTATGTGTAAGAAATCATTTGAGGTAAGTATTTTCCCTTTCCTTGACTTGCACATTGTATTTAATGTGGATCTTCCTAATCCATATTTTCCACCTTTCAAAGACACCTTAAAAATGGTTGAATACTTAACCCCTATAGAACTCAATAATGATTGCATGTAGATGACAATTGAAATAATCATGGACACTAATATGAAGGGAACCTTCAAGAAGAACATTCAACTTTGTCACGTCACCAATTTATGATAGCTCACTTAGTAGGGAAAGTGATCTTCTAGGAGCCATATTCCATATAAGTTTCTACATTTGATGGAGGAACTTGACACAGTGGGGATTGTTTGTTCCTAAACAAAGAAAGTAATACAAGTGGATACTAATAGTTACCCATTATTTCCATTAACTCATAAATGCTCCACATCTTGATAGTTCCAGTGCAATTATTTTAGTTCCTAAACATCTATTGCACCTTGTGGTCATTTCAGTTTCATTTTTAGTAGTGAGATAGGGGGCACAATAAAATTCTTGGTTTTACAAACACATAGGACATTTATTAATCTTTGTAAGAATTTAGTAAATCCAATAAATATATTTTCTATGCAAAAGTTGTGGCCCCATCTACTTGTCATATCAATTAACCTCCTTGAGTCTCTCATTCCTTCTTCCACATCAATTATGAGGTTAGGATTTTGGATATTTACGGATTTTTTATCTTATGGCTTCATACAGTATGTTTTAAAGGAACTCTTGGTCTCTAATAGCAACTTTTTACAAATGAGTGTATCCAACACATCTCTCTTTGAGATACTTTACCACCTTTCTAGCTAGTTCCTATTACTTTCCATTTTATAGATAGATTCTTTTATTCAATTATTTTTAATAAAATCTAGATTTCAATATATTATTATTCTCTCCACAATGTCTCTCTGTGTTTCCATTTGTATTGTTCCCTTCACTTGTCTCCACATAATCATGATCAAGACAATGCTAATAGTTTGGGTAATGAATGACGAACAATATAATTTACTATCACGAGTATTATATTTTGTAATGTTTGTCTCTAAAAATTATATATTTTGTTTAACATAGACATATTGTCACAATTGGTATGATGATCTAATATGAATAACTATAATATAACAATTATTTATTGCCATTTTTGATCAATAACCTTTATACTATCACATTTTATATTTTGAATTGGCCACAAAACTTTGGTTCAAGTTTGAAGTAGTTCACCAACTTTAATGAACTCTTCCTCGGTTTCAATTTTAAGTATGTGTGGTCGCCCACATTGAACTCTTTATGAGTTCGTTGCTAATATGCATAACTCCTCTTTATTTTTAGAGATTCCTTCAAGTTTTGTCTTACACAATGCACTACTTTTTCCATTTCCTTAAGCATATCGAGTCATAAAAAAATATGTCCACTCGGTTGTCCCAACTTACTATAGTGCTACATTTTCAGCCATACAATATTTGGAAGGGTATCACCCATGATGATGCCTGATATATGTTGTTGTAATCAAAGTCCATTAAGTGAAGATAGTTCTCCCACTTAGTGCATATGTTTATAACATACATGTCTAGCATGTCTTCCAATGTTTTATTTGTTCTTTCTGATTGTACATCAGTTTTAAGATGGTATGTTATACTGAAACTAAGATGTCTATCCAATCTTTCAAATAAGGCCTTCCAAAAAATGAAAGTGAACTTTACATCCGTGTCAGAAATCATTGGTTTTTGAATATCATGTATCCTAAAAATATCTCACATAAGTATTTATGTTATGCTAATGGATTTAAAAGTAGATTTAATACAAATAAAATGTGTTGCTTTACTTCATTTATCGAACAAAACCATGATTGCATCATGTTGCATCTTATATTTAGGAAGCCCAGTAATCAAATCCATGGACTCACTTCCCATTTCCATTCCAAAATGGATAAATGGTGTAACAACCTTACTGGGTGTTGATGTTCCACGTTAACCTATTGAAATTCCAAGCATTTTGTTAGATATCATGTTGTATAAGATATCATATTTGGCCAATATACTCTTTCTTTAATGTTTTTTTTATTGTATGATAACCTAGGTGGCTTAAATAAGGCTTCTTATGGTACTCATCCAAAATTATGAGTTTCACATTTGTTGAATTTGGAACGTACAACCTATTCCTGAACAATAGTGAGTCTTCTTGGTTAAGAATGAAATCTGATTTTGTTGTCTTCTACATTGCTTTTATGTAGTTTTTCATAAAATTTTCCATAATCTTCACCTATAATTAATGCATATTCAATTTTGGTCTTTAAATCATATTCACAATTGCTAGTATGTAATGGATAAACCTTTCTACTAGTGCATTAACTAACCTTTTTTCTTTACCTTTAATATGTTTTTATCTCAAAATCATATTTACTAATGAAAGTTAGCCATCTAGCTTTCCTAGCATTCAACTTCTGTTGATCAAACAAATACTTAATTTTCCTGCGAATTAAATAATGTCGTCACATCCTTAACACATGTATTATTGCTACCAACTCAAGGTCATATGTTGCATAGTTCTTGATAAGTGAATCATACATTTCAATTCATATCTATATTTGATTTCAATTATAATAAAAGTAATTCTAATTTTTAAAATATTTTAAATTTTTTTTAAATTATTAAAAAAAATTAATAATATCAAGTTTTAATTTATTATCAAATTGTTAATCCAACTTTATTACTTTTAAATATTTGGTATTTTGTCCATTTTCTATGAAGCTTATGGTCATTGAGCTAACTTGCTCCTTTGCAGCTATTTATTTTATTAAAAATAAATAACTAAAAAATTCAATAAATTTAATCTTATATTTTTAAATTAAATTAAAAATAAATTTACACTTTTACACTCTTTAAAATAAAATATTATATTCAGATAATTTATATTACAACCCTTCACATCATTTAGGTTCTAAACGTGCGAAAACCACGTAGCTTTGATGCATTGTATACATTAAAGCAATCAAAATTTTAATTTTAATCGATTTAAGATATAAAAACAAGGATATTCTCAAGTTGTAAAACACTTCTCATCAACAAACATATTTCTTTACTAACAAAGGCCAACAAAAATATTTGTTTACTAACAAAGTCGAGGGAATATTGCATTATACAAACAAAGTCGAGGGAATATTGCATTATTCTTTAGAGGTTAATAGCAAATGGATGTTTTAAAACACTTCTCATCAACAAACATATTTGTTTACTAACAAAGTCTGGGCAATATTGAATTGTTGTTTAGGGGTCAATAGCAAACTAATGAAACTGTATGCATTTTTATTACAAAACAATTTAATGTGTTTTAATCATAGTAGCATAATTCAAGTACGATTTAATAAGGAAAAATATGTAATAAAAATATTCAATACGAATAAATTAAATTAGTATAAATGTACATTAAAATCCATTGATTTTTATAAGAAATTAATAAAGTGAATGTTATTTATATTTTATAGTTATTAAATAATTAAAATTTAGTTTTTTAAAATTTACTTTTTCATTCTTAAAAATCTATATCTCTGTTATATCTATATCTAATATTGGACTAATTGGAATTGATCTCAATTTTTTTTTAATACGGGAAATGTCAATACCCTCCAATTATGCTACTATGATTTTTATAAGTGCATTATTGGGCAGAGAATGTTATATATAAATATCTTTAAAAAAGTTGCTTAGGTTTTATGTTTTGTCTCGTATGTGTATTAGTAGAACATATTTTGATATTTTTTAATTGTTTTCTTTGGAATAATACATTGTAATATATGATATAGACTTCTCAGAACTTTCAGTTGTCCACTCTCGTTGCCCTCTTATAGCATGCTGCTAGTAAATTTGGTTCTATTAAGGAAATTTCGACGGAATTTTCATAGGATCTAGGGATATGAACGAGGGATATAACGACAGATACTTATCCGTTGGATACAACAATATACTTTACAGTATAACGAATAAGGGCTACCCAGAGGTTGGGGAAGGAAATTAAATGCAGTGGAAAATTCAAAAGCTGGAGAGGTCGTGCAAAGTGCAAAGTTACTGAAAAAATCTAACACAATTTACACATTCACATGGGTTTTAACTCTCATCCTGTATTCTTTATTGTGTTCTAATGGGCAGGGATCAGGTACGAAGGTGGTACATCACGATGTGCAATCTGGAGTCCAGCTGAATCCCGAGGCTTCTGATTTTGGACTCATATCCAGTTGTAAGCTGCAAATAACTGGCCCCTAGTTTTAGGCACGTTGTAGGTGGGTTAGAGAAAAGTTATAGTTAAGTCTTGGTAGATCACTAATTCAATTCTTGTGGGTCACAGGATGAAAATTGGAGCCATCTGTAACATGGCTGGCTGTGGGGTGTCCTCCACCATCCTAGTTTAAATACTTCTCTTAGTGGACAGATCAGATCATTCTTCCTTTCAAACTAAAGCTGGCCTCCACCAAAATTATAAACCCATCCTACAAAGTTATAGACAGATCCTACCACTGTGATGATTTGTCCTCTCAAAAAAATAATTTAATAACTTACCATAAACAATTACAAAAAAGGCCCATTTTTCTAGGGGTATAGAACCAAAATCTTTCCTGAAAATGTCAACATTTACAAATATGTCATTTCAGCAATTTGAAATGCGCTATCTAGATTCTAGACTAAATGATAGCTTTTGGAACTACCTAAATTGTCGAAATTGCGACAGATCCTGGAACTACCTAAATTGTGGAAGAGCTGCCATGGAAATTGCCATTTGATTGTCGAAATTGCGACAGATTCTGGAACTACCCAAATTGTTGAAGAGCCATGGAAATTGCGGTTTGAACCATTTTTCCTTTGCCAGATTATGGTGAACCATTTTTCCTTTGCCAAATTATGGTGAGTGGGGAACTTTTGGTTGCTCCTTATACAACTCCCCGAGTTTTCCTTTGCCATATCATGGTGAAAGGGAACGTTTTGGTTGCTCCTTATACAGTTCCCCAAGCCAAGTATGCTGAAAGAAATCTGTTGTGCTGTAAATGTGGGGCATTTACTGTAACAAACTCAAAATTCACAAAATTTAAAAAAAATTCTTAGTAACTTTTAATGCTATAAAAGATATGCGGGAGTAATAAAATGTCAATCTACTAAACTGGCTGTACTTAAACACTTCAATATTTTGAAACATATTACATCATTAATTTAACTATTGATTCTAATTTTCTTTAAGTATGTTAACAGTTTCCCTTGTTGATGGTGAAGGGGTCCTATGGGGCACCTCGAGGCTTACTTAGCTATGTAGCTAAAGCATGTGAACCTCCTATGTTACACATCGCAGGTAAAAGAAACATGGTTTTGAAGTGTCAAGAAGGACTCCTATTTTTCTTCAATTAGTCTTCAATGTCTTTAAAGTTAACCTTGAAGTGGTTTCCGAGTGAGATCTTTCAGCTTGATTTTGTTTATAATTGAATTGTATATACGATCTTAAAAGCTTAAGCATTCTAGGTTCTTTCTTTATGCTATTGAAGACCGAGGTAATTGTATCAAACTAAAAACATTGTTATTAAACCTGAGATGTCCAAGATCCTACTCTAGCAAATATCACCTGCAAGCATGTATTTTATATGGATAGATCAATGTTTAACTCTTATCCTACTACATGCATAACTCGAAAGATACCATTATCGTGCTGACTTGACAAAGCCTATTGTTGAGAACTATATACTTCTTTCATTCCCATGCACTAGCTATGTGATAGAGTATTACAATGCTATAGATAGTGTGATTAGCTATATAATAATATTATATAGTATAATAGTCTTCACACCAAGACAAAAGATAGATCGGAGATATAATCTACAATAAGTGGGTAGACATATAATGTTAAAGACCTATAAAAAGGAAACCAAATCAGTGTTGTGAAAACTTTAACATGGTGTTAGACGACCTTTACCTAAACTATATCATAATATATTCGTTAACTTTGATAGTTAGTATTATAACATATGATGTCGTAAAATAATATCCAAGTGTGGATTGATAATCTAATGTTTGATCGATGGAAATGATGACAAGTAACAAAAGGTGGTGGCTGAGAAATTAAAGTGCATTAAAGTTATTTGTAGTGGGAATCTCGTTGGCATCCAACGTGGCAAACCTTTCACATCGGAAAAATCTCGGTTGTAGCGATGAATTGATCACTTGGAGACTTAATACGGGGAAGGCATGACCTAGGGTGTTATTATGCAGAGAGTCGTTTAGAGGAGGAGCCGACAACCATGCGAGTTTGTAGGGTTTGATAAAAGGGTTTTGGAGGCACCCTTCCGAGTTTCAAACCTGTGACCTGATACCTTAAAAGTCTCCCTGAGTGTTTAAGCAGAACTGAACTACTCCTTCGTTGCGTTGCTAGTAATTGTAGTGTTTTGGTGCTCCATTAGTTTACAAGTGCGAGAGTTCAGCATCAGGGTTCAATGTGTAAAGGGTAAGTTGCGAAACCTTAAACAGTTTGCAAATTATGTTTAAATTCTCAGTATTCCAATTTTCTTGTGAATTGAACACTTGCTGTTTGTAGATGCATCTGATTTTTTCGCTTTGGTTTGGTAATGAAAAGGAAAGTACGGGATGGTAGCTCGACATCTTGGTAAGCCTCGGTGATAGCTCGTGGCCTTTTGAAGTTCTTTGAGATAGGAAACTTGCCTAAATGTTAGTTTGTGTTGGTTGTCTGAGCTTCTGTTTGATGTTGGGGTTTATACAGATAGTAGTTTTAGGTTCTTTTTGAGCCATTTGGCAAGGCACAGGGAGGATGACCCTCGACCTGTTTGCTTCTTGTTTTCACGCTGCAATTTTTGCAAGCCGGTAATGAAATAAACATAAGTTTGTAATACTTTGTTATGTTGTTAAGTTAACTTGGTAGTCGGCTTTTGCATATCTAAGTTTTAAAATCATAAAGGTTTATTAAAAGCAAACTATGTTTTAAAGACCAAGCCAGAGAGCTTTAGCCTCGGCAGTCGATGTAACCTGGTGAATGTTTGGAAAAAGAAATGATGAAGGCTAAGCCCGTTTTTTATATATAGTTCTTATGGAAAAACTTAATAGAAACTCCAAGCGCCAAATGTATGTATGCTTAGGTTGAAGTAAAAACTGTGTTATAAATTGTGATAAATGTTGAAATTGTAAGAATTGCTGAAAATGGTTTAACCCTCAGCTCAAAATATTTATGAAAGGATTCTGGGACTTGTAACTTGATACTGCTTTTGTGCTTTGTAACTATGAGCAATGGTCCAGGAACCTGCATTATTTTAAATCTATACTTTGTTCTAAGAAATGTTGTGTTTTGATTATGGCCATGAGCCACAGGCTAAATGCCTTGTTTTTGTGCATTCGACTCTGTACCTATTTGTATAAGGCTGTAAGCTTCATTTGAAACCCTGTCAAAAAGATAAGGTTAAGTCTTTTGACCGTGAGTTAGTTTCGAACCCTATCCATACTAAATAATTGTTTTTCTTTTATGAAAAGTTATGTGTTTCGATCCTTGTTTTTTTTGTTTAATAGTGTTAATATGTTGTAGTATAAAGAAGTGATGAGGGTTTTGAGCCCAAAAATGTTAGGCATGCAAGTTCCTTCTTAGGCTCGAACTCTGTCTTGGATACTCTCTTCGTTTTGCAACAAAATGGAATGTGTTATAGTTAGGGTTTTGCGTTTAACTATCTAGGATTGGAACCTTAGTGTTTTTTTAGTCTACAATAGAAATGTTTTAAATTTATAACTACAGTTTGATGTTAAAGTCAAAATAAATGACATGAATGATGAGGATCAGATAGTACTATACAACAATGTTGTTGTTTATAAATGAGAAGAATTTCTTTAATGATATAAGTACTTTCTAGCAGTTATGTGTAATTAGTAATGTTTATTTTACAGGTGTTATAATTCATCAACATTGATGAAATAAGACAGCACAGTTTGGAAACTGTAATGTATTAAAAGAATTGATAAACTATTGTGTATTAAACACCTATAGTAAGGAAATAGTTAACCTGTAACTAAAACCTAGATTTATGTAGAACCTAGAATTGTTTGAATTTTTGTTATTTCTTCTATGGTAAAAGAAAGTTGTTTTTATTGTCTGCATATCGAATATGTAACTACAATATTCTAAGACTGAGAAAATAAGATATTGTTAAATTTACAAAGATAATAGAGAAACGGAATATAATATAGTTAATCTATTCATTCATCATACTCACTTCATTATCATTCATCTATTTTAATCTTCCTTCCCTGTACTAGAGTACGATACAGAAAACAATGAGTGGAAAAATGTAGGGAAGGAAATTAATTCTATCACTTTCATAAAGACATCTTCATCTAATTGCAAAGTTCATAAATTTCAATCATTAAAATCTGAACTAAGGTTACTAACAGTACTTAGTTAATAATCCTAAACCAACAGAGATAAAAACAGTAAGAGATAACTTAGCTGAAATTAAAATAGCAAGTAGAACTTGGTAAGTGAATAGGGTGGACAAACAACCAGGGAGGCCTATTCCTCCCAACCTTCTCTAGAAGAAGCAGCCAAACTACTTCCCTCCTTTGGAACCCTGTGCCTATTTACTGAACTACTAGGTAGAAGACTCTGTGTAGAAGCAAGGCACTCAAATTGTATAACCAACAATCAATGGAGACTTGCCAAAAACTCTCAAGATCTGCACTCAACAGTAAAAACACTGCACTCAGTAGTAAACAAGGCAGACTTACACCATAATAAAAAACCTAGACTTCCCCTCATCGAATCTTGTGTGCATACAGTAGAACCACAAGGTAAATTTCCTCATCAGGAAAAGTGTTGAAACTCATTCCAAATTTGATGGATCATAAAAAGATGAATAGGTCTTTTTGGTGGTCAGTTTTCAATAAATGAGCCTCAAGCTCCAGTCACATCTTTCAAGGCACTATGACCACAATTCAAGGGAGTTGTTCCATGCCAACAGCTAGTTACTTGCCTCATGATGCTAACACTTTTCCATTGCCTTCTACCCCAGATTCCATTCCACCTAGTGGGTCAGTAAACACTCTTTCAACAGTTCTCCTTGGGCGAGTATCTCCTATTTTATTTATTTAAATAATAATATTGTGCAATTACAGTCATCCTTGGACACTTGTCCAAATATAAAAATTTACAATAAAAGTATCGTAATGTCTTCTTCAAGCATAAAATGTTTTCAGCAAAGGGGTATGTTACAAACACCCCCACTTAAGCTCAACATCGTCCTCGATGTTGCTTATTCTTCATCAGAGCCTCCATGGAACAGAACTGGGTACGCTGCTTGCATGCTACTTTCCAGTTCCCAAGTAGCTTCATCAGGGCTAAGGTGCTTCCATTGCACCTTTACCTACCCTATGGTACAATTCCAGAGCATAATTTTCGTCCTATCAAGAATACATTCCAGTTCCACCTGAAAATCTCCGTCGAGTTCCACCTGTATGTCATTTCAATTCAACAGATGAGTAGCATCATGTAGATACTTTTTTAAAACAGAAATGTGAAAAACATTATGGATTCTGAAATTAGATGGCAGAGCCAACTGATATGTAATAGGTCCAATCCTTGATAGGACCTCAAATGGTCCATAGTACCTTGGTGCCAGTTTAGCACAACTCCCAAGCTTAAAAGAACTTTGCTTGGGTTTTACCTTTACAAAGGCATGATCTCCAGCTTGAAATTCTCTTTCAGTGCGTTTCAGAGCTACATAACATTTTTTCATATCTTGTGAAACTTTTAAGTTGCCTTGTACCTGTTTCACATATAGCTCCATCTCTTTTAACAAATATGATCCTAACATTACTTTGTCCACAGGGTTATTCCGAGAAATAGGAGTACAACATTTTTTTCCATATAAAATCTCAAATGGACTAAGTCCAGCAGATGCTTGATAATGATTATTGTATGCAAATTCAACTAAATACAAATAGTCTTCCTACTTAATTGGCTGATCTTTAACATACATTCTTAACATGTCTTCTAAAATATAATTAACCCTTTTATTTTGTCCGTCATTTTATGGATGGAAATAAGTACTAAAATTTAATTTAGTATTTAAACCTTTAAATAATGTTGTCCAGAAATTTCCCGTAAACTTGGAGTCTCGATTATAAATAATTACCTTTGGAATCCCATGTAAGCGAAAGATTTGCTTCATAAACACATCTACAATATTAGCAGCTTTGAAAGTAGTCTTGACAGGAATAAAATGAGCATATTTACCAAGTTTATCCACAACCACCATTATTGAGTCATTCTATTTCTGATTCTTAGGTAAACCTATAATAAAATCAATACTTATAATTTCCCATTTCCATTCCAGAATTGGCAATGGCTGCAATAGGCCAGCTGGGGGTTGATGTTCAGCCTTAATGGTCCGACATTCAAAACACCTGGCTATGTACTCAGCCACTTCATTCTTCATGTTGGGCCAAAAATAATCCTTCCTTAACATAGTTATCATTTTCTGATAACCAGGGTGTCCTGAATAAGGACTTTTATGAACTTCATCCAAAATCAGCAGTTTAACCTTTGACACATTAGGTACATAAATTATGTTTTTATAAGTCATTAAGCCCTTTTTATTAATGCTGTAATCTATTATTAAATTTTCAGATAAATTTTTAGCAACTTTATCATGCAATTTTTGATAATTTTCATCTTGCTTAATTCCTTCTTCGATCTAATTTTCCAGATCTGTCTTAAACATGCCGATTGCTACCACATAACTTAATTTGGCATTTATGCTCAAGGAATCATTAGCTTTGTTTTCTTTACCTTTAATGTGTTGGATTTTGAAATCGTACTCACTAAGGAAATCTAGCCATCTAGCTTTCCTTGCGTTAAGATTTGTTTGATCCAACAAGTATTTTATGCCTTTATTATCTATCATTAATGTGAACTTTCTTCCAATCAAGTGATGGCCCCACATTTTCAGTGCATGTATTCTGCCAGCTCTAGATCATAAGTTGCGTAATTCTTTTCGTAGATTTTTAACTTTCTAGACTCAAAAGCAATAGCATGACCTTCTTGAGTTAATACCCCATCAATTCCATTGTTGCATGCATCAGTGCATACAACGAAGTATTTTTTAGGATCATCAATTTTTAATATAGGTGCTGTTGTTAATAAATCTTTTGAAATTCTTAAAACTTTCTTCGCATTTCTGATCCTAGACGAATTTCTTCCCTTTCTTCTGCAAAGAAGTTATGGGATTCACAATTCTAGAGAATCCTTCAATAAAATTTCTATAGTAACCTATTATTCCTATAAATGACCGTACATCAATTACGTCTTTAGGGACAGACCACTCATTAATTGCTCTTATTTTATCTAGGTCAACAGAAATTTCGTCTTTAGAGATTATGTGACCTAAGTACTGTATTTTATCTTTATAAAAGTCACATTTACTGAACTTAGCATAAAGCTGATGTTCTCTTAACACCTGCACAATTATTCTTAAATGTTTGTCGTGCTCTTCTTTAGTTTTTTAATAGATTAGAATATCATCAATGAACACAATTACAAACTTATCTAAGTACTTATGCAGAACATTATTCATCGAGCACATGAACACTGCCGGTGAGTTAGTTAGCCCAAAATGCATAACTACGAACTCGTAGTGCCCATAACGACTTCTGAAAGCAGTTTGGAAAATGTCTTCATCCTTTATTCTAACTTGATGATATCCAGACCTTAAATCAATTTTAGTGAATATCTCTGCTCCATGTACCTAATCGAATAGATCGTCAATGTGGGGCAAGGGATATCGATTTTTAATTGTCATTTTATTAAGTTGAAGGTAATCTATCCATAGTCGCATGGTACCATCCTTCTTTTTAACAAAGATAACTGGTGCTCCCCAAGGTGACACACTAGGCCTTATGTAGTTTTTATCTATCAATTCCTTCAGCTAAGATTTTAGTTCATTTAACTCGAGAATATTCATTTTGTAGGGAGCCTTTGAGTTTGGTACCGCACCCGGGTACTAACTCAATGGTGAAATCAAGTTCGCTTTTCAGAGGTAGTCCTAGAATTTATTCCGAGAATACATGAGAAAAGTCTAATTATAGGTATGTCTTCCAGTTTTATCTTATCTTCTTTAGATGAACATTCATCATTAATAACATTCACAACAAACATTTTACAGCCATTTCTTGCAGCTCTCTTTGCTTGTAATGCAGAAATTTGTCTTACGGATGTTTTCCTAGGAATTCCTTTTACCGTTTCAGTATTACCTTCATTATTTAAACAAGTAAAAGACTTTTCATAACAGTTAAGTACTACTCTATGTTGTTCAAGCCAGTCCATACCAATCAACAAATCATATGACCCTAATGGAAAAGCATTCAAATTAACTTGCGTTTCCAGCTGACTCATAAGTACATCACAACTTTTGACAAATTCTGTAACCTTTCTTTTAGTGCATGTTGCTAGTTGAACTAACCATTAAGTATCAATTTTTTCTACCTTTAACTTGCAACTTTTCACTAAATCAGGTTAAACATAACTCTAACTTGCACCTGGATCTATTAGAATGGAAATATATTTGTTTTGTATCATACCTTCGATTTCAACCATAGACATTTGATGGTCTGGTTGACAATTTTCCAGCGCTGCATTTATCCTGTGCATTGCTCTTGCTATATCACCAACTCCACGCTCCGCTTGTATGGTGCAAATGTTGTTGACCGTATTTATGTTGCGTGGGAATTGAGCTCTAGTATGCGGTCCACCGCAGTCATAACACTTCAAAGGTGACCTCTGTTCAACATTTCTGGTGTTGTTATTATTATTGTTGTCATTATTGTTAGGCACATTCCTTGCAGCAGTAAATTCTGTGGTGCATTACCCCTGTAATTATTATTACTTGAAAAATTTTTGTTATTAAAATTTTTCTTAAAACTTCTAGAATTATGATTAAAACTTTTCTTTTTATGCTCAAAATTATTAGCCTTATTACTTCTCCAACTCAATACACCTCCTCTTCTATTGTTCTGTTCAAAACAGAAATTAGCCTTCCTCATGGCTTCTTCAAGAGTTGAAGGTTTATCGTACTCAATTCTGTCATTTATGTGGAAGAGTAAACAACTTAGAAACCTTTGTATCTTAGGTTTTTCTTTACCTAGGTAAGGTACATACCTTAACAAGCTGAGAAACTTACTGCATAACTCCTTCATGGTCATTGAACCCATCTTTAAATCATAAAATTCTTTTAACTTATCTTCGTAGTATTGTTCGAATAAAAAAAAATTCCTAAACATGTTCTTAAATGCACTCGATTTTATGTCTTTGTCCTTAAGATTTTTAACTCTTTTGACATCTTGCCACCAAATGTTTACCCCTCCAGTCAAATTGTATATGGTCATCTTAGCTTTTAATTGAGAGGAGTAGTTATAAATCTGAAAGTACTTCTTCATTCCGGACAACCATGCTTCAGCTGCCTCTCCCTTTTCATTTTCACCATTAAAAGTTGGGGGTTTTATCTTTTTAAACTCTCTTGAAATTTGTTCATAATTTTTACATCTTTTCTTAGGACCACAGTCACTGTCACTACTGTCCTAATCAGAATTATATTTTCTACGATATATTTCATCATCAGATTCAGAAGAGGAAGAGTTACTTTCAGTTTTATAATATTTAGCTTTCTTATCTCTGGGTTTGTAGGACATCATTCCAGATTCAGTTTCTACTTTTGTTCTCTTATCTTTTTCATATTGATGGTACTTTTCGAGCATAATCTAATTTAATTCCTGTTGTGGTCTTAAAATTCTTTCGTTTTATTCCTTAACACTTTTTATTTCAGATTTTAAGTCCTTATCCGTATGTAATAATTCAGATGATTGATTATTGAGTTCTACGTAGATTCCTTCATTAATATTTTCCTGTCCATTATTATTACGTTCGTTATGAGGAGATCTATCATTTGATGATTCTTCTGGTATATCCATACCTGCAAATTAAACGTCAAACTGTTCTATATAGAAAAAAAAAATTTAAATAAAAGTCAGCAACTAAACTTTCTATTTTCATTTTCGGTTTTGCGCGTGTGAGCCTATTTCAGGCCTAGAGTTTGAACTCGCGCTCTGATACCACATGTAACAACCCCAAAATTTACAAAATTTATAAAAATTTCCTAGTAACTTTCAATGCTATAAAAGATGTGCGGGAGTAATAAAATGTCAATCTACTAAACTGGCTCTACTTAAACACTTCTATATTTTGAAATATATTACGTCATTAATTTAACTATTGATTCTGATTTTCTTTAAGTATGCTAACAGTTTCCCTTGTTGATGATGAAGGGGTCCTATGGGGCACCCCGAGGCTTACTTAGCTATGTAGCTAAAGCATGTGAACTTCCTATGTTGCAGGTTGCACGTAAGAGAAACATATTTTTGAAGTGTCAAGAAGGACTCCTATTTTGCTTCAGTTAGTCTTCAATTTCTTTAAAGTTAACCTTGCAGTGGTTTCCGGGTGAGATCTTTCAGCTTGATTTTGTTTATAATTGAGTTGTATGCACGATCTTAAAAGCTTAAGCATTCTAAGTTCTTTCTTTATGCTATTAAAGAGTGAGGTAATTGTATCAAACTAAAAACATTGTTATTAAACCAGAGATGTCTAAGATCCTACTCTAGCAAATATCACGTGTAAGCATGTATTTTATATGAATAGATCAATGTATAACTCTTATGCTAATACATGCATAACTCAAAAGATAGCATTCTCGTGCCGACTTGACAAAGCCTATTGTTGAGAACTATATACTTCTTTCATTCCCATGCACTAGCTATGTGATAGAGTATTACAATGCTATAGATAGTGTGATTACCTACATAATAATATTATATAGTATAATAGTCTTCACACCAAGACAAAAGATAGATCGTAGAAATAATCTACAATAAGTGGGTAGACATATAATGTTAAACACCTACAAAAAGGAAACCAAACCAATGTTGTGAAAACCTTAACATGGTGTTAGACGACCTTTACCTAAAATATATCATAATATATTCATTAACTTTGATAGTTAGGATTATAACATACGATGTCGTAAAATAATATCCAAGTGTGGATTGATAATCTAATGTTTGATCGTTGGAACGATAACAGGTAACAAAAGGTGGTGATTGAGAAATTAAAGTACATTAAAGTTGTTTGTAATGGGAATCTCGTTGGCATCCAACGTGGCAAACATTTCACGTGGGAAAAATATTAGTTGTGGGGATGCATTTATCACTTGGAGACTTAATACGGGGAAGGCATGACCTAGGGTTTCATTATGCAAAGGGTGGTTTAGAGGAGGGGTCGATAGCCCTGCGAGTTTGTAGGGTTTGATAGAAGGGTTTTGGAGGCACCCTTCTGGGTTTTGAACCTGTGACCTGATACTTTAAAAGTCTTCCTCAGTGTTTAAGTAGAACCGAGCCACTCCTTGGTTGCATTACTAGTATTTGTAGTGTTTTGGTGCTCCATCAGTTTACAAGTGCGGGAGTTCAGCGTCAGGTTTCAATGTTTAAAGGGTAAGTTGCGAAACCTTAAACAATTTGCAAAGTATGTTTAAATTATCAGCATTCCAATTTTCTTGTGTACTAAACAGTTGTTGTTTGTAGATGCAGGTGATTCCTTCGCTTTGGTTTGGTAATGAAAAGGAAAGTGTAGGATGGTAGCTCGACATCTTGGTAAGCCTCGACGATACCTCGTGGCCTTTCAAAGTTCTTCGAGCTAGGAAACTTGGCTAAATGCCGTTTTGTGTTGGTTGTTCGCGCTTCCGTTTGATGTTGGGGTTTATACAAACAGTAGTTTTTAGGTTCATTTTGATCCATTTGGCACAGCACACAGAGGATGACCCTCAACCTATTTGCTTCTTGTTTTCACGCTGCAATTTTTGCAAGCCGGTAATGAAATAAACATAAGTTTGTAATACTTTGTTATGTTGTTAATTTAACTTGGTAGTAGGGTTTTTGCATAGCTAAGTTTTAAAATCAGAAAGGTTTATTAAAAGAAAACTTTGTTTTAAAGACCGAGCTAGAGAGCTTTAGCCTCGGTAGTCGATGTAAACTGGTGAATGTTTGGAAAAAGAAATGATGAGGGCTAAGCCCGTTTTTTATATATAGTTCTTATGGAAAAACTTAATAGAAAATCCGAGTGCAGAATGTATGTATGCTTAGGTTGAAGTAGAAACTATGTTATAAATTGTGATAAACGTTGAAATTGTAACAATTGCTCGAAACGGTTTAACACTTGGCTCAAAATATTTATGAAAGGATTCTTGGACTTGTAATTTGATACTGCTTTTGTGCTTTGTAACTGTGAGCAATGCTCTAGGAACCTGCATTATTTTAAATCAATACTTTGTTTTAAGAAATGTTGTGTTTTGATTATGGCCGTGAGCCACGGGCTAAAAGCCTTGTTTTTGTGCATTCGACTTTGTACCTGTTTGTATAGGATGTAAGCTTCGTTTGAAACCCTGTCAAAAAGATAAGGTTAAGTCCTTTGATCGTGAGCTGGTTTCGAACCCTATCCATACGAAATACTTATTTTTTTTTTCTTAAAGGTTATGTGTTTCGATTCTTGTTTGTTTTGTTTAATAGTGTTAATATGTTGTAATATAAAGAAGTTGTGAGGGTTTCGAGCCCACAAATTTTAGGTATGCAAGTGCCTTCTAAGGGTTAAACTCTGTCTTGGATACTCCCTTCATTTTCCAGCAAAAGGAAATGTGTTATAGTTAGGGATTTGCATTTAACTATCTAGGATTGGAACCTTAGGGTTTTTTTAGTTTGCAATAGAAATGTTTTAAATTTATAACTACAGTTTGATGTTAAAGTCAAAATAAATGACATGAATGACGCGGATGAGATAGTACTATACAACAATGCTGTTGTTTATAAATGAGAAGAATCTGTTTAATGATATAAGTACTTTGTAGCAGTTTTTTGTAATTAGTAATGTTTATTTTACAGCTGCTATAATTCATAAATGTTGATGAAATAAGATAGTACAGTTTGGAAACTATAATGTATTAAAAGAATTGATAAACTACTGTGTATTAAACACCTATGGTAAGGAAATAGTTAACCTGTAACTAAAACCTCTAGATTTATGCAGAACCTAGAATTGTTTGAGTTTCTGTTATTTCTTCTATGGTAAAAGAAAACTATTTTTACTATCTGCATATCGAATATGTAACTACAATTTTCTAAGACTGAGAAAATAAGATATTGTTAAATTTGCAAAGAAAACAGAGAAAGGGAATATAATATAGTTAATCTATTCATTCATCATACTCACTTCATTATCATTCATCTATTTTAATCTTCCTTCCCTGTACTAGAGTACGGTACAGAAAAAAATGCATGGAAACATGCAGGGAAGGAAATTAATTCTATCACTTTCATAAAGACATCTTCATCTAATTGCAAAGTTCAGAAATTTCAATCATTAAAATCTGAACTAAGGTTACTAATAGTACTTAGTTAATAATCCTAAACGAAGAGAGATGAAAACAGTAAGAGATAACTTAGATGAAATTAAAATAGCAAGTAGAACCTTGTAAGTGAATAGGGTGGACAAAAACCCAAGGAGGCATGTTCCTCCCAACCTTCTCGAGAAGAAGTAGCCAAACTACTTGCCTCCTTTGGACCCCGATCCTGTTTACTGAACCACTAGGTAGAAGACTCTGTGTAGAAGCAAGGCACTCAAATTGTATAACCAGTAATCAATGGAGACTTGCCAAAAACTCTCAAGCTCTGCACTAAGCAGTAAAAACTCTGCACTTAGTAGTAAACAAGGCAGGCTTACACCATGATGAAAAACCTAGACTTCCCCTCATCGAATCTCTTATGTGCATATAGCAGAACCACAAGGTAAATTTCCTCGTGAGGAAAAGTGTTGAACCTCAGTCCAAATTCGATATCTCTTAAAAAGATGCCTAGGTCTTTTTGGTGGTCAGTTTTCAATAAATGAGCCTCAAGTTCCAGTCCCATCTTTCAGGAAACTATGACCACAATGCAAGGGAGTTGTCCCATACCAACAGTTAGTTACTTGCCTCATGATGCTGCCACTTTTTCATTGCCTTCTACCCCTCTTTCAATAGTTCTAGTTTGGTGAGTGTCTTCTATTTTATTTCTTTAAATAATAATATTGTACAATTAGAGTCATCCTTCTACACTTGTCCAAATACAAAACTTTACATTAAAAGTTAGGATAATGTCTTCTTCAAACAGAAAATGTTTTCAGCAAAGGGGTCTGCTACATTTACAGCTGCAGTTGTTTGATGTTAAGTAATCACCTTGAAATATTGACAAGATACTATCCCAAGATCCATTCCCGCCTGTTTCTAATGTATCATGTGGCTCTTTCACAGCGTGTTGCTAGTTTTGGCATTACACTGCATGTAGCTATGTTCCCTGTGCTGCATTGATTATTTTTCTTGTTATTGGGTGCGTAGGTTTCACATTGGTAAAGGTGAACGAGGATGACGAGGTATTTCAAATATTGAACAACCTAGTTAAATTCCATTGTCCATTCACGCCATTTATGACTTCAATGGCTTTATGATCCTCGTGAGTCGTTTGAAGTAAAGAAAACGACTTCATTTTCTCCATACGGATTTTATCAAAAGTTCTGATACATTTCATGTTGTGACAGTTTTATCTTTTTATGACACCAACAACACATGAGTAGGTCCACGCCAACCATGTCACGGGGGAGTGAAAGTACAATATATGGAAATGGCTGTCGCAAACCAACAAGATCTTTCGGAAGCCGCTGCTGTAGATAGATCTGGACTCATTTACCAGCTGCAGATACACGAGCATAAGATTTCCGAAGTAAGCAGAAGGAAATGTGTGGTGCTGTGTTTTGATTTGGTCATTTGAGTTGTAGTTGTTTGATGTTACTTAATTGCCATAAGCATTTCAGGTACAGAAATTTGGAATGAATTTGAATTACCCAATATTCTGTATATTTGTAATTTGGAATGAATTTGAATTAGCCAATATTCTGTATATTTGTAATAAGGATATTGATGGAAAATTAAAGTTTGAAAATCGATTAAAAAAAAACAAACTTAAACACTAAAACATAAATACCATTTAATTTATAGTTTCTTATTAAAATAATTATTAATAAGCTTATGGGAGATTATTAAAATTATAATTTTTTGTTTTTTAAATATATTTTATTTTATTATGGAAATGTTTATATACATTTATAGTATATTTTTTAATACTAAATTTTTTCATTACTTAATTTTTCCATATCAATCATATTCGCATCCTAGTTAAATTATGCTACTATGCTTGAATTATAGAAATGATGACGTGCATTCCAGTCTCCTTGCCTTCTTGGTGTATCGTTTGGGTCTTTCACAGCGTTCCGCTCGTTTTGGCAGTACACTTCATGTAGATGTGCTCCCCGTGCCGCATTCACTATTTTGCTTGTCACGGACTCACGGGTTTGGTCGTATTATCGTTGGTGAATGTGACCGAGGATGAGGCGGCTTTTTATTTCACAGAGAACGGCTACATGCTTCTGCAAACATCAATGATGACAATCACTTGTTTGTTGCTGACCTAAATCCAAAAGTTTTCATATTATCACGTTACAAATTTATCTTAATACACCACCCACAACACATAACTAGGTCCACGTCAGCCATCTACGCGGGATGTTAAAGGCCAAAATCATCCAGATCTTTTGGATATATATATTTTACATCGCTAGAATGGAAACGATTCATGGTGCTCTTATCACAATGATTATCATGTTAGTCACAAGATATCATAAGATAAGATTTAGGAAATTTGGAGTTTTGATAAAAGTGTTTGGAAAATAATGTATGGAGTCATAGTATATTTATAAATTTACATCTTTGTTACCTTTGTTATAATCTTTTTTATAATAATTTTTTTTTAAACTTTTTAATAAGTCAAAATTATGTTAATATAGAAATATATTATTCTAAGTCTTTTGAACATGGAAATAGAGTTTTACATTAATTTAAATACTTCACTTTTTTTTTTCTCAAAGATGAAAAGACAAAAATTGGTATTAATAAATGTTAATTACCACCACCATTATTATCATCATCAATAATAAAAATAAAAATATTAAAAATGATAAATAGAAAAAATATAATTAATTGAAAATAAAATAAAATAATAATAAAAATAAAATGACAATTTTTAAAAAAAAAGGGAGTATCTATTTATAGATATTTTGCAAAGGGGGTATCTATTGATAGATATATAATGGAAAGCATAACAACATGAAATTTAAAATTATCTATAAGATAAGAAGGGATAGGTTAAAAAAATTAAAATAGAACAAAGATATTCGACATAAATTCGACACGAAGGTGGAAAAATAAAAAGGCTAAAATTTTTTATTAACTTAAGTATAGGTTTTGTTAAAAAAAATGATGATTTTTGGAAAACATATACGTTACCAATTATCCATTTTTAACCTTGCATATCATACTTATGTTTTAATATTTACTAGTTTATATTATCAAAGAATGGTAACCATTATATAGTGATATGAACTTTACATATATGAAGAAAGATCTATGTTATTAAGGTTAAAAATTTAAGAAAAAACTATAAAAACATTTTGCATCTTTACAAATTTGAATTCTTACATATTTGAAGATTAAATAGAAATGTAACTATTACATTTAAAAATTTAATTGTACATATTGAATAAATATTTCATTTATATTTTAATAAAAATAATCATAAATCTACCGTTTATCCTTCGTCTCTATAACCTCATGTCACTCTTGTCTATAAAGTTCTATACTTATTAATTGCAATTATATTCAATGAAAGTACCAATTTCTTTAGTAAAATTAGAGTTTTCATAATAGTGCAACCACTTTGTACTTATGGCAATAATCCGTTTACAGTACATCCCTCCTTTGAAAGGGAAGCCAATTATTATTGGATTTTTTATATTTAGAAGGAGTATTTGTTTCTTCAAGTTGCACTTTTCGATTATTGTTATTTTATAATGGATTTGTTTAAAAATTTGATGAGACTTTTCATATTTTTCAAAATCTGAATTTAACTATGTTTAATGGCGATTATGACAGTAGAAATGGATTGAACATCATAATGGGCACCCAAAAATTCAAATTTTGAGATTTTTAACCACTTTTTAAAAGTTCTATTGGAATTTTTCAAAATGGTGCCGAAAAAATCATTTTTTTCCATTCGAAATCGTAGAACTTTTAGACTACTTGTTTCATAATGGTGTTCGTTTAATTGATGCAAATTAATCATTTATGTCATCCAATCATTGTTGCTCTCAATATTTTAAGTATCTTGATTTGTTTTGTTTTTTTGTTATTATATATGAAATGCCGTAATTTTATTTTTTTCCTTTATTTCTTTTAGAATAAACTTGTCCTTGGAATAGGAATCTTAATGATATAATTTTTTATATATGTAACATTGAAAAAATGTATTTTTATTATTAAGAATATTAACTCATAAAAAAAAGTGTACAATCATTTTATGTGTCAAACTCTTGCTCATATCCACTCAACAAATATTTTTAAAACCCATTTTTAAAAGTAAATCCCCAAATATTTGATCTAGTATGTTCAAAAACTCTCAAATGAAGGTATAGCTATAATAGGAAGTGTGTAGTTAAACAATGATATTCTCTTGGCTAGCACAAAGAAACCACCTCAAAAGTTTATACACAATCAACAATGTTGAAAAATTAAAGATAAAAAAACCTTCAATGCTTCTTCCAAATAGAAGCATATTTAATACTGGAAGGAAGAAGTCATTGAATCTATCAATGTCAAAGGAACCACTTCAAAAACTTTTAAATAATCAAATGTGTTGAAGAATATAACAATAAATAAATATTTAGAGAATAGAATATAACAATAAATAAAAATATTTAGAGCATAGATATACCTCACAATTATCTCTATATTGAATAAATACATTTGTACAAACATGATGTGGGAGACAAAAAGCCATTGAATTTATAAATGGTAGAAGATTATCTATATTATCATAGTAGATTTATAACTTCTATCTACAAAGATTTGAGATTTCATAGCTTTTTTTATTTCTCACCATATCCTTGAAAGACATGATGTCTGAGGATGGAAATACTTCATTTCCCATTGCTCCACAACAAGTTGATAGATGAAATTTTGGAAATGGCATAAATAACATACTAGAATTACGGTTTAACTTCAAACAATTTCCTTTAAGTATATATATTCACTATATTCAAATTTTCTTTTTCATATATGTAGTTATTTTATTTTCGTAAATTTAATTATGTTCTCATCATATTCATTCTAATTACATTTTATTTTCAGACTAATTTTGACATTATACTTCTAGTATTTATATTTCAATTTCATTTGATGTTGTTTATTCTTATTCTATTTCAATATGTAAAGAGATTCACCCTTCATCTCGTGATTGCACAAATCAATGCAAATAGTTTGCTTAGATCTATATTATCCATAAATCAAATGCAATCAATCATTTTCATTGTATGATGGTTAAAATCAACTAATGAAAATGATTGTCACTATAAGTTGAATCACCACACGATGAAATGCCTAGAGGAAAGGGATTATGGGATTTTACCTATGGTTAAATAAATTTGCTAACATATAAGGTATATATAAAAATGAAAAACAAAAATACCAAGATCCATTCATTTTATTATTTTCCTTATTAATATAAGACGAATTAGAGCCACTTAGCTATATGTTGTAGACCTCCTTGACCTCCCCTCGAAATGTGATGCAGGCCATCCGAGTCTCCTTTCCCAACTAAAAACTTCGGTACCACTCTCCTCTGAGCCAAACCCCTTAGCTACAGCTAAGGGCCCCCGAGCTTCCCAACCAGTAAGCTATGCGAATGTAAATTTCTTCGTCAGTAGAAAAATTCTCAGTAGAAAAAATATATTTTCGTCTCAAATTTTTACTTTATTTTTTAATGCTAAATTTTTAATGTTAATTTATATTGATTAGTTAGGAATTGTGGAGGGTTTTCCATTTTTTTTCATTTTAATATTTTGTACAGCTGAAAAGGAAGAAACATGAGGTATTTCTCCCTCTCCAATATTTCTTAGTCTATCTCATGAGCTCGCTTACTGGTATTGACATTTTGTGGCCCTGATATCCAAACTTTTTTAGCTTTGTTTAATCCATCTCATGAATAATATTGTTCAAGTTGTGCTTCTTTATTCTTGAGCTTGCTTAATGTTGGTATCGATGATTACATAGCAATGGCACGACGGAAATTTTAGTGAGATGCTCATAGTGGAAAATGAATGAGGTCACACTAGTGAAGAAGAGGTAGGAAATAGGCATTCTTTGTTGCACACAGTGTTTAGTGTTCTTTGGTTGAGGAAGGTTTATTTGGATTGAGCTTGGTCATGAATATTGGAGGTTTTTTTTCGTACTTTCCATGTTTTCTTTGAATTGGTCAGAGAGAAACAATCTTAAGCCTTGCTTAGCCATTCAGGAGACAAAATTTACTCTCGTGGGACCTTGAAGCGGAATTAGAACTTTGTTAGAGGGGATAATTAGAGGGGAAAAAAATAACATGGTCACATGGACTGAAAGAGGCTGCTCAGACAATCGGATTCATTCACGGGCATATCCCATGATATGAATACACTACTGTGGAGTGAGAATGGATCATCGAATGAGAGCCACGAAAGCGTTAGATTCTTGTTGCAGAGGGCGAGGATAGATGGCACAAATTGATTCCTCTCAAGGGACAACAACCATCAAATATGAGGGATCCTTCCATGCTTGTCCTAGAAACATTCATGGATTAAAATGATAGAACGAGTGGATGGAACATATATTTAAGGAACTTTTTCATCCTTGGCATAATATGGAACATGTAATTTGTTGTTGTCACATCAATCACTAAGTTTTTTTGACCCAAAATAATTTGCTACAACCTATGGTCGACTATCCGACAATTCCAATCTTTTTTTATCGTTGGTAGGATATCGGCTAAAATCCGACATAGTTCAAGACGTCGGATATTAGACTACCATACCTCGTCGATTAACCGACTTCCTCCAGCTTCACAGGTAGTCGGATAAGCGACAACGTTAACTTCCAATATGTGTCGGATACCATCCTTTTGCCATCGATTATGCATCGGTTTAGTCATCGGTTAAGTGATGTGTTTGCCATAAAAAAAACGTCAGTTCCGATGTTCCGAGCCATCGGAAGTATAGCACAAGCATAGGATATCACCCTACAATCATCGGATAGGTTGTAGGTTAAGCAATGTGGATAACATAGCAAAAAAAAAGGATCCGACGTACCGAGCTGTTGGAAGTATTGCAAAACCGTCGGATATTACCCTACGGTCGTCGGTTAAGCGACTACCAAATACATTTAAAAAAAAATAGCATTTTTCAAATAAATTTTTTCATACTACAGGAAATCAATATATTCTATCTCTATTGTGGAAATATGTAGAATAATTACACACAGACATATATATATATATATATATATATATATATATATATATATATATATATATATATATATATATATAACTGAGAACCCCATTATGCTCTTCCCATTGTATTAGTAGCGGAGTAGCCTAAGGGAATAGAGCCATTGTAATAAAGCCATTGTATTAGAGTCATTGTATTAAGTGGTGGAGTCAATCATTATTCAAGTGGACCTACAGGCTAGTGGGTGCCTATTAAGGTGGCACAAAAGACTGTACTCTAAGTCTCAAGTGCTAGTGTCTATGGAACTTACTTTATGGACTACAGGCTTTCCACGTAGCACAATAATAGGACTAGGAAGTTATGTAACATTGTGGCATATTCGTCACAAAGAGATGGTAGTGGGCTTCCATTGTGTCAAGGTACTCTTACCTAACTTCTCTAATTTGGTATACTGAGGAGTTTGTATATTCATGTATGAGATCATATTCTTTGAATAAGTCTCATTAGATAGTTAATGGGTAGTTAGCATCCTCAGTTCGGTTCGTACCCTGTTATTTTTTCGATGCAAACTATATGTTTTCTTTAATTTGCTGTTGAATTTAATTCCCTAGCGTAGGAGGAGCCATTATGGTCAAGTTGCATTCCTAAAAAAAAGATGAAGATTCACAACAAGCAGCATGTATCTAATTGTTTTCGGTGTATGCTAGCTTAGTTGCAAATATCATGCTTCAAAAGAAGCCAACCTTGAATGGTAAATATACCAATTTGGAAGGGTTTAATGTGAGGTTAAGGATATTGATTCCAAGGAAATTAAAGAGAAGGTTAAGGATATTGATTCTAGTGCATCATTTACTCAACCTTTGATGTTGTGGAAACTAGAAATTGGTTATGAGGAGCAACCAAAAATCACAACAAGCTCCAAGAAATTGTCAAAATTTAGACAACACATGAGTGGGTTGTAGAAAGCCAGCATCGTAGCCATTCATTGAGCTCCTCTCTATTTTGAGAATAATGGCATATTCTCTATTGAACAGGGCCAACCACGTGAAGGTGGAAGCTCTTATGCCCCCTCCCCCCCCCTCACATCACACTCAATTCCCCATACCCAATGCATGTACTTGAAAAAAACAAATATGTGCAAATTCATCCATATTTCATCATGAACTTTCATCCATTATTCATTCAATAAATGCTAACATTCACTAAACCATCGTTTCAGTCGATCAACACATTCATTCAATAAAAGATAATATTCAATACACCATTCATTAATCATTCAGTCAACGCATTCATTCAATAAAAGTTGAAATTCAATGAAGGTAACAGTTTACTACACTGAATCATTAAAACATTAGAACATTCATTAAACCATTCATTCATTCATTAGACTAAAAATAGTGGACGATATATTGTTATCAAAAATATTTAGACACTGTTTTTCCCATCCTTCCTTTTTATAAGGTTTCTTCTCTTCAATGGTATATAATCTATGAGAGGACCATCTACATCATCTGGAATTTCTCTTCTGGTTCTTGGTTCTTTAGCAGGCACTTTTGGTGATGTTTGCAATATCCTAGCTGATTGTTGTTCTAGACCTAGATTTTGCGGCAAGGGGTTCGGATTTGTTGCAACGATGTGAAAATGTTACATTGTAATATTTTGCTATTGTAATGACAAGTTTCTCATTTAAAACATTCATTACGAAGGTGTTTTTCTACCAGGTGTGACCAAATCGTGTTGTTGATGTTCTTGTCGAGTCTCAATCTGTATAGTTTCACCCTCTACATGCTCTATAGTTGAAATATAGTGAACTACAATTAATGGTCACCATTTGCAATGCTATACATAAAATTGTAGCATATGAATAAATTCATTGCTGGGATTTGAAGCTTGATCTTCGATTTGTTGTTGTCCCTCCTCGACACTAATGGGATCATTACTTTCCTGTTAAAAATAGAGTCAATATTTTACATCAAGTATTTGGAATGAAAATATTCCATAAGCGACAAATCTTCATTAAACTATATAGATTCTATATACCTGTGCACCGGATGGATTTGTACCACAAGACTACGTTTGCCCAGATAAGCTTCTTCTACATTCAACAACAGCCCCAAAGCCTTCCTGGAAGCCAAGATTCATGTCTTCATCTATGGGTACTTCATTGAATCGATCGACCTGCATATTTTCTTATCGTCGTTAATTAATATTTTACGGTGCAATAAAACGAAAAATAATTTTCAATTTATTATTTGTATTCATTGTTGGTTTCTTGAAACTTACAAACCATGCCGCCAAATTCGAATAACCACCAGGGCCAAGCTTGTGTTGACCTATTTTTTCTAGCCTTGCCTTTGTGGCCTTTTATGTGTCTGGTAGCCTATGCAAGTGTTGAAATACATTAGATGTTCCAAGTTCGATATAGAAATCAAGGATAATAAGGTTTACAATTACATTGTGGAAAGTATTGCATACCTCCCTATGCTTGGTGTTAGCTTGCCTTCTCTTCTCAGAGCCTTCTCCTTTCCATCTTCCACTAGAGCTCTCCACTCCATTGCTGGAATCATTGGTGGGCGCTCATACCTATGGTTTCTTTCAAGGTGTGTCCTATATTGGTCTCGGACAACCTTCACATGTTGACAAGCCTTTTTCAAGACATTGGCATGACTGAAGGTTTTCTCCCCGAACATGCCAACCAACCAATTAGAGAGTTCATCTTTTAAATGTTTCGGTTGTCTATCCCACCTTGTTCGAATGGTGGGCCCGAAGATCTCCAAGAAAAAGTCATTCATATGTCTATAGAAAACATTGTTTCCTGAACAACAATCATGCCATGATCATAATTAGTTGTTAAAAAACATTTTATCGGTATATTATAATGAAATTATAAACACTAATTAACCTTATCAACTATGATTAATTAACTGGGATCGTCGGTATCTTTATTGGGACGAGATCTTCGTCCACAAAAAATGTTGTCTCCAGTGTTCCTGTGCTTTTGACATGGGAAGATCCTAGAAATGTAGCTTGTTTGACATCAAAATTGATAGGGGCTTCGGTGTCGACTCCTTCTTGTGGACGATCCATTGTGTGTTGGTCAATAGCGGCTGTTGCGCTCACAGCGGGGGTCCGTGGTGTTTCGGAATGTGTTGCTGACTATTCGGTCGACAATAATGGTGAAGGATTCGAACTACGTGGTGTTGTTTCATCGTGATGTGAAGTCTCTCCATGAGCCTTGCTGGGGCCAACACCACCTTGACCAATATTGTGTGGTCCCTTATAATTCTGTAAATACACACCACGTCTTATACGTTCAATACTATCATATAAAAGAGAACATTATAAATATTTAAATGAATTATTCTATGATTCAAGATTCCTCAACTTACTCGCAAGTTATTAGATTTATGTTCCAACAATGCAATCCTTTCTTTATTTGCGCTTGTCTACGGAACCTTGATTACTAGAGAAAGGATTTCCGCAGTATATCTATTCAACAATTTCTCTGCCATCTTTAGCAGGTGTGTGAATTCACCAATTTTTTCGCAATCGTGAAGCGCCTCTGCCACTTCAGGGTCTAACAGAAAACCTTGCGATGGTGATTCATACTGCGATTCACTAGTGGGCTGCAACAAACATATATAAAGCACTACTGATTTCTCTATTGATAGATTCCAAATTTTATATTAACGTATATAACACATCTATCATGATAGATTCGTAAAATTACAACATGGTTTACATTATCATAACGAAACAAGTATATCACACGAAAAATACATAACAAAATTAACATTATGCTACATATTATATTGGTACAATTGAAATGAATTATACCTGTGACCTCGAGGATCGCGATCCACTCATTGGATCAATGGTCATAGGCGACTTGCCCTGATCTGCTAATATCTGGGAGCTACCCCTAACAACACCCTAATAAAAAAACATAGTGAAAGTCACCTAAACGATTCCAAAACTATTCATGAGAAAACACATCAAAAAAATTATTATTCATATTATATTTTTAATATTACGAAGATGTATACCCATTGCGCAGACCCTGGTAAGGCTGACCTTATGGAACTGTCCTGCATCAAAAACATAGACTAGAAAATTACGTAAACAAAACCAAAATATTCATTGAAACATTAATATAATGCTAAAACATTTTGACATATTTTAATTGTACAATTCAAATCAGGTCTACTTGTTGCCCCGAGGGTGTTGTTGTCTGATCAACATTCGACGGGTGTATTTCTCGATCAACGTTCTGCATCAGATATAAATTTCATTATATAAAACAAACCAAGTTATTAATAATGGAAAAAGAAAGCAAATAAAAACTCTTTTTTCTTATTATATTTGTACTATTAGAAAGATGTATACCTGCTCTGTCGAGGAAGAAGTTCTCCTCCGACCATTTGTTGGCAAGGATTTATCCCGATCACTGGCCTGCAAAGTAAATATGGGAAATTTAAACGAAATAAACTAACAAAAAATCCTTATGATGTTTGATTTATTACTAAAAGTTTGGGTAAAATGTTATATACTAACCTTGTTTGTATCTACTCGGTTGACAGGGTAATTAATAAGCAACTCGTCCCATGCAGATATTGTTTTAATAGCAACTACAAAAACACGGTTTCCTTCACGCCCCTCAAATTCGCAGTTTTGTTGCTTAATTGTAGACCCTGGTTGTGTATTGTTTATAAACCCCGCAATATTCCCTGTGGCCTTTGGCCTTCCGTCCATGTACAACATTCCTCCTTTATTTTGATTTTTGTCTTTCAATTGTAAATAGTTTGTTGACAATCCATAGCTATGCATACTTTTTGTATATCCGACAAGATGCATCAAATCGCTGTAGTTGTATATGGGTCCAACATACTCCATCAATTCTGTACATGTCCCGTAACCAACCAAGATGCAATCCATGGAAAACAACCCAAAACCATGTATCGACAACGGTGCAATTCGATATCTCCTCTTGTTCACACAAAAATCAATGTTCGATGGAGGAAGATCCTTCGGTACCCATTGTTTCAATAAATGTTTGTACCTCAAGGGCACCTCTTCATCGTCTTTTGTCTCATCACCATAGGAACATGCCCCCCCTTGACCGTGAAAAAATTCATTGCGTCTATGGAATCTTTTTTTGGCTTTTTGACATCTAGTTGATACAATTCTTCTAGACCTACTGGATGTCTCAATTTCCTCTAGCCTTCCTAAACTCCCCTCACTCGAGGAAGACAGATCATACAAATACCTATTTGGTTCTACCTGTACCATTGGAAAAAAGTTTAGATTTGACCGCAAGGCATAACGCCTCTTAAAAGTTGACGTGTATCACCTTTTATAATTTTACTTTATCCTCATTCCCTTTTGTCAACATGTAGGCATTCAAGTGATGATCGGAAGACAACCAATTTATCTTTCTTAAGAGTAGAAAGTCATGCAATATTTATGAGTTGTTTTTTACTATTTGATTTAACGCTACATCACACATGTAACACACATGTATCACACATGAAACACTACACATACACGTTACAGGATCTCTTCTAATGCTACAAGTCCTGGCTACTTAATGAAAACTATTTACCACATATTTGATTACCTTAGTGTAGACGTTTCTTGTAATATACTCAGAAGAGTTACTTTCAAAAATGACTATGCCTCTTAGATGCCAGACAACTCTAGGAACCAAGTGACCCTATGATAGGGCTAGTACAAAGCAGAGAGAGAGAGAGATGACTGGGCTATGGTACAGTCAACTAAAGAAATTCAGTGACAGTAAAAAGGCTCAGTACAAAGACCAACCAGTAAGGTACAAGTAAAAAAAAAGAATGGGTATAAAGACTCACAACCCTTGGGATTAACGGGGTGTACACTACCTCAAACATGGACAAACTACCATAGTTATAACCACAAGACCAAAAACATAAAAGGCAGTAAAAATCAATATATGTAATATCTCCTTGTAACTACCTCATATATGCAATATTTCCTTGTAACTACCTCATATATGCAATATATCCTTGTAACTACCTCTTGTAACTCAAATAGCACCACCAAAAGGTATGATAGCATGCAATCTTCCAAACTAAGGTCAGGAGGGTGGTACGAAGTGGGTATAAAGACATATAACAATTTGGAGAAAGTGGGTGTACCTCAAATGTGGACAAACTACCATAGTACCCACAAGACCTAGAACATAAAAGGTGGTACAAATCACAAGATATCCCAATATCAGTAAAACACCCAAAATGTAAAAGGAAAGGTACCAAAAAAATATTATCAACAAAATGAAAGGACCATAAGACAATCGACCAAGGTGGGGTACAACGATTCATCTCTCTCTCAAATGTACCATTGTTCCATATAACTTGAAAGACTGTCATCACAGTAAATGGAAAAGTCCACATGGGTGATGTGATCACGTGGTCCTCTAGACTACTCCTACGGTCAAGCGTTAGTGGCTCCATGAAGGGGTGTTCAATCCCTTCAGAAGACCATGTAACTCAACCATCTCGAAGACCTAGGAGAAGAGGACATCACACATCATCAAATAAGTATTGGTAACTACCGTGTATGAACTCAAAAACCCTAAAGCAACCGAGCATGCAGAAGGGGAGCTATGAAAATACAAGGCTCATAGGCCAAAAAAACAAGTTCAAAAACTATACTGGGACCGATGTTACAGTAAGCGAGCTGAAACAAAAGTGGCTAGAATGCCAACAAGTAGCACTAAAATAAAAAAGACCCTCTAAAAAGGTGAAAATGCAAGCAAACTTCCTAACTAGGAGGTAGAGACCTCGACAAATGGTATCCTTCACAAGGTGATGAAATCCAAGTCGAACAATATGAAGTGAGAGACCGAATTTGAAGGATATCCCTCTACCGAAAGGGATCCTGGGTAAAAGAGCCCTAGTAGAAAAGTCACTAAGCTACCTCATTCATGACACGTCGGAAAAGGTTTTCGGCACTTCTGCCTTATCACCCTTGTATCACCAATATGGTGGCCAAAGAATACAAGGAAGACAATGATCGATGTTTCCTTAGGGCTAAGTGGAGTGCGGCATTCCACATAGTCTGTCCGGTTCTCAATCTCATGGCAGTTTAACCCCTGAAACAATAGGAGGCCCCTCCACAAACTGGTCGTGACCACGTCAACAAATACTAGAGGATTTCGGTTCCCTAAAGACAACGACCATGTCTCAGATGAAAAATGACAAGGGGGAATTATTTGGATGCCTATCCCCGGTGTCCTACCTAACTACCAAATTCTTTTAATTTCCTCAAGTGAGGTTATGGTGTGTTTAGTTAGGGGGTGTAAATTTTAGTGGTTGTATTATTCAATTGGGTGATGGAAGTGAAACTCGTGGTGTGTTGACTGACTCAAACGATGCAAATGCATATGAATAAAATAAGCCTTTCCTTTCAATGAATTCTAGCTAAGGTAAGGAGAGAGTTCTTTCAAACTATAACTACTCTTTCAAATTAAATGAATCCATTAACAATAACTTTCTTCTACTTCTAATGACTAAAATGCATGACAATGTTTAAACCTAATTAGCAAGCATAAGCATGACATTGTGATATTGTGAATAATCGTGTATGGTAGGACACATTATTTCAATTTAAAACCCATTTAATGTACGTTAGGAGACTTAAATTACAGAATGATCTCATAAGTATAAGGCCAAGAATATTTGTCTCAGTTGGGTGATGGAAGTGCAACTCATGCTATGATGACTGACTCAAACCATGCAAATGCATATGAATAAAATAAGCCTTTCCTTTCAATGAATGCTAGCTAAGGTAAGGAGAGAGTTATTTCAAACTATAACTACTCTTTCAAATTAAATGAATGCAACAAGTGTTCAAGTTCATTCATGGGACCTAAAGGAGAACTTAAGATATACTCAAGTCATGCAAATGAATTCATCACATAAAACAAAGTGATAATAAAAACAAGGAATTGTACATATCCATGTTCATAATTCTCTAGGAACACTTATAACATCCTTCAATCATTCTTCACAAAAACACAGGGATCGTAGAAACAATAAACTGCATATAAATCTTCATGAGCTTAATAAAAAAACAGTAACCACAACTTGTTTTTTTATGACTATAAATACAAGAGTATCCTAATAATGAGCAAAAAAATCCTTTAATTTTACATCATGAGCAATACATCCTTTAATTTTACATCATGAGCAATACTAATTGTTTTCCCTTTAACTTGCATTGAGTACCTTGACATGAATTCCCCCAAGCTACTATATTCTAAGTGTTAAAGCTGCTACAGTACTACCCTAGTCTAAGACTAAAATGGCCACAATCCAAGTCATGATGGTTTGATTGAAGTGTGAAGTATGACGATGCATGCTTACCTTTTATGAATTTACTAACCTTGATGAATGATACAATGAAAGCCAATTTTAAGAAGATGAAGACTTTAAAACAAACCATAATAGCCTGAAATACTTCCTAAACCAGAACAACAAAAATGGGTAAGCAAAATCGAAGTTTTGTTTTCCGTCGAGGTGGCTTACAAATTAATTTAAATTTGACTGCAATGGCACCAACCGTAATTTTAGGCCTATATAATTATGTTCCTTTTATATATATACGTTTCTAATCCGTTAAATGTTTCGTTACTTTGTACCCTGGGGCCACTTTCTGGAAATTATCATCTTCAAGCAGCCTCGACGGAAAACGGAACTTCGATTTTGCTTATATCATGATGTTAACGGTGTTATAGGATCTATCTCACATGGTTCTACTTCATGATGGGATGGGACCAATTAATCTTACTTTCAAAACTCATATGGTGGCAATGATTGATACATTCTCATTCCTCACATTCTACACTGCCCAAACTTTTCTAATTGTATGAAAATTGAAGCTTTCAATTTTATCCAAACCATGTAAGGAGAACTTGACCTAATTGCAATTTTTATAATCTACATGGAAGGGTATGTCAATTTATAGAAAGGGCAATTTTTAGCCATAGTATAGTTATCAACCTAATCCTTCACATATCAGGGAAATCTAATTTATAGAGACAGGGCAATTTAAAGAGGATGATGATTTCGTTGGCATCCATACCAGATTGATCTTTAATTTGTTGTTGATTTATTTAACACGCAGACCGTATGACTTGAATCTAGGTGAGACCCAATTCTGCAACAAATTTCAAAAGATAGAAGAGCAAGTTGAACTCACCCATATTGTTTTTCCTAGCCCCCAAGTAGGATTAATCTATGAAGAAATGGCTATTGGAGATATATAGAGAAAACCTGATCTTGCACTACTCTATGGAGCCTTGACAAGCCCCATGACAAAAACTCCAAGTCATATTTGGATTCACTGCTACTTCACTAATAACATAGGGAACCTTCAAAACTACAATGTGGGTGGCCTTAAGTCTTGCTTTTTGCATTCACGGTTTGGTTGGTTAACCTAACATCCCTCCAATTCACAACAAATTTTTGTGGCATTCATTTAATTTGGTGGAGGCTGAGGCATTCATTTCAAAATCAGAGATGGAGGCTGTTTCCATGCCAAGACTTGAGGAAATTTCAAAGTATGGTGATTTTAGTTTACAAAAATTACTACTTTAGGACTGTTTTGGGACTGAGGTCTGCTTAGTAGAGGCTACAACTTGTTATATGAGTTGAAAATTGGGTTAGGTTAGGGTTTGGAGTAGAAAATTAAAATATTTATACTTTAATGCATAAATAAATTCCTAAATCAATGCTAGAAACAAAATAGTACAGTTGTGACAAGGTAATATAAATTTAAACATAATTTTCATCTCTTTCAACTTTAACACTCCCAAAGGTCCCTGTGTTAAAGTTGAAGTAGACAAGGACAATAAATAACAACGTCATTAATAAAGTAATGAACAAGTTAAACAGAACTAACAACTAGCATCAGTAATGTTGGTTTAGACCTTCCTTATAATCAGATATATTTTTCAATAAACCCTTTCTGCAATAGCTGACAGCTACCAGGGATCAACAACGTATGCCCCAGCAAGGCCCATACGCTCAGAGTAGAGGCCAAAGACAGTTTGGATAGTCATGTTCCTATGGATACTGATTCTCAAGATAAGCATAATGACGGGGTTGGAACTAGTGGATTGTCTCTTGAAAATATGAGTAATGAACGCTTTCTAAAAGTAAGCATTTCACATGCCATGGTGTTTCTGCATCTGGAAATGGAAAATCCTGAAACTTGTAGAATATTTGTTGAGAAAAAGGGCATTGAAGCCCTTATGAGGTTCTTGAATCTTCCAAGTATTCCGCTATCTTCAAAAGGGATGTCTGTAGCTATGCACATGGTTGTAGTTTGCAAAGCATTCACACAACAACACTCAGTTTCCCTTGCAAGCGTATTTTGTGCTCATCTGAAGGAACATCTCAAGAGTAAATTAAATGTTTAGGATCATGTTGCAGGGACTAATTTATTAGCTGCAAAAGATGGACTGAATAGGAAAGTATTTTGGTGCTTGTTTGTGGTACAATTTTTTGTCTTTCTAGCTGATGATACTAAAGAGAATCGATGGTTGGTAGCATTAACGACAGAGTTTGGAAATGATAGCAAGGATGTGCTTCTTGATATTGGGATGATACATCAAGAAATACTATGGAAAGTTGCACTTACTGAGGATTCAAAGGCGCTTCTAAAGAAAGATGATGGCAATGTTTCCAGCAGTGTCACAACTGATTTGGATGCGCATGCAAATGAAATTGATGATCACTTGCCAACTTCTATTGAACACTCTATGGATCTTATTTTGAATCAACATGGGCAATCATCTGTTTGGAATGTTGCACATTTTAAATATAATAATTTGACCCAATTGCTACTTCATTCATAGGGGGCCTTTAAAAAGCACAATATAGGTCTATGGGCAGCTTATTAAAAGTAGTTATTTCCATTCTAGCCGTAGATTCCTATGGAGGTTTATATTCATTCAATACAAATAGGTGTTCCCTCTTCTACCTGCCCCCCTATGAAAAGAGGAATGAGTGCAAGTTTCTTCCCGGCCTATTATTATTTGTTGTTAGATCGGATTGGTGCTTTAATGCAATAATGGAAACCTTAACTCGAGCCTATGTGAATACAAGTACTCATTCACAGTGAGAGCTTGGTAACTCTGCTTTATCGGGGTCATTAGTAATAGCCCCCACCCCCCCCATTCATTATAAAATAAAATAAGGGAGTCCATTGCAAGAACCTCAACTTTTTGATCTAATACATCTATTTCATGATATTGGTCACAGTGCTCGGCTTCAACGAATGTTGAACATTGATTCCTTTTCCCGAGTACAACAAGCCTATGTTCGTCAACCATAGTATTCTCATTCTGATGAAGGCCCTTCCAAAATCAAAACGCAAGGAAATAAGCAAAATTCACTACATTCTTTTTGCTATGAGATATTAAGGCCGTCATTTTCAGTTCACTACAAAGAGGTGAGGGTTCATCCATCAAACTAAAAAAAATAGTAAATGCAATAAGATAAAAATACCCCAATGTAGATTGAATTAGCAATGAAACCACAATGATTTGCTACCAAATTTTTAAATTTGCCAAATCAAAACAATTTAGGGATTGGTACTCATAGACGTGGGAGGCATTTCCGGCTCCTCTTATAGTTTATTTGCTTGGACTCCAAACCGCCTCTCCCAGTGCTTGCTTGTTGGGTCACTCCCAGTGCTTGGTCATTGGGTCACTCCCTCTCCCCTACCACAATAACAAACCGCCTCTCCCACAATAGAATAGTCCAATCCAAATCGATAGCAGGTCCAAATCGCAGAGGTGCAGCTCCAAATCGAGGTCACTCCAAATCGTAAATCGCAGGTTTGTGAAATGCATATGGCCACCGAATTTTCTATTTGTTCAATATATATGTTATGTAATGTTTGTGTTTTGGTTCTTTTAATTTGTTTTTAATTAAATATATATATAACCTGGTATATATAACAATTAAAATTTAATTGTTATATATAATGTTATATATATATTTAATTAAAAACAAATTAAAAAACCATTGTTATATATAATTAATAACAAATTAAAAAATCATTGTTATATATTTAATTAAAAACAAATTAACAAATTAAAAAACCATTGTTATGTTCCTCCATTTTGTCCTATGCCAACTTATGGACCTTCAAAGGTGGAAGAGGTTGTTGAAGAGCCACCATAGTTGGGGAAAGGAAATGAAATAAAGTTGGGGATTTTGGACTGAGCATAGGATATAACACAGACATGACAATAAATATTATTGTCCTCCAACCAAGTAGTAGGGTGGTTCACCTCTAAGTGGGATTTAATTTCCTCTTTAAGACCACTAATAAGGAATTGCTTAAGAAATAATCAATTAATTCTTATGAAAAAAAATGAACTTTGATGACTCCTATAATGAATTTCATTAGGTAATAAAATATTACATTAAGGGAAAGTTAGTGCATCATTTGATCAATCGAACCAACCAATTGGATCTGACCCGCCAAACTTGTTTATAATTACTTCAGAAAAATGAGGCGTCATACTATTGGAAGGGTCGGAAAATGAGAAGTGATTCTTGGTTTCCATTTTGCTAACTAATTGGGTGAGAGAATCAACCATTTTTTCTATGTCCTCTATAGTTTACATGTTATGAGTGTTTAGCATGGGACCATTAGGTCCATCAAACAAGTTAGTGATGATTTATCCCAACACAATCAATGACCTAAGAGGATTTCCTTGTGAGGGTCCATAAGCAATGGTACTAGCGAGTCCATGAAAAAATAAGTTATTTCAGAGTGAAACCATGATGATCAAATTACTCCTTGTTGAGTATGATTACATGGTTTTCAATTCTCCATTAATGGTTGGTGTCAGTCATTTTTGAGTCTAGAAACCCTCCCACACCGTAAATGCATGCATCTAGTCTAACCATGCCAAATTTCAGTCCAAGCCAACACATATTTAAAAAATTTCAACGTTGGCCCCATGTATCACATTATTTAATTTATAGGTATGGTTTCTGATGCTGCAATGGTGAGTGTCATTCATTTGAGTCTTGAAACCCTCCCACACCGTCAATGCATGTGTCTAATATCAAACTTCTGACTTCAAAAGAATCTGACAAGATTTTTAAATCACCGACGACAAACACTGTTGGTTTTTCTAGGTAATAGTTGCGTCAGATATCATATAACAATGATGATCATGATGATGATGACGATGATGAAGATGATGATTATGATGAAGATGATCGATGATGACGATGATGATGATGATGATGATGATGATGATGAAGATGATCGATGATGATGATGATGATGACGACGACGATGATGATGATGATGATGATGACGACCGATGATGACGATGAAGACGATGATGATGATGATGATGATGATGAAGATATTGCTGATGATGATGATGATGAAGATATTGCTGATGATGATGAGGAAGATGATGATGATGATGATGATGATGATAAGGATGATGACGTTGGTGCTGATCACAATGATGATGATGATGATGGTGGCCGTGACGACGACGATAAACATGATGTTGATGATGATGATGAGAATGATGAAGATGATGATCAAGAAGAAAAAGATGATGATGATGAGATGATGATGAAGATGATCACGATGATGACGATGATGATGATGATATTTGAATCTTGATAATTGTGCATTTTCTTACTAAGCTTATCTTTGTGGAAGCTCTTATGGCCCCTCCCCCTCCTCACATCACTCTCAATTCCCCATAACCCGACAAAAATATCTATGTACACTAGAAACTTTAAATGTGTTTTTTGACATACTCTAAAACAAGCAATGTTTCTAATTATATCGTATAGGAAAATAGAAACTCACTACGAAACAATTAATTTATTATTACTGCATACCTCGTAAACTTCAATGGTCTTCATCATCTTCTTCATCTGGGTCATCATCTGTACTATCATCCGATGATCCAGATTCAACATTGTAAGGATTGGCCATATTATCCTCATCGTTGATGTCAGTTACGATCAACATTTCATCGTCGATATCATCTTCATGGACATTGTCTGATAGTACATCATCTGATTCAATAAGTTCTTTGACATCTTCTTCTGGACCATGATCATCTAACTCATGTTGATCATGATCATCTTCTGTGGCATCTTCTTCTTCGAGAATGTCTTCATTACCTTCATCAACGTTATACTTTACCAGCCATCCCCTTGGATCGTGTCTCACAGCAAATGACCAACTTGCTCTACCTGGAACCTCAAAGTAAAATACTTGTTCACATTGGGTTGGAAGAACATAGGGCTCCGTTCCTGGCTCAAACAACCTTGTATTTACCATGGTAAAACCATTATCATGTTCAATAATTGTTCTATCGAGATCACATTGATTCAATCGACACCTGTACCATTTGACAATGAACAGAAATACCTTGAAGGAGTTAAAGTCACACTAAAGAATGTCTTCCAGATACCCAAAGTATCAATTTTCAGATAGTTCTGGATGTCTGTCACTTCTAGAAGAAACATTGGTCACCTCAAAGACTGCAGATATCCCACAATCAGATGTTTTCTTTGTTTCATCTAACTTTTTGATGCAATATCTACATCCATTACACCACATAGCCTTATGGGGTTTTACCTAGTACAACAAGCCATACAGGAAAATATTACATAATGATCACACCATATTTATGATAAAGTAGTGCATGTTTATTATAATGCCATAAAAGGAAAATAGCCGGTGTGACGTACAATGAAAATATTTAAAAAAATAAATAAATAGTGCCATTGATTAATATGCTTACCTGCTTATCTTGTAAACCTCTTGCTAAATCGATTTCCCTCTATGTTACATTGGTGTCTCCATTGCGATGTGTAGCTTTAACCAATGAAGCCACACCTTCCCATGATATTCCATGACCAGATTGTTCACATCTTTGGATCCATACCTTCATCCAGTCAAGATTGTTTGCGATGTATAAATGAATCGCATCCCACTCTCGACCAACTATTTGATGACAATAAAATTAAAATTCAATGAAAATGTATATTAGTCACTTAAAAAAGTATACAATTACAATATAAAATGATGCAAAATACTAAATAAAAAAATAGAATATATATGTATGATATATAAACATAAAAATCACCAGTGAAATGTGTTATATTACCTTTCACCTTCCTCGATCTACCTTTCCCCTTTGGATACTCCCCTTCGAAATCATTTTTCAAGTTTGGATCACAAATGCGATGTAAATTGATCTTTGACACCAATATAGGAAGATATTCACTAATGTACAACATGCTTTGGTACACCATATATCCCTCCATCATAGAACCCTTAGCATATGCTCGTTGTCTGACCAAACCATTCATAAATTTCAATTGCCTCTCAACCATCCACATGGACCTTGAGTGCGTAGCTCCACACAGTTCAATCTCCTCAACTTGGTGTATGAGGTAGTGTTCCTATGCATTGAAAAATGCTGAAGGTAGATGCTTCTGCATTTCACACATGAGACGAGGAATTTATCTCCTCCAATACTTTATGTCTTCTTTATGGAATTCTTTAGATGACAACCATCTACATGTGACATGACAACCGACCAATCAAGAGATTAAAGAAAAAAGTCATTATATTACGTAACATGAAGTAGAGAATGAAAATCAAATTAAGAATAAGTTCTATGTTGAATTAAACAAACAGTAAGCAAATGGAAAAATCACCACTTACCTCATGTATTTCCTGAGACTATATATTATTTGCTTGATATTGTTGTCAATGTTGTCCGGGATAGAGAGAGGTAGAACATACTATAACAATAATATACAAATAGTTTCAGTATATAGAAAAAGAGAACTAGAAAAAGAAAAAAAAAATTATTAAATGCATACCATATTAATTATTACCTTCATGAAGACATGCCAATTGTGCGTTTTCACCCCTGCGAAATCACCTTTCTTTGTTATGATATTCTTCATGTTCGCACAAAATCTGGTGGGAAATTTAATTTTTCGAATGACTCTTTTACAACATTACTTTTCTAGTCCATTAACATCCATGGAAGTGAGTTTATATTAATTTTCTTTTCGTTTCTATGAAATTGAATGACGTCTTTCATTGCATGGTTGTTATCTTGAATGTCTTTGCAAATTTTGACAATTGTTTCTTTGTCACTCCTTCCATCCAATATTCGCCATAATGTTTCAATAACATTCTTTCCGATATGCATTGTATCAAATAGATGAGCAATTTGTAGGTGCTCATAATAGGGAAACCTACTAAATTGTCTAGGATAACTTTTCATTCCTCGTGGAATCCCATTAATGCCTTCATAATGATCACATGAACGACAATGATGAAATTAAATATTAAATCAATGTCAATTGCACTAAACAACACACAATATAATAAAATACAATATGATCATATACAATGATTTATTATATGTACCTTGATGATTCCTATTATATTGCAACTTCCATAGCTGAGGTGTCATTCTCTTTGGTTTTAATGCAGTCTCTTGCTTTCCATTGAAAATATGTTTTTCAATAGTTCAATACCTGTGATTCTTCGAGAGGAAGTGCCTATACTCATCAAACACCTTCTTTCCTAAGCTTTTTGAATGACGAGATTTGATCTTAGGACCACAAACTGGACATGCAAATTTCCCCTTTGTCTGAAGACCTAAATAAAAAGATGGAATATCAATATTAATGTCTATTATAATTATATAAAAAATGACTGGATTATTTAGAAAAACATGCATGCGCATTATATTAACTAGTAGTTCATAAAATTAAATGCAACTAAAGTGGAACTTATAATTGCATACCACAGAAATGGGTTAACCCTGGGGCATCATGTATTGTCCATACAAGCATTGCATAGAATTGGAATTTCCTTTGGCGTATTGGTCTAGATAAGTCATACATAGTGATGCCATTCCATAACTTCAGTAGCTCGTCAATAAGAGGTTTGATATATACATTCATATCTTTGACTTGGTACTTACCTGATTGATTTGAACATATAAAATAAATATTCTGATTATGAGACATACCGTTTAGATATACAAACCATATTTCACAATAGAAAAACTTTAAATATATATATAACATTATGAGACAAAAAACGACAAATGAGAATATACCACTACAATAAAAAAAAATTGCAGTGTTCGTACCTGGAATAATCATCGACAATATTATGTGCTCCCTCTTTATTGTGAACCATGGAGGAATGTTGTTGTTGATAACAAAAATAGGCCACACCGAGTAAACATATCTCATCTCTGCAAAAGGATTGACACCATCTGCTACCAAAGAAATCCTAATATTACGAGGTTCGTCTTTAAAGTGAAGCCATTTTTCCTCCATATCTCTAAATGCAGACCCATCTGCAGGCATCTGAATAATGTCGTCTTGACTTCTGTTCCGTGCATGGTAATCCATAAACTGCGCTATGTTTTTGCACCTGAACAGTCGTTGCAAACGGCGAATAATGGGAATATAACATAGAACCTTGCGAGGCACCTTTTTAGTTACTTGATCTATGCGATATCTACTGATATGACATTCAGGACATTTTGTTGCAAATTCATGCTGGTTGTAATAAAGAACATGATCATCGGGGCATGCACGAATTGCTTCATACTCGATTCCAATTTCTTTCATGATGGCAAATAAATATCGATATGTGCGAGGTAAAATATTTGAAGGTGGTAACAAATATTCACCTATTATGCTACAACAAATTAAAATAAAAATCTAGTTAATATAATATAGAAATAATATTATTGAAACAAATTTTATCCGTAGTAATTTGACTTATATATGAATTAACAATAAAATACATGACAATCATATATATGTTGTGATGGAATATATTACATACCTTAACATCCATGTGACTGATATGTTTGAAATACCATTCATAACCTTCAAGTTCATTACCAACAATATAGCAGAGAAAAGATTTGTCTTGGAGCCGTCATAAAGGGGTTCGTATGCCTTGTCAAGAAGAAGTATATCATGAATATCATCAAAATTTTCATCATTTTCATGATCATCATCATCATCATCCATTACAACATTAAATGAATCATGGATCAAAGTATTTGTAACATCATCTTCAACTATGTTATCACTATGATCATCTTCTTCAATGTGATCATTAACTTGTTCTCCATTAATATTCATAGCTCCATGTTCCTCATGTACTTGTTCTGGAAGCACTTGTTTATCCGGACGATATGTTGTAGGATGTTTTTCCTTTATAATTACATGAAACAATCAATAGATAAAAGTTAATATAAGAAATTCAAACGCAAAATGTAAAAATTTATGTGATACAATAAAAATTTAACAAATTTTGTACTGTTGGGATGAAAAGAACAATGACCAATTGTATTGTTGGTAAAAAATAAGAAATATTATAATAATACATAAATTTACAAAAGCAATCAAAACAAAAACATATATAATGCAAACTTACAAATGGATGGTATTCATGTCCCCCCTTGGTGTGCCCATGCTCCCTACAATGTTTTGTGGCTGTTGTGATCAAAATTCTTCTCCTCTTAAAGCCTCTGCATTGATTGCATGGACAATAGCATTTACCATCACCCCTTTTTTCAACTCCTTCCCACAATCTAGCAAGCAATTGTTGATTTTGTTCGTTTGGATCAAGAATATTCGTAGTTGACATTTTCTTGTAAAGATCTTTTTCTAAGATTATCGATCTTAGAAAATGAAGCTCCAGAGTACTTTGCTCACTTGAATAACAAAAACAACAAAAAACAGTCCACTGAACAAATAAAAATCCGCAAACCATCGCTGGTATGGCAAACATGTCTGAATGGTTTCATATTTATAAATTGTAAAAGTCAAAAAGTCAAACCTACGTCAGATATCCGACGACACTAATCTAGTGACCATTGGGAAAAAATCCGTCGGATATCTGACCTCTTCGGGTTCAAAATAAAGTCTGTTATCCGACATCCAAAGCATCGGATATCTGAATAGGCGTCGGATATTAGCAGAGCCGTCGGATAGCCTACCAGCCTCGTCGGATATTCAAAAGTACATCGGATATCTGATGGACACCTCTCAAAAATTTATAAAAAAAAACAAAAAAAAGTAATTTTCAAAGAAAAATCTGACGACATAGTCCATTTCATCAGAGGTCGTCGGATTTGCTTGTCGGATTTTGGGTTCAAATCTACTAGTGAATGGTGCTTGTCCTTAGTAGGAACTAAAACCCTAGCATGCCTATTAGGTTTTGGGTATTAGGATTTTCAAATGAAGGAGAACAACAATACTAGGGAGGATTGATTCACTATGTCATTGTTGTGTGAATGGTTTTTTATACTGGGGCCTCCATCTTTGTCTATGATATTGGTATATTAGGTATCTATGTTTAATGCTTTCAGATAAGTTTCACGTACATATTTTTATTCTATTTAGATAATGATATGATTATATTGTAATGATAACAAGACGATGACGCTACATTAATGGAGCTATAGATGAATGGCAAATTTTGAATGAGATTGTGTTGAATGGAAGGAGGAGTGAATTCATGGACTCATTTCTCTACAAATTCTTCATTGTAGTTTACCAAATGAAGCATAATGGAATATAATAAAAAATTCAATACTGCAATTGCAATTACCAAGGCCTAGTTATTGGTGCAAGGACAATATTATGAATGTAGGTATATATTTTCTCATTGTAATGTCTCATTTTGACTTCATCACCTGAACTATCATTAACTATTTGTATTTGCTTATTATTTTGGGACTTCGTCATTTTGATGACACTGTGGACATATGGATTTATTAATTTGGGGAATTTATATGTGTGTGTGTTATGTTAATATTATGAATTGTAAAATCACTCTTTTTCCCCTAGGGTTTATGCAATAGAAAGTACAAATGTGTACCCGTTGATGTCAACAAGCTCATGATAGAACCTCTGTAGTTAAAACTTTGTAAGTATTATTATGTTTTCTTAAGTTGTAAAGTGAATTTCTAGACTTAGGATACTGCAGGCTTGATGCAACAAGCCTAATGGGGCATGGAATCAACTAGGGGGAGAGAGTGAATGGCTTGTTAGCCATGATTTTTTATCACGATGTCCATCCTAGTGTTGTGGGAACTTCAAGTGAACTATGATGTTCATTGAGAAAACACTTAATTTTTTAAGTGTGTTTATAATTAAGTCCTAGATAAGGGCGTCGAAGAAACTACTAGTCATCGCAAGGTAGTAATAAGTTCCTCTGTCCTAACTATTAGCATGAGGCTAACTAATATTAAGTGCCATTAATTAAAAGTAAGGAGTTAACCTAAATAACATTGATATCCTAGCATCGACAGGGGATTTTGTTAAAGTTCCTAAGTGGAAAAGGATTAATATTTTCATAATTATCAGCTAGGAATAAAGATAAAATGTTTTATTATACTAAGAAAACATATTGGTATTTATAAGTAGCTATTTAAATATTATTGCAAATAAGTTACATGAAGTCAGCTAGATTATTATCTTAAATAAAGTACTGATTGTCTTTTATTAAAAAATAAATACTTTAAACTCGTAAAAGGATACGAAAGATTATCTACAAAAGTAAAAATGATTAACTAGCATCTAATGCATGGGTATGAATGGATAACTAGTAACTAAGGCATGGCTATGCATGGATAACTCTCATCTTTTAATGGAACCTATTATGTTAACTATATAAGTTGGAATTTAATCATAAGTCAAGATAACTAGTTATGTTCACATAAGTTATTTATATTAAAATTTAATTAATCAAAGTTAGCTAAAGGTAAAGCTAATGAGTTAATTGGTTGAGTAAGATTAAGATAAGTTAATTAGCTAAAGTTAGATAAGTTAACCAATAAGTTAAAATTTGACTAAGTAAGTTGATCAGTTAAAATTAACTAAAGTAAATAAATTAAGATAAGATAAGATTAGACAAGAACTTATCTTGGAATTTGAAAAAGTAATTTTGGCTATATAAAGAGAGCACTGATATGTTCGTAAAGGGGTGGATATTTTGAGGCGAAGAATCCAAGGAAAGATGAATAAGATAGATTCAGTAAAATACTCTTTCTCACTAGTGGATTTGTGCCCATATCGTTGGTGGTCTCTTGGCGGGAAAACCTACGCCACACAAAGATTAGTTGTATGGGTTGAACATTGTAGTCAATTTTTCAGTCACCCAATGCTAAGATAAATGTTTTTCCCAATTGTTTCAAGTTTAGTTTCATAGATTTTTCACATATTCAGTGAATCTTAAGAGACAGGTACTATTGACGATTTATATATCTACGAGTTCGATATATACTGTGATTTTTATGATAATTCTGTTCATTGAAATCTGATTGAGAAACTAATGGATAAATATATTTATGTTGAATTAAGTTTGATAATTTTTATATCTCCAAGTTTGATTACAGTCCTATTTTATATATATGTTTCAATAATTGTTTTAAATTCTGAGTATAGTCATTGGAATAATTATTTAGTCATGGCGCTTGGGTTTTAATTTTGATTATTTTCATCATTGTTAATTATTGTATTTAATTTCAAGTTATCGTTATTTATCATATCATAGGTTGTTTATCCTAGGGAGAAACCTCCCATTATTCCGAAACAGGGAGCAAATCCTATATCTGGATCCCGAGACCAAGTCCATAAACCATAGATAGGTTATTTAATATATATTTATAAACTATATATATAAAACGAACCAAGTATTAGGTATATTACAAATCATGTTATATAAAACAAATGGTATTATCAACCAAAATCCATTATTAAATCCATAACATATTATATGCATCAAATAGATATCAAGTACTTATATTATCCATGCTAAACTTAAACCAACGTTAAACTCATTGAAGAGGTCATCATATGACTCATAAATGATTTCATGCCAAGTCTCAGTCAAATAAATACTCAAAGATCATGTAAGCGTGTCTTCTATCTACATAGATTTAACCTATGTAACAATATAATATATATATGTGATTTATATATACACACCAAAGATAAAAACACTCACATCCCTCAATCGAGAGATTAATTATTTGCATTGAGATTTGGGCGTTAAATGACTTGTGGAAGTCACGAGCAGTCAAACCAGGTTTACCATAAACACTTAGTCACGTTTAAGAAACTGAAATCCATAGGGTTCACACTTTTTATCACTAAAAAATTAGGGTCACACTTTAAGAGTTGACCATGGATCAAATCCATTTAAATACCAACATATAGGATGGGCACGGAGCGAAAGGTTCGGTCCCAGTGTGGCATTCTCTCAAACAAAACAATAGTTAAGACGTAAGAAAATGGTTTGGGATTGTTTAAAATTTACCAAGGAGATGTTGTTCACCTTGTGGTTCCTTGGGGTGGACATAAAACATTAAATGAGGTCCCTAGTACTTTATAAAGTGTGATGTACTTTATTTTACTAAATTCACTTTATAAAGTGAGTTTGAGATTATAATTTTAATTTGACTTTATGAGAGATAAGTTTAGATTTAATTAAAAAGTGCCACTTACGTAAGTGAATGGAAAAAGTGTTTTCATTTATTTAATAAGATATTAAAGAAAAATTAATTTGGGCCCTAGATCTCATCAAGTTAAGATTAAATCCTAGCCATGGATTTGGTCGGTGTTGGTTACCTCATATAAAACTAGGGAAAAGACACAAAACCTAATTCATTGTTCACATTTCCAAATGATATTTTTGAAGAAGAGAGAGTGAGAGAGAAGAGACGGAGGTCAAACCCTTGCATAGAAATAGATAAGGTTGAGTAGGGCATGTTTTCCCAAGGAGAAGGACACAAACTTCTATATCATCCATACAACGTTTATTGCAGTCCGTACCAGCACATAAATCGAGGAGTTGGGCACTATTTTTGATGGAGAAAGTAGGCACAAATTTCAAGGAAGAGGTACAGTATTTAATGTTGTCCATATAGCATCCATACAGGATGAAACTAGCATAGATTTTGAGGCACTGAATCAGCACAAAAATCAAGGAAAACCAGTCCATACAGCTCGCACATGTGAATCTGTAAAGTCCTTTATACACAGAAATTGAGACATTTGCAAAACATTTTTTTCAAAGAGATTTTGGCACGCATATCGAGAATAAATAAGGAGATAACTCATGTTGTTATACATTTTTAATTTCTCTAAAAGAATAAAATTCCTCTCTCCCAATTAGGTTTTCCTTTCGGTGTTTTTCCTCAGCCAATTTGGCTAAAATTTCTGAGTCTTAAATTTATGGTTTGGCTACTATTTAATTTTTTGAGTTGTTTAAAAAAGAAAAATTTCCATGTGTTTCAAGAAAGATTGATTTTTATGCATGTATAGCTAATTTACAACTATGGGGTTTGGGAATTAAACTTCATGTGAAAACCAAAACTTGAAACTGGGTTGGGAATATAAAATTTTCATGGTATTAGAGTTGAAGTAAAGGGCTGAAAATAAACTATGGAGAAAATTTTCTGATTTGGAAAAGAAGGGAGAATAGGTTTTTTGAGAAGAAAATAGGTTCTGGAACAGGTTGTGGTTGTGGCCATTGGACTTAGACTTGAAGATAGATTGGATGGTGCTATAAATTTTATCCCTTGAAAGGATAGGATAGTATTGCTACTACAGGAGAATGAACTATGGGAAAGAAATAACAATACAATAGATAATCCAGTCACAGCAGCTACCGATGCTACATATAGGGATTATTTTCTTAAGAAGGATGTAAAAGCAAGGAGGATCATTCGTGATGTCATGAAGGATCATGTGATCCCACATATTTCAACAAAATCCCATGCTTTTTAAATGTGTACTACTTTAGCAAATATTCACCAAAGTTTGAATGAAAACAAGAACATGGCATTGAGAGAAAAGTTGAATAATGTTCGCATGACTAAGGGTGAAAGCATGGCTTCCTTACTTACTAGGATCAAACAGGTGAGAGAAGTTGTACAGGGCAGTGAATTGTTATGGATGAAATCTGGTTGTATCTTAAAAGTACTTTGAGGAGACTCACTCCCATCTCTTATGAAAGAGTGAGCAATGCTGAGATTTCCTTGGAGAGTTTGAGAGCTCACCATCAGCCAATAGGAAACCAATGGATTTTTTTTTTCATGTATCACAAGGTGGAATTATCTCCTACTACCCCCTCATCTAGTCAGAATGTCGGACAATAGTTACAATAACATAATCAGCCACATAGACAAGCCTTTATGCCTCCACAAGGACAATCAACTGTACATATGATGCACCAATTCATGGGACAGTCAAGCACGTCTCCAAGTGAACAAGGACGTCCTCATCCTCAAGCATATCTAGGTCAAAAAATAAGGGGACAAAGACCCCCTCTTCAAGCAGATCAAAGTGGCGGAGGAAGACAAAGATAGAGCTTGCTGTTTATTTTTCAGTCATAAGCATTTTTTGTAACTTTTTATGTTTTTTGTAACTAAAATTAAAAGTTTTGAAAGAGACAAGCCTATTAGGAATTTGTTTTTCTATTATTTTAAAACAAAGCATTTTGTAATAATTTCTATAAATAGAAGACTCACTATTGGCTTGGTTTTGCAACCAAGCTTTAGTGCTATGGGCACCTATCAACAAGTGATAGCAGTTTCAAAGATGGAAAGCAAAAACAATTTATAAATTTGAATCTAAACTAAACTATCATGTGCATATGACAAATAAAATTTTGAAAAACGATTCAAGAACAAGAAATAAAAAGAATGAGTATTTTGTATTAAGATACCTCAAATGGTGAGGATTTGTGTTGAGCAACTTCCAAGGTGAGTAGCTCCAAGCTCCAAAGCTCTCTTCTCCAAGATAGCTACAATGGTCAAAAACTCATGAGAGATTTTGACAGCATGAGGATAGGATGATAGATGGATGGAAAGTGAGGAGCCCCTACCACCTTTTTATAGTTTTTGGTGGTGGAGAATACCATTATGGTTTTGAGGAAACCAATGGTATTGACCAACATGGTTTAGGTACCTTTTCCTTCCTTTTTTTCTTTTTTGAATATTTTGAATATTTTTATTCCCTTTTTAATATTTTTGGGAATTCTGGACCCTTTTTGAGGGTTTTTTATGCTTTTTGAGGGAAAATATTCATTTTGAGTGGAAAAAGGGGTGTATTAAGGTCTTTTGGTGACCTTTTGATGGCTTTAGAGGCTCGAATGGTGAAAAAGTGGACAAATGGGTCATGTGAATAAGGAAATGAGCTAGTGAGCACTTTTTGGGTGTTAACAGATTGCCCCCTGATGTGTGAGGGCAGGAGCTCATCATATGACCGATAGACATCATAGTTCTTTTGTCGTTTTGCTGGGGTTTGGGGAAGAGAAGAGACAGTTTGGAGATTGGATCCACGGCCCTTGGAAGCTGCAAAATAAACAATATTACATGGCCTCAATATGAATGAGGAAGAATCTCTGATAATGGACGAGGCTAGCATACCCATGCTCGTATCAAGACATATACATAACAATTAGTCCCAAGAAGGGGGACCTGAAAAATACATAAAAAATATGCTAGTACATCATAATGGTCCAGAGGGGACATTTTTTTGGGATGTACTCATGATCATAACATGACTGATCTCAATTACTGATACACTAGAATAAGGTCTCAGACGGGTTGATGAACTGTTGAAACTGAAGGTGTCCAACATCTGTAGGGACTCAATGACTGTGAGTCATCTCTGAGAAGTACATGTAACTGTATACTCGAGGGAGTATAAAACTGGGGTACATCTGAATACTGTCGCCATGCGCAACCTGGATATCTATAGTAAAAATGTAATTGGTTGTTTCCATAGGTAGACTCTCAAATGTGGAAGAGTCAGGTGGTATCCGGGGTCTTGAACAAATAACTGAACGGACCAAGATCCTATGCGAGTCTCAACGATGCGATCAAGGTGTTGAAGTCGAGCATGTGAGAAACAACCATTTGGAGAGGCACTGAGGACTCTTCTCGAAATGATTCGTAGGCACTCATCATAAATGGCGATGAGTCGAAGACACAGGGACCTCTAGGTCTATCCTCTGGAATAAATTTGGTTGTCGTCGATAGAGGGAGACCAACAACTATCAAGCCAATGATGTTTCCTTGATAGTAGCACGAGGTGTAGAACTGAAGTGTGGTAGTACTGATGGTAGGACTGACATACTTGTGGGGATGGGAACTAACTGGGGTCATATCGTGGGTAGACTCAAACTTCCTTTGTTCAGAGCATGATGACATGGTTGACCTTGCAGCATAGGGAACTGACTTGTAGGTGTGGGGATCATAGCTTTTAGGGACTTGGATGGTATGTATTGACTCTGGGGGGTCAAGCTGATGGGTGCTGTCGAGGGATTCTCAGGGTGACATACTGCAGAATACTCTGAACAAAGGCGACCAAAATGGGGAAGCTACCATATGAGTAGATGTGATCTGTTGTGGCGTCGAGAAGCACCATTGGGCCCTTCTTCATAGTTTTAATGAGCTCCAAGAAGGGACAAAAGTGTGCTCTGAAATGGTACTATCCTGTGGATTTTGTGAGCCCAAGACTGTTCATGCTCATGGGTGCTTTCATTTTTAAGGAGTTTGAAAATGATAATAAGACTCTGCAGTGGTTGTGAGTACCGTCCTGTGAATTTTTAAGATCCCAGGATGGTGATTGCTCGTGGTCACTTTCATGTTTAGAGAGTCTTAAAGCAGTAAGTGGGCTCCATTGGTGTTCTTTTTCGTAATTTAGTCTCCAAGGCCCGAAAAAGCATAAAATGATGCAAATGGAGAACTCTTCTAGCCGATGTGACTAGAGTATTCCTTTTTCATAATTAGTTTACAAGGTCCGGAAAAGGGATAAACTTATACCATGTAGACACCCTTTCAGATACATTTAGTGAGCATGAAAGGAAGCAAGGTTGCTCAGCGATCTTTTCATTGTTTTAGGAGTCAGAAAGAGCTTAACAGAAACTCCCTAAGTGCCTTTTTCGTAAAAGGGATTGCTCAGCCTGAAAAAGGGGTAAAACTATACGGAACAAAAAGGGATTGATGAGAGTGAGAAAAGGTCTCAAGCATCGTCATGAGTGCGAAATACTGAATCCAGTGACATAAAGATTGTCAAAAAGGGGCAATGGCCAATGTGGCACGCAAATCAAGGTGATGAGTGGCATTTTCAATAAATGCCCAAAAATTATGGGGTGAGAGCGAGAAATGATCTCAAGCATCGTCACGAGCACGGAAAACTGAATCCGACAATATCAAACTTGTAAAAAATGGACGACGGTCGATGTGGTACGCAAACCGAGGCGATGAGGGGGCATGGAAAAAATGCCCAAAAAATATGGGCATGAGAGCGAGAAATGATCTCAAGCATCATCACAACCATGGAAAACTGAATCCGGCGATATAAGACTTGTCAAAAACGGATGACGGCCGATGGGGTACGCAAACCGAGGTGACGAGGGGGCATGGGAAAAAATGCCCGAAAAATCTAGGCATGAGAGCGAGAAATGATCTCAAGCATCATCACGATCACGGAAGATTGAATCCGGTGATATAAGATTTGTCAAAAATGGACGACAGCTGATGGGGCACTCAAAATGAGGCGACAAGGGGGCATGGAAGAAAATGCCCGAAAAATCTAGGTGTGAGAGTGAGAAATGATCTCAAGCATCATCACGAGCATGGAAAACTGAATCCGGTGATATAAGATTCATCAAAAATGGACGACGACCAATGGGGCATGCAAACCGAGGCGGCGAGGGGGCATGGGAAAAATGCTCAAAAAATCTGGGCGTGAGAGCAAGAAATGATCTCAAGCGTCATCATGAGCATGGAAAACTGAATCTGACGATATAAGACTTGTTAAAAATGGAGAACGACCGATGTGTCACGTAAACCGAGGCAACGAGGGCATGAAAAAATGGTAAAAAAATGGACCTGGTGAAAACAGGAAAAAGAAAGAACTATCATGAAGTTCTGGCTGTGCTGATTCCAATGGTACCAATGGTTTGAGGAACAGACGTCGTATGATACCAAAATGGTTGTTTGAAAAATGGTGAAATTTCTATAAATAGGGTGTGGGGCCCATATGACGTGTCATTGTTACTTGCTAGTTTGGTAGAGCAATCATAGCTCTTTCTCAATTTTCAGGAGATTTGACCATTAGTTTTCGATTCTGCGAGTTTCAGGTAACCCTATTCGCCTTAGCCCATAAATGCCGCATATCACACAAGGGTGGTTAGTGCGGAGCGTTTTGTCGCAAGGGTGAGGAGGTGGCTCTAGTCTTACCACTGGAATCTTGGTGTCATCATCCAACATATTCATGTGTTCTTGGAGTGCAGGTAATTGTGGACATTGATGAGTGTCATGGCCTACGTCGTCACACAACGAGCACTTAGGGGGAATGTGAATAGTTGGTGGATTTTTAGCTACCTTGGGGGTTACTGGGGGGGTGCGAGTTATGAGTCTAGTGTTATAAGTTGGTGGGCCTCTGCCCCTTGTGTTCCATAACAGAGGTGGGGCATTTCTGGATGTTGATGCCGTAGTCACTATTGGGGGAGGTCTGTTTTGCAGATGGGTGACGGGAGGGGGTGGGTGGCTGGTAGTAGGGATAGGTTGTACCGGTTGTAAAATAACAGTCGGAGTCAGCGGGGGGCTCGGAGCAGGTAAGTACCATATAGGTATCCCTAATGTTAAGCCAGGAAGGCTGAGTGTAGCCATTACTAGCGAACTGACAACTCCAGAAAATGGGAACAAGAATGGGATAGTGTGAATTGGCATTGTGCCAATATGAGTAGGCACTGTGGGCGTTTGTGGTTGTGACGAAGGCTGTTGTGTGGTGTGCGACAGGGTGCACAAATCCGATGTTTTTGTTATCGGTCATGGTGGAAAGATCGATGGAAATGTGGAAGTCATAAGTGACTCAATGTAGATTCCAGGACCAATTGACGACACAAATGATGTCGGTGCATTTTGAATGGTTTGTTCAATCATTGGTAGCACATTTTGAGGAGCTGCGGGGGTGTTAGGATCATAATATGTGAGTTGATCGATCTTGATAACGTGTCCTTCATGTGGGAACATCATGAGGTGAAAAACAGATGAAGCCACTACTTTCATTTTGTACATATAACTACGTCCAAGAAGGAGGTTGTAGTAGAGCTGGGCATTGATCACTTCGATGTCGATAAGAACTAATTTGCCACCTAGTTCTATGGGTACATTCGCTAAGAGGCCTTGTGGTTGAGCTGAGCGTCCGTTGTAAGCTCGTAATGCCATGGTGGATGGTTGTAAAGTGGGGGAGCCAAGCTTCTGCCACAAAAGGGTGGACATAACGCAAGTGGAAGCTCCTTCATTGATGATGCATCGATGCACAACAAGGTTTCAAATGTTTACTGATACTTGGAAAGCTACATTTGATGGCAATTGAGGTTTGTCCTGGTCTAAGTTGAAAGCTATCATGTGTGTGTCGTCAGGGTCTACTCCTCCAATGGTGGATAGTAGTAGTTTTCGTTGTGCAGGGCATGTTTTCAGTACCTCTAAAGCAGACATAGCAGCAGGGGATTGTGCTAGGTCTTCCACGACAATATAATTGGATGCTGCGCAAGCATTAGGATTGTTGTTAATCCTTCGCAAAGGGATGCGAGGGATTTTATGTCCTCCGTCCAACGACATAGTTGGTATGCGTAGTGGTTCATTTTGTGGAAGGGAGGTGGATGCGTCACTGGGAGGAGTTTCTGGGGGTGGGTCATACTAATTCTTGCGATTTTGGAGGTTGATGTCATTGGATGACATCATTAATAAATGGTGTGTGCCTGGATCCGCATGCTGATAATCAGTTGCGGCATAAGTGATTTGCTGCTGGGTTGCAGCGGATCCTTGTGGGGGATCCATAGGGCGAGTATTTACCACTCCCTGGTTTGGAAATGGGTTTTGTAATATCATGGGTTACGGTTGATTAAGTGGAGTTGGGTTGTCCAGCATGCCCCTGGCGTTGAGCATCGCTAGCCCAAAGTTTACGTGCTTTCTCTAAATGGGGGCAGTTGTGAGTGTAGTGTCCATAGACTCCACATATAGAACATGGATGTTTTGTTCTAAGGTTACTGTTTTTGGGTTGCTTGGGATGACGATCAGGATTCTGGTTGGGAGGAGCAACATTATTATTATTTGGAGGATTGGGAGGTGGTGGACCTTGATTATGTTGCTGATTGTTGCCACGGTTACGTCCTCTTCCATGGTTTTGTTGTCCACCCTGGTTGCGTTGGTTGTTTTGATGTCGAGGCTGATTGTGTTATGTGTACACTTACCCTTGAGCAGTGGGAGGATTTTGGGGTGCCGCAGGTGCGGGAGCAGGTTACAGTGGATAATAAGCTGGTGGGGCTGGAGGGGGCCCAGTTGCCTGCTGGGGTTGTTGGTAACCCTGAGCTATTGGAGGTGTTGGGTTAGCTGTTGTAGCTTGCTATGGGTAATACATTGGTTGTGCCGGTAAATGAATTGGGTTATGTGTGGCCGGTTGGTTATAGTATGTGGGTGGTACATATGTCAATGGCGCTTGCCCATAGCAATGTGTGGACAAGAGGGTCCATGAGTGTGATGAGTCTGATTCGTTGGAGCGTACGAAGTTGTCGCTCCAGAATTAGATGTAGCCCTAGAGAGGTCTGGGGCATTTATGGTGCTCACCATGCTAAAAGGTTTAATTTGTGCCATGAATTGGCCCATAATACCATCAGCGGCATGTGATGCCCCCAGAGCATCACCGCGTGAAGAATCGACTCGTGGGGCGTCTAGTATGATGGTGTAGAGATAGCCTGACTGGGCATAAATCAGGTCGAATTGCTAAGCTTTTAGGATAGCTTCTTCCTCTGACTGGGGTCACTCAGAAGCGACATCTTTTGCTATGAGGGGTAGGAGTGATTTAAGAAACCAGTCCAAAAATATACGATCATCCAATTTAATCTTACAGAGGCCATAACGCTTGTGCCACTCATGGATGTGGTCGGTGATGTGGGTAGCTGTGTTTTGTCTGCAAGACAATAGTATTTCAACTCCTGCATTGTAACGTACAGGTAGCTAAAAAAGCTGAAGGAAAGTGGAGACGAGAGACGTAAAAGTATGGTGGGTCCCATGTGGTTTTTCGATGTACCACTTGGATGCAGAGCCAGTGAACGTTCGTTGCAACAGTCTTAGTCGAATGGAGTCATCCACTATGTAGTTAGATGAACACCATAGGTGAAAAGACATTATGTGGTTTTGAGCGTCCGCCCCAGGTTTTCCTTCAAACTTGGGTATGTCTGAGGGGAGCTTTGTAGGCATGGGTGGCCATGTAGGGTTGTGCCTGATAGGATTGTTGGTTAGCCTCGCTAAGTCTGGTAAGTTCAGACTAGCCATGTAAGGTAAACTAGCAGATGGGTGTGGTATAGGGACTGGGACATAACTATTAATGGTGGCATTATGTAGTGGTCCAGTATCCCCTAAGGGTATGCTAGGTATTGAAGGTATGTGTCCTCTAACTGCTGTGGTTTGGTATGGGCCAGCGTTTCCAAGTGCAACATGGGTTACACCGGGGTTAGGAATAGCACCAGGAATTCCTAGGATCTGGGTTGTGGTAATAACGAGTGGTCTGATTCCTATGTTTGGCATATCCATAATAGGAGGTAGTCCTAAGTTGGGCATACCTAAAGGTGGAGTGTCCCCCATATTAGGCATGCCTAGAGGGGTTGTTGTTACCATGGATGGCACAGTAGTAGAAGGGTTTGTGGATGTATCTCCAATAGTACTGGTAAAAAGTGGGTCGTATTGTGGTCCAGCCATGAGGTTGGTTGGTAATAATTCAGTAGGGTTTTCGGATTCAGCCTCATAATCAGATGTGAAGTGAGGCATGTCAGAATCGGATGACTATATGTTTGTCCAATGACGTGTTGAGTCAAGGGATAAGGCTCTACTTCGGTGACATGTAGAGCCAAGGAGACTGAACTGAGGGGGTTCACCCTAAAGACGACGAGATCGTCTTAAATTCTCAATGGTGAGAAATATTTTTTTAAAAATTTCAGTGTAAGGTGGTGATGTAAAAAACTCGAAACCCTAATGCAACAATGAGTGCAAAAGGGGAGTGAAAAAATAAAGGCTCTCAGGCCAAAAATCAACCTCAAAAAGCACTTATTATAGCAGTTGTTCTATAATAAGTGGAGGGATGCAACAAAATTTGTCAGAATACCAAAAGTCAAACAGTTTCTAGAAAAAGAGGTGTTACTAGACCAAAGGTGGGTTATGTATCATGCAAACACCTAACTAGAAGTATTGTGAGTCAACAAACGATATCCTCTGCAAGGTGATGAAATCCAAGTCAGACAATATAGAGTGTTGAATCAACGGCTAGATATCCCCCTACCGGGAGGGATACTGGGTAGACAATCCTAAAGAGTGGCAACTAGGATACCTCGTTCATGACACGTTCAGTTGGGTGAATCTGCAGTTTGGTTCTATCGCCACTGTACACCAGGGGGGTGTACACCGAGAACTTCGAAAGGTATCCTTCGGTTACTGAATGGATTGCGGTATTCCACTCAGACTTCCAGAACCAGTCTGGCTACTTCAACCCTCCTAAGGGAGAGGCCTTCCCGATAAATTGGTTGATAACCATGTCAATATTATAAGAGATTTTGGTACCATAGAGGAAAACCACTATGTCTCAAATGTAATAACTAAGGGGTGTTATTGGAACACCTATCCCCTCAATTCTACCTAACTACAAAATTCTTTTAAGTGCTCCCCAAGTGGGGTTAAAAGTTTGTTGAGTTTAAGGTAAATTTTAAGGTTCAGTTTAAATTATGTGGCAGAGTGGGTGCAAGTGTGGTATTTAAACTGAAATTGATTTGCCTCGCTTGGGCAATTTTACAAATGAAAGAAAAGATGCTTCCAGTTTTGCAAAAAATAAAGGTGTTTTTGAAATGTAAATGCTTGAAAAAACTATTCAAAAATAATGGATCTTTGAAATAATTTGAAGGAAAGCAAATAAATGAATACTTCAAGAAATAAATGGATCTCTTAAAAATTGCTTGGGCAAAGTATCGAGCAAATAAACAGTAAAACCTTGATCTAGATAAAATGCAGAAAAATATCTCTTTCAATTGATGAAAATTTTGTAAAAAGACTTTTAATGGAGCATTCTAAATAGTAAAAGACTTAATATGGCTGTAAAAATGCAGGAAATTTAATATTGTAAAATATGCTAAATGGGCAGAAAATACAACAAAAAATAATTTTCAAATAATTGGCCGAATTGAAAAAACTTGGATCGCAGGTTTCGGGAAACAGCCATGATGGGCTACGCGGGTTTCGACCGCAATGTGCAGCGCAGGTTTTAGTCACACAGTCGCGATGGGTAGCGCGGGTTTTGGCCACGAAGCCGCGATGTGCAGCGTGGGTTTTCATCACACAGTCACGATGTGCAGCACGGAAAATGGCCGTGAAGCCGTGATGTGCAGCGCATAAAATGGCTGCGAAGCCACGGTGCGCCGCGCAGAAAATGGCCGCGAGGTCGCGATGAGCTGCGCGACTGTCGGGCAAAAAACCACGACATGAAAGCCAAAAACGGACGCCGAAAAATGAACCCGAAAATGGAAATTTCATGCCGTTAATGGCAATAGAAGGGGCCAAGATTTAAAGTAGCAATGGATCTGCTGTCTAGGATGGCAGATCTATGAATTAAAATGCTTAAAACTAACAAAAACTAAAATCTAAAGAAAAAAGCTGAGATCTAAGAATTCGAAGCCAGCGGAGTCACCAAAAACTGTTGGCTTGGTTTTGCAACCAAGCTTTAGTGCTATGGGCACCTATCAACAAGTGATAGCAGTTTCAAAGATGGAAAGCAAAAACAATTTATAAATTTGAATCTAAACTAAACTAGCATGTGCATATGACAAATAAAATTTTGAAAAATGATTTAAGAACAAGAAATAAAAAGAATTCGTATTTTGTATTAAGATACCTCAAATGGTGAGGATTTGTGTTGAGCAACTTCCAAGGTGAGTAGCTCCAAGCTCCAAAGGTCTCTTCTCCAAGATAGCTACCATGGTCAAAAACTCATGAGAGATTTTGACAGCATGAGGATAGGATGATGGATGGATGGAAAGTGAGGAGCCCCTATCACCTTTTTATAGTTTTTGGTGGTGGGGAATACCATTATGGTTTTGAGGAAACCAATGGTATTGACCAATATGGTTTAGGTACCTTTTCCATCCTTTTTCTTTTTTGGATATTTTGGATATTTTTATTCCCTTTTTAATATTTTTGGGAATTCTGGACCCTTTTTGAGGGTTTTTTATGCTTTTTGAGGAAAAATATTCATTTTGAGTGGGAAAAGGGGTGTATTAAGGTCTTTTGGTGACCTTTTGATCACTTTAGAGGCTCAAATGGTGAAAAAGTGGAGAAATGGGTCATGTGAATAAGGAAATGAGCTAGTGAGCACTTTTTGGGTGTTAACACTCACGCTCCAGAAAAAGAATGGCAAAATTAGAGGGTCTCTATTTTGCTGAGTCAAGCTCTAATGTATGAACACATTTTGAAGATTAATATCTTGAAGCTGTTAAGGTCCAGTTTTCTCTGTAATGTGTAATTCTTATGTTTTTCATACCTACTCTGTTAATGTTATGATTATTCCACCCTAGAGTTTTTAGAAGCATGTTCTTATATGTCTTTGTCGTTTCCTTGGATGTATGGGAATATTAGTTTACTGTCAGAAATTTCATTTTTAAATGACTTATGATGTACACTGGAAATATTTTCTTGTTAAGTTTACCTAAAGGTTTCTGCTACTCTTCTATGTCAATATTTTACTATTCAAAATATACATAACGACCTATATAAGCTTTCATTTCTATCAAACTATTTAATTCTTTGAAAGATAAGCTCAACACGTTATTCTCCATTAAATATTTGAAGAAATTAATCTTCAGGCACTTCTTTGAATTGTATTTGTTCCATCTGTTGCATCCACACTCCATTTAAAATTCTTTACACTGAAATAGCTCCATGAAATTCCTTTAGAAGTTGATTTTATAGTTAGATTTGTGTTGTAAGCCCTGTGTTATATGGAAGATGATAAAGAAAGATTTAAATGATTAAATTTTAAAGATTGAGCTCTAACATCGTTAAAATTTTGAGCTTTTCATGCCCTAGCATCGTTCTATCCCAACCTAGAACATCTGAGGGGGATATCATTCTATCTCATCCTAGAACATATCAGAGGGATAACACCCATCATGATGTTTTTCATATTGTGAGGCATTTTTTATGTTTCTAAAATTTCTTCTATATGGTTTCTTTGGTTATTTGGGTTATACATTGCTTATTAAAAGCTATAGAGTGGAACAATGCAAATCTTGTCACTTTTTTGAGAAATTGGACTACAATGATTTTAATATACAATGAAGTTTTGATCTATTATTACATTTTCAAATGAAAGGAATAGTTCATTTTAACATGTTAGCATTGAAGGGTTCAGTATATACTATCCCTTCAATGTGAAATAAGACCTATGCTGACTTATCAAGTTTACAGGTTCCAAAGAAAATCAAGGAGATATGGCAGGTGACCAAGTGTTGAAAACCAAGAGCTAAAATGCAAGGCTCCCTAGCATGTAAGCAAAGGAGAGCATAGGACTGCTGGCAGAACCGAGAGCCCGAACTAAAAAGGGGAAAGAAAAGGCGTGGACATTTTTCTTTCTGTCAACTCGTAGAAGGGAAAAAAAAGAGTAGAGTCAGCATCACAGACTGGTAGAAAAAGACAACCAAATTTGGCACGCAAGGAAGCACCACGGCTTGGTAGACAAATGCGTCTGCAACCTTTCACCCTGCGGGTAATTTTTCTTGTTTCCTTTCATTGTTTACATCTGCATAAAAAAAAAATTCACCTACCTGGTATTTTTTGTTGTTTTCCTTCGCTGTTTAGATTTGCATAATTGTTTTTTCCCACTTGGGAATTTCTCCTATTTCCTTTCACTAGTTACATATGCATAAATTGTTTTTATGTCGAAATCATTTTTTAAGGGGAGGTTCCCTACAGAGCCTTCGTCATGTGTCAATATCCAATCAAGGGCCACCCCCTATCCACTATGTTTACAAATATTTCCTCTTCAACTTGTATGTTTATGTTATTTATTCTATACTTCACAATTTGGATTTGCTTATTTTGTACTTGGATCTTTCATTTATCAAATTGGGACAGCCCATTGTGCCTCGCTAAGTCAAGGAGGGGGCACATGTGCCATTCCTTCCTTATGATAACCCCAACAAATATACACCATGCAGGGAAAATAAAAAACTCAATAATCCCTTGAAAACATCAAACCTGGGTTCGGTTTAAGAATTTTGTCTAAACCCTCATCCACAATCATTTCGTTTTGCACTCAGATTTGCATTTTCACCATTCACTCCTCACACTCACAATCCAAATACAAAAACATTGATGCTTCCTCCATTCCTTCAATTCCTTTTATAGGAAACAACTAACCTATTTTTTACTTCCTCCTGCGCGTCTTTTCCTGTCGATGTTTCCTTCCTGGGGTTCTAGCCCAACCTACAGTGAAAACTATGGCTCCTTCAAGTTCCTCTTTCTCCTCTTCATCTATATTTCTCTATGATGCTGCTATCATTTCTAATATGATCACAACCTATCTTATGTACATGATCCGTTATGATATTTTGAGTCAATAATAAAGCTCCAAGTTTGCTCGAATATCTCTTTATTCTATCTCATGTTCCAATATATAGTAAAATTGCCATTAGGATTAATTGGATGTTAGTTTCTCCTTGAGAAGTCAGATTAATGTATGTTGATGCTAATGTGCATGTTGTTGGTCATATCTACAGATTTCATATAGAAACACGTGACCCTTAGCTTCCCTTTCTGTTTCCCAAAAAACCAGTTAATGTCTATAGTTTTGCACTATCAACACATCTTCCTTTTTGTGATCCTAATTCCACTTTTGTGAGTTCCCAAGATTGTTAGTGGCATCCCATTGAATACCAAGAGCGGAGTATTTTCCACATAAATCCTAGGGTCAGCACCTTTCAGCCATTGGTTTAGCCAATGGAGGCTTCCCAAGCATGATGCACTCCTGAATGTGTTAATGGTCAATGTGCTAGGGAATCCACCTCTTCCCCAATGGTATAACATGAAGGAATGCTAAACCTTGCATCTATGTACATTTATGCAGACCACCTACAACCATGTGTTATGGAGTTTTGAATGACTATAGGGGGATTCCACAAATTTTCTACTTATGATTTGTCTTATCAAATTCAATCATATCTCATGACCTTATTCAGATCTGGGAGATGAGATGAGGACCATAATATATTGACAATTCCGATGGAAAAGGATTCAAAATTCGATTTGATTTATGTAAGCGATCTTCAATTGGCTTTGAAAAATTCTCAAATGCATTGAAATCATCCTAAATCTAGTTCAGGCCTTCGAAGAAGAGTTTTTGAGATTGTCTAAATTATTCATTAACAGAAATGGCCAAAATTTTGAATTATTCTATAGTGGATTTGTAGAACTGTGAACCTGTGGGTTGATCTTTCAAAAGCTCCAGCTATTCTTTTAAATATTTAAGCTCCTCAAAGTGATGACAAAGCTAGTATTCTTGTTCTTTCCTCTGCTCCAAGTGTAGCTGGCATTGCCTCTAATGTTCAACAATTTCTTTCTCGAAATTTTATTTCAATTCAAGGATTTCTTTTAAGAAATCATCCTACAAAAACCTCATTATCTTGGTCTAAATATTTGCACCTACGTTTTTCTTGATCTATCATCTCATTTAAAGTTGATATAGTATCATAATTAGACCCAACACAGGATCCCATAGATGATGTTGTCTCAAAGGATTCTTTCCTAAAATTAGATGTGTCTTGTTTCCAAATGATCTGGTTTTCCATATGCCCGGATTGATTTCTCCGTCCCTTGGCCTTTTTGTTCCTCTTCTGATGATTGCTTTATGTTTTCTACTAAAACAATAATTGCTAAGGGAAACTGTAGCATCCTCTCCAAAATATGTTGATTCTTGAGAAAAAGATGGCATGAGAGCACTTGGATTAGGAAGAGGGAGTGGCATGATTACTGAATTAGGTGGGACTTGTGACAAGCTCTCTAATATCTCTTGAAAACCTGAAGTTGTTATAATTTCAGTTTGGTGAGGGAGACTTGACCGAGTAAGGAAAATGGTGGTAGGCACATATGACAATGAATCATATGATTGGATATCAACTGATTTTTGGAATTTATGAGTTTGTACAGTTGACATAGCTGAAGAGATGAGAAAAGTATCAATTACATTCATGGTATCCTTGTGTGGTAAAGTATGTGGGAAAGGATCTTGCTGGGTATGTACAATTATACTAGGAGTAGACAGAGAGTATAAAAATTGAGTAGATAAAACCTAGGTACTAGGTGGGGGAATATCATCAACTATAGTAGAAACCACAGAGGAAAGGAATGCGAAATATTGTGAGACATTAGTGGAATGGAATGTGTCCTCATGTGACTCTTGGTATAGGTTGATGATAATGGGAGTTTTTTTATCCATTGTGCTAAGTGTTGAAATGGAGGTAGGATATAATTTCTTAACCTTTACATGCACAGTAGGGTCGAAAGTAGTGGAAATGGAGAAAACAGATTGGGAAGAAATAGAGGATTTACCTTTGAGTTCCTCATCCCTCTATCCCAAAATGTTCATATTTTTTAATTTCTGCAGGGGTTGATTTGCTATGATAGGTTCTTTTCCCTTGTCACCTGTTGTTGTAGTAGTCTTTTCCTTTGACTTAGAAGAGCCTGCATCAACCTCCATGGAATCCCTGAAGGATTTATCCCAAGTATGGAATATTTGATTCCTTTCCATATGTATCCTAGTTTTTTGTTACACCTAAGCATCATGGAGCAAAGTCCTTTCATTGGAGTCATTAATGCTTGTCAGCACTTCCACAAAACTGTTGGCCCTCATATAGATGGAGTCATTAGGCCAGTTTTCATGCACATAAGGGATTTTCAAATGAGCCTGTGTGAAATGATCTGCAACAATCCCTTTGGTGTCATGCATCATTTTTACTCATTCTCTTAGTTCGAGTTTATTTAATTTGTTTGCTAAAAGTAGAGCATGAGCATAGTTTTGAATTAGAAATTGACCAATGTAAAAAGGAAAGATTGATCAGTCTGTCTTTCTCATAGTGGTGCATTTTCAATATATCCCATCAGTTGTTGTCTAATGGGAAACCTCATATAAGACCATCCTATGGGGAAAACATATGGGAAACAGATGAACAGAATCCCCCCCCAAATTACGATATATGTAAACAATTCCCCAATGTAGAAATCTCCCATAGATGATACTAAGTGCTTGGCATCTTCTGAAATACATGGGGCACTGGTTTTGTAAATGAAAAAATATACAACACTGAAGAAGCTGTTAGAGATGTCATAAATGTGAGCCTTATAATTGTCTTCCCACATAACAGATAAATAGATATGAACTGGGGGCAGTTGGTTGGTCCACTTCCAATTCATAGTTGGGAATGTAAATGATGAAAAAATTATATAAAACATATAATACGATAGATAAAAGTTGGGATTCTTTGTGGGAGGATCCTTCACATCGTGCATGATGGCATCCTTCATGGTAACAGAAAAAATTTGTGCCCAATTGAACACATCCCCAATGGTGACAACATGATGCATCAATGGATTCCATTCTAGTTTAAAAAAATAGCAATTACCTAACCCATACAATATATATAACATGTTAGGAAGTAGTTTATAGGGTTGTCTGAGGAAATAGGCACGATATTGATTATTTTTTTTTCCAACAAACTTGTTAGGGTTGAAAAAATAGTTTTTGATCAACATTTTTGGCTCATAGAGGGGTGTTGACAGGCCCAGACTGATCAAGTGTAGAACTGCCAAACATAAGGGAGAATCATCCTCATCCAAGGATGTCAAGTGGCTCCACTTGAGAGTTACCCTAGTCCAAAATTGTTTGGGATAGCTAATGTCAACAGAAAATAAGCCTTTGTTGGAAATCTGTCAGTGAATATACAATTTATCCCTCAAGATAGAAAAACCTAAATAAAATTGTTAGTTCTAAATAAGACAAATTAGTTAATAGAAGAAAGAAAACAAGTAAGAGAAACTAGTGAATTCAACTAATAATAGGTTAAGAATAGATAAAGATCTTCAGAACAATTGCACTAATAATTCTGGCATTTCTTAATTTAACAAATGACAATTTGATCAGGTCAATAAGCAGTTGCTTTAGCAAAACAAAGATAATCACAATTAATCAGTTTTGTTAAAGTTAATATAACTGTAATTGTTCTGATTAAGTTGTTATTCGAATTAATAAATTAACTGAAAAAAAGACTGAAGGTAAATTTCCAGTTACAGAGTATTAATAAGAACATGAGAATATAGAAAAATATTTCCTATGACATTGTCCTTCACATGAATAATAAATGAAAAACCTCATTAATTAATATGTCGATAGATCTATAACTTAAGAAAAATAACTAATGAAAGAAAAAGAAATAAGGAACCAAATAATCATCAAGAAAACTTGGTCAACTAATTACCAACAGAATGCATGATAAAAGAAACTAACTGTATTTATCAGAGTCAGCAAAATATTACAAAATCCTTGGTACATCAGAATGCGCTTGTCTCGTCTTCCAGCATGTTCCCCCTTATTACATAATATTTATTCTTCTTAAATAATAATTAAAAATTGTTGAAAGAATATACTATCCTAGGAAATAAGGGATCATACAAAGATTCATGCTAATATTGAGCTAGGGAAACCTTCCACTTCGAAAATACATCTAAAAAATCATCGATATCATGGTATTTTGCATGTTCCAATTATAACTAAGATTTACATATAAAATAGTAGGGATCAAACATTTCCTATGTTATAACATATAAAAAATGTGTGTCCTAACTTCTGACTTCCCACAAGAACGGTCGACCGACCCTTCATTTGTGAGAGAAAACATAAGAATGAATGATAGACCCTTCTTGTATTGTAAGATTAGTAGGAATAGTAAACACCAGAAGGATCGGGAAGCCCTTCATATATCCTCAAAAGATCAATAATATCATGGAGAGAAAATATCGGCGACCCCTTCTTATATACCTACACCGTAGTAAATAGTAGGGATTGGGACATCAGCTAAGTTATAAAATATAAAAAATGTTTGTCCCGACTTCCAACTTTCGACAAGAAGGGTCAGCTGACCCTTCATTTATGAGAGAAAAAAGAAGAATGAATGGTCGACCCTTCCTGTATTGTAGGACTAGTATGAATAGTAAACACCATAAGGATCGAGCACCCTTTCTTATATCCTCGAATATATAACATGGAGTACTACCAAAGGATTTTATAGAGATTTCTCAAAGGACTTATTTATAGGATTCTCTATTATACAGTATTGCAGAATTGGATGGGATGAGGATAATTTGTCTAATTTTCAAATGGATATGGATTGGAAGGATGAGAACTTACAAATGATTGATTTACCATTATCCAAGGTTACCAATGATAGTTCGAGAATCCATGTTTTTGGAAAAGAAAGGACACATGAATTCTAGGATTGCATGTTTTCCAGACTAGTCTCTTCTCGAGGTACAATTATTTCATTGTATTTAGGAGTTAGAATTCTTCGTTCATTGATCAGGTCGCCAGATAGAATAACTATTTCTATTGTGGAGATAGTACAACAAGAGCTGTTTATGAATAGTTTCTATCATGAATTAGATATAAACCAAGGTATTTGTATTAACATTTTGAGATGTCTTATTTCATTGTATTTTACTTTTCTCAGTCAGTTATGTAATTCTTATTCTACTATAGATTTAAATAAAGAGAACACTCATATATCATCCAATAAAATTATAGTATCCGATGAAGACATTGAATGTGATGGAGAATCCACAAAGAAATACCAAAGTGGTGGACAAGATGGACAAGAAGGTAAAAATTTATATTTCAAAGATCCTGGTTAAATTAACTAAATTATGAATGGGGATAGTGACCTTGAATACTTGCAAAAAGCTATATAAAATGTATACGTGCAAATTTCTAGGTCAAGATGACTTGATTTCTTTTGAACATGTGGATCATCCACAACGAGAGTTGTGATCGACGATGTCCGCGGATATTAGCCAACAAATCACATTGGATATGGGAGCCTTGGAAAATAACGAACCAGGAGAGGGCCTGGTGCAAAAACGCGGTATCTCTAACAATGTTACTTACCACTTAAATGTTGACTGGTCATTGACATGTAAGAGACAAAGATTAATTTCTACCTAAATTGGTAAGACAAATTTGTTCTGAAACATAACATGACAAGCAATATTTATGTGCAGCTCCCCACACAAAAATCTTATTTATATTAGAAATGGAAGGTTTTCTATTTAGCAAGAAAGTCATAGAAAATGACGCCAAAAGAGAAAAAAAGGGAAATCAAAAAAATATTGATGGAGACAAAAAAGTAAAAAAGGGGGAAAAAAGTATTGTTGGTGAATTTGAATTTAAACACAAAGAAACTTCTTATGAGTCACAAACAAATACGATAGAAATGAAATGCCAATTGTGAAAAAAATGAAATTATTTTTTCAAATAATACACTTGAATGTTTGTTTGTACTAGTATGTTCAATTGCACTGTGATTATAATACTTGTTAAGTGTCGAGTTTGGTTTTCGAAAGTGCAAAATCAGAGCTTGAAAGTGCCAAAATTGGTTTTCAAAATTGCAAATTAAGTGTTGGAAGTGTCAAAAGTAGCCTTCCAAAAGGGAAAATCACGTTCTAAAAGTGCCATTATCATATTTATCATATAAAGAAAAGAACAAAAACCAATTTAAAAAGTGGCGATATCAAAAGCAAAAGTATGCTTTTGGAATCTGGATTTGGCACTTTTGGAACCATATTTTGCACTTTAGAAACCTTGATTTTAGGGTTCATAAAGGTTTGTTTTGACTCGCCTTCAAAGTGACTTGGACTACAATACGTCAAATTTTAATGACATAGGCATTTATCATGCATCACTAAAAGTTGATGCTCATGCAATTTGATGGAGAAAGGCTCTTGTTCATAAACTCTTACGTAAATAAACAGTGTTACTGATATTCTTTGCACTAAACTAGTTTAGAATTGTTTTATCCTTGATTTCCCAACTCATATAATTTGGTCTTCATGCCCTTGATGAGAATTACCTTCTATGATAATGCTTGACTTACCAATAAATATTCACATATTTTCTTTTTCATTTTGTAGATTGACATTAACACTCACATAATGGTGTTTCCTATCCCATATTTAAGAAATTGTTGGTGTTTACTAATCCATTCCTCAACTTTTGACTATTGTCATGAAGTAATTTTCCTTTGATAGCACATACTAAGCATAATTCATCTCTTCCCAAATATTAAATATTTCTTGAGTGAGAGGAGTTGATAGCTTGCTCCAATAGTCCAACAAGTAACCCCTTTAATACACATATCATGTCAACATTGTGCATCACATCTTCTAATGGCTGACTTTCCTTTGTTATCCTATATATATTGTCCTTAAAACCCTTCTTGGAATCTATTAGGAGACCTTCAAGGTTTTCTCTCATGCATCCTTAATCCTTTATCATGCTTTGATAAATATGATTTTTTCTCTAAGAAGGAGAATTATTGGAAGGAATGGGTTGTCTGCTATATCCTAATGTTTTGTCCTCCTTTTCTCAAGAAAGCATGATCTTCACCAATTGATGTCTATGTGTTTGTTTCAACATAATTGAGAATCTAACAAATTTCACATCATGAAGACCTCAACACAAAGATTAAAGTTCATTTAATTTTCTTCTAGATGAAACTCAAACTACAAAAAAGGGGAGGAAATAGGCACACACCAAAGACAAATTGTGGACTTAGAGACATAAGAAACTGACTCATTTGAAACAAATCGAACTTATTTGATCATGAAAATAAAACACTATCTAGAAAGGGCATATGAAATAAACAAATAGGGAATTCAACATGTAATTTTTGGAGTATTTTAAACCCATCCATGTCTATTTAATACTTAGGATAGAATTATTAGTCATTTCTGATTATTTCCTAGGTAGTTGACTGGGTAGTTGGCCAAAATTACTTCATTGTGTGGACCACAAGAAATCCTGATTCACTTGGGTGCACTTCTTAATATTTTGTTAGATTTATTCCATTCCTGGAATAGAAGGGCACCTTTCCCTTACTAATTTTTACTGCTTTTTGTGAAAAGGTGAAAGTTAGTCAACTTGTCTCAGTTATTTTTTAGCGAAATAATCCTCCATGATGTTTCCTCTTCATAAATTTTTTACCTAGGATGATTTTCCATCCTACATCACCATCCAACCACTCTCTTACCAATTTGTAATCTTTTGAGGTGATTTGGAAAGCACTTTTTACACCTAGGGGTTTTTTTCATATTTTAGTAAGCCTACTTTTATGAGGATTTGGAATGGAATATTTGTCCTTCAAATATATGACATAATTATATATTTGAAAATCCATTACATTTCCTAAGTTTGGCTGATGTAGGCTTATTCAATATATTTTTACTGTTTGCATCATATTCATGACTGATTTCAGTATTTTGTGACTAGTTTTTGCAATGAAATTTGTTAGAGTTTGTAATTGCTTGAGTATATATTGGTGTGAACAATATTTTAACATGGTATCAGAGCTATCAAGCTATTCTATTCTCCTTTGGTTTCCTGTAGGATCAAACCAGTCTAATGAGGGGTGCATCCAGTCATCGAGAGGGCGCAACTGAGCATCTTAGGGGCGCATACAAACCACTCCAAGGATAATTTCAGAGCTTCAATGTAAGTCACATCAAATAATCCTCACTCCATTCAATTATTTTTATTGGAAGGCGTAGATAGAAATCCTGTTGCAGATCAAATACCTCTACAGTGTGACTATGGCAACTGAAACTGAGCCCACTGCTATCATTGAGAAGGGAAAGTGGCATAACATAGGAGATGAAGTTTATGGTCTCTTGTGTATCAACAAATACAGGGATATTATTTTCCATCTATATGGTATTACCACTCCTGTAATGCCCCATATTTCGACTAGGCATGTTTATCAGTCAACCATACTACATAGTCACTTATTATCTATTGGACTCGGCTCGATTGAGCAAACTTTATTACAACATGATGGACCCAATTATATGATGTTACTGTGTTTTATGATTTCACTATGATTATGATGTTGTTACGTTATGCAGTTATGATGTCATGATTTTCATAGGACTCCCTTGTTTTACGATTATAATATGTCTTTATATGTTTTCATTAATAAGATGTGAAGTATATGATGCGGTACGTGGATACCATCTATGATATGAGTTATTGAAGTGTTATATGTCATATGCATCTTTGATGAACTAAAATTGTCGCAAGAAATAAAATGATGTTGATAATATGGATCAATTGGTGATTGATGGGAAATACTTTCTATAAAATGTGTATTTTGCGAAATACTAACCTACAGGACATAAAGGCTATGGGATAGCCAGTTACTTGATCTGATATATATTGGAAAGGAAAAACATGTTCATACAGTAAACCTTAGCAGCCAAAATGATGATACGATAACACAAACTGATAATCCCGATAGCAGCAAAGTATGAGTTGATAAGGGCGTAGGCCCAGTATGTTGAGAGGGATGGATGTGTTTTCCACCCTATGTTTCCATGAGACCCGAGGTCGTGAGAGGGCTGTGCTGAGACACGCTCCCCATGTTGTTGTGATGACGATGGTCGGATGCCTGCTAGGGGAGGATAGGTCCGCTGTTCATCCGACGCTATCGCTCTCAAGTTCTATGTGGTCAGATCGGTGAGTCCGACATCCACTTTTGTACTAGCAGAGGAAGGATAGGGATGATGCTGGATGTAGGTTATGATGGGAGGATGTGTTAGTTAGTACTGTTGAGGGTTTAGTATTCCTTGATTCCGAGTTAGTGGTAGAAGGTAACCTTCCTTGTACATGATTGATTAAACTAATGTATAGATAAAGATAATGATGTGAAATCGTAAAGAATTAACTGTTAAAAAAAACTAAGAATGTTGAAGTAATTGTACTATATATATTATGTTTGTTCTTCTACATGGGGGTAAATACTACTATTAGTTAGCAGGTATGCATAGGCGGGATGGGGTTTGTCTATAGTACATTTATGATTTGTGCATACACTGGCCACGCATGCACACCTTGCACATGTACACTAGTATCGATATACAAACACTTAACATATTGAATAAATGTATAAGTTGTCATAAGTAATTAGGTTAATCATGCATTGATCGAATTCAGATAATGAGTATAAAGTTATTTAAGATGTGTAAAACAAGTCAATTAAGCTATGTATTACTCGTTGGTAAACATCGTGATATACAATGGAGACAAGTGTCATCAGTTAACATTATCATCTGAGAATTGTTGTAAATAAGGTAATGGTACTGTCTAATTAATTAGTAAGATTGTTTAAGCACATAAGGGTGCTTTGTTTAGAAGAACGACGATACTATGTAGATGTTAGGGTACTCATGTGATAAACAAATGATGTAAAAGACATCTTTATTAAATTCACCATTATTATTACCTTATGGGGATTTAATTAATATTATTACTTAAAATTTATTTTAATAATATTACTACCCATGTCATAACAATTGCAAAATAGGTAAAATTTAAATATTGACTAATGAATTATTAGAGTGTGATTATTTTACATTTCTAAGTTAAACATAATAGGATAACAATTTTGAAATGAATGTGATGTGATGGAAAATGGTTATTTAATTATTCAATACGAATCTTGGAATTTAAATCTCAAGATAAGTGATCTCGATGGATGAGGTAGACCATTAAGACACATCATGTCCAAGTTGAAAAGGGTCAACTATTTATATAATATTTTATTAATTACATTAATAACATTGAATACCAAGGATGGCGAATAGACTTGTAATTAATGAAGCTTGTCCCGAATGGATAACCTTTGGGTAATAATTCCCACCGTAATAAATTCTTACGACCGTCAATCAAAATCAAATGAATTTACCATGAGAGTAATTAATTATTCGGTACATTGAATGTGAAAAATATATTTTTATAAAGAAACGTGTATGAATGAACTAGTGGGAGGAGTAAATGTTTGAGGGGCTCGAGAGGGGGAGTTTGGGGCGGTGGAGTAAGCCCAAGGTCTTCTCAAGGAAGGAACTGTATATAGAGGGGGAGAGAGTTGAAGGTAGGGGGAGATAGCTGGAAGGGGATAGAAAGGTTTTGGGAACAGAAAGGAGGTTTGAGAACATAAAAGTTTGGAGAACTTAAGTGAAGACTGCTCTCGGGATTATCATATTGTGGGCTCGGGGGCTTGGAAATCCTTTGATTTCCAAGGGCCAGCAAGATAATAGCTGGTCGGTAGGGTGGACACTTCATTTTGGATGACTAAGAGGATATACAACCTGCTACAACCTACAATTAGCATCAGCATCAGGTAATTTTCTTGATTATTTATTTTATTTAATTATTATGTGGGAACGTACTCTGAAACCTGCATATACCTTCTTACTGATTTATGATTTATTACTGTGAACATATTCTTATGCAAAAACTACAAGTTGTTGAAGGAAAATATTGATATATTAGTTATTCTATTAAATGTGAATGTATGATTATTGGAGACAACACAGTATGCTAAACATCATTTAAAAGCATAGAATTTTCTTCAGAAATTTACTCACACATACCTGAATGAATTACTACATAGGAAATTAACTTAGAAATTTACTTAGTGCTCTGCTGTAAAAACCAGAGCACTACAACTCCTAATGAAGTTTTGGTGAAACTCTAAACATTATTTGGCAAGACTGATGAATTGAGGGGCCACGAACTGGAGAATGAACTTATTTCCCTAAGTCTGAGCAATTTCGAGACCCTACAAGATTTTTTCTCAAAATTTAAGTCTTGTGTCCTTCAATTGAAGTAGTGTGGAACTGATGAGAAAGATGAGCAATTGATCTTGTCCATCCTCTCATAGCTTGGCCCTTATTACCCAGTCTTTGTTTCAACCTTTCATGCTACAAGACTAGCAGTTCGAAATTGGAAGAGTCGTTCCCTAGAAGAATTCATGGAATATCTCACTTGGGAGAAAGACAAGTTGGTATTGATGGGCTCAATAAAAAATACATGAAAGGACCATTGTTTGGCTGTTGGAGACTCAAAGAATTCGAAAGGAAAGAAGAAGGGCAATTTCAAGAAACCACCTGATGAGAAGAGAGGCAAGCCAAGAATTGAAGAAGATTCCACAAATTCCAAGAATAATTATCAAAAAAAGAAAGAGAATCCTAAGCACACCTATTTCCATAAGGGATTTCATCCATATAGTTCATGCATGAAGACGACCATTGATCAAATGTATCACCTCCTTAAGAAAGACAACATCCCTCTTCTTGAGAGAGCGAGAAAAAAGGAAGGAGGATCCAATTACGAAGACAATGAGAGATTTCATGCATTAATGGAAAGCACAACCAAACCTACCTATTTCATCATAGATTTTGGAGATTCAAGGAATATGGTGTCTACAAGAGAGACACTCTCCTCTCTTGATTCTTCTGGTGGTACAACTATTATGTTGAGTGATGATTCTGAAACTACTTGCAAATGTAAAGGCAGTGTTGACCTTCAGTATGATTCTTTGACTAATGTGTTGTATGTTCTAGGTCTTGTTGTAAACCTCTTGTCATTCTACTATATGACTCACTCTGGGTATTCCAAAAAGGTTTTCTTTATACTTAATGATGTTGAAATCTTTGGTATTTCCATTGTCAGGCTGAATTGTTGCTTCAGGCACTGCTAACCGTATCTCAAAATTCTATAGGTTTTCTCATTTTGTTCCTTTCCCATCACCTTCTTCTCTACTCACTCATGCCAACGAGCCAATCAAGTTCTGGCATGAGATATTTGTTCAGGGTGAATCCATGAAGATGGGTGTCTATTTTGAGGGGTTCCGTAAGAAAATAATTCTTAATTTTTCATGTTTTCCATCTTTGGGTGAATAAAAGTGATATTTTTGTTTGGAATTTCAGTTTTTACTACATAACAAACTTTTAGAGAATTATGTTAGTTTGCTATCCATATTTTTTTCAATTTTTTATATTGAGATTTGATATGTCAATTCGGCAAATGTTTGATAGTGTGTTCTTATAAAATGAAAGGACTGCAAAATGGAGAAACCTGAAAACTGTATTTGTGTAGTTTTCTCAATTTTTTTCGTGGTGTATTTTTAAAGTTATGAATTTTTCATTTCACCGCATTTTGAAAGAGATGAAATTAAACTAGACACCTGTTAAGAAAACAAACAATTACAAATATGAGATCTTACCTATACACAAAGAAATCTATATATTCGGAAAGTAGATTCAATAATGAAACTAATGGTATCAAGTCCGACAGTCGCTTTGTAGTGTAAGAGATCATTTTTACCTTCCGAAAATGGAGAAACCTGAAAACTGTGAGAGACAATCAGATTTTCAGGTTTCAAAGGTTATTCGGCCGAATAATTATTCAGCCGAATAAATGTTTTCGGTAACGGCGATGTCAATTTAATCAAAGGTTATTCGACCGAATAACCAAACGTAAAAAAAAACTCATTGGCCAAAAAAAAAAAAAAACGTTTTTGTCTAAACTTATATAAATAAAACTAAATACTTCAATTAATTTCGCATACTTTCTGGTCAGAATATTTTTGAAGGGATTTTCTAATAAGTTTTTTTTTGCAAAGAGAATTTTTTTTATAAGGTATTTTTTTTCTTACTTCTTTCTAAGGAATACATTGAAAGAATGTTTTTCTAAGTCATTTTTGTAAAATGAGTTTTTATTCCAAGCTTTTTGCACTTCTTATTTCTTTGCAATGGGTTTTTTTTCCAAGGATTTTCTAAGGAGTTTTTTTTGCAAAGAGAACTTTTTTTATGAAATATTTTTTTTCAAGCTTTTTGCAATTCTTATTTCTTTGCAATGGATTTTTTTTTCCAAGGATTTGATAAGGAGCTTTTTTTATGAAGTATTTTTTTTGTTACTTCTTTCTAAAGAATACATTGAAAGAATGTTTTTCTAAGGCATTTTTGCAAAATAAATTTTTATTCTAAGCGTTTGCACTTCTTTTTTCTTTGCAATAGGTTTTTTTTCCAAAATGACGATTTTAAAGAGTTTTATTCCAAGTTATTTTTTCAAATGAGGTGTCTTTTTCCTTCTTATTTATTTGAAAATGAGTTTTTTCAAAGTTTTTTTATTTCTAAATATTTTTGCAAAAAACGTTTCTTTTACAAAGTATTTTACAAGTGCTTTTTTCAAAAAATGTTTCTTTCCAAAGTGTGTATTTACAGAGTTTTTATTCCAAGGCATTTTTGCAAATAAGATTTTATTTCAAGTTATTTTTACAAATGAGATGTATTTTTCGTTCTTATTTCTTTGGAAATGTGTTTTTTCAAAGTCTCCCAAGTTATTTTTTCAAAAAGTTATTTCGTTGCAAGGGTTTTTACAAAGAAATCTTTTTCCCAGGTTTTTTTTTTTTTTTTTTTTTTTTTTTTTTTTTCCAGTGGGTTTACAAAGAAGATTTATTTAGAAAGTGTTCTTATTCTTTCCCAAAGGGTTTTTTCAGAAAATGTTTTTTTCCAAAGTGTGCATTTACAGAGTTTTTATTCTAAGGCATTTTTACAAATAAGATTTTATTTCAAGTTATTTTTACAAAAGAGATGTATTTTTCCTTCTTATTTCATTGAAAAGGGGTTTTTTCAAAGTCTCCGAAGTTATTTTTGCAAAAAAGTTATTTTTGCAAAAATGTTATTTTTGCAAAAAAGTTATTTCGTTGCAAAGGGTTTTTACAAATAAATTTTTTTTCCCGTGTATTTTTTCAAAGAAGTTTTTTTTTCAGTGGGTTTACAAAGAAGAATTATTTAGAAAGTGTTCTTATTATTTTCCAATGGGTTTTTTCAAAGGTGATTTATTTTCAAAGAGTTCTTATTTCATTCAAAGAAGGTTCTTTTCAAAGGAAACTTGTTTCCAAAGACTTTTTCTTCGAAAGACTCTTACAAGATTTTGATAAGGTGAAGTAAATTTCAGTTCATGTGTTTATAAATTTCGTAACTGTTTTTAAATCTTCATTTTGTTTTTTTACAATAAAATGATTATTCTTTAATTTATCATTTATAGATTAAACAAGCATGGGCAGTAAGAGAAACCATCAAAGAAAATATGATCGTAAACGTGCTGATGATGATGATAATAGAGAAAAGAAAAAACTTAAATATCATACCAACAAAGCAAGCCTTGCAGAAACGCAAGTAACAATTATTGAAGATACAAATATAGTTTTATATGATAATGTTGATGAAATGGAAATTGAAAATAGAGTACAATAAGAACAAATTGAAGTTGAAGAAACCATTGTTGAAGATGTAAATAGTGATTTAGATACTAATGTTGATGAAGTCAATATTGAAGATCAAGTTCAAGAACCAGAAATTGGACTAGGTATGTATATATCATGTATTTTCCAAATTCATTCTTTATAATGAATTGTATTTTTGGATACATGTTTTAAATTTAATTTAATTTGATGTATAGGTACTTTCACCATTGATGATGAAACGTTATAAAACGTTCATTGCAACAAATAGGGAAAAAATATACCCATACATGTTGCACGATATCGGACTCAAAAAATTTATGATGATGTTCTGAAGAATTATTCAGCAAGAGGACAAGCACAAATTTTGAGATGTTTATTAGTGACCAAGAAGTTATAAGATGCTACATCATTATTGGGTATTCACAACGCGACCAAAGAGTCAAAATTAAAACATAATGTGATAGAAAATATAGGTGATGCAATAAAAAAGTTTGGAAAATCTAGAAAGAAAGACATCAGTGCTGCACGAAGAGCAATTCATACAACAATTATTTCGACTAGTACTAGACAAAAATGTTTGACAACACAGCTAGCAAAAGCAGTTGGAACCTCAAGAAAGACATTATACAAACATAGCAAATTCAGAATAGAAATAGATGAAAATGATGAACTTGCTTGCTGGGCAATTATTTGGTGACATCCTTACAAAGATAGAATGCGAGTAGGTGTTAAAGATATTGTATGGGAATATTGGTTGACACATGCTCGAGTTTCACCAAATTCAAGAGATGTAATATGACAAAAAGTATCACAAGGAGTATATGTAAGTAGTCCAAAACATATAATGTATATGACACAAGTACACTTGTTCAATAAATTCAAGGAAGATCATCATGGAATTAATGTGTCAATCATTACATTTGTGCAACTAAAACCATGATATGTTAGACCTATTACTGTCCGTGACACATGTTGTTGTCATTATCATGTGCAATTCCAATTATATTACGACACATTTATTGAATTTGGTAAAATGTTTTGGACAAATTCACCACCTCCGCTTGCAATAAATGAATTCATATCTCAAACCCTATGAGAGAGAAATCACGATGAATTATTTTATAATAAGAAATGCTTCAATGGAAAACATTGTAATCGTTGTGGAAATTTAGTTTTATTCCACAATAAATATCCTATCGATACTGATCACTCACTGTCAAATGTCACCATTGATTGGAGAAGATATGAATACATTACAAGTACTAGTGATGTACATTCCAAAAGGATTGATTTGCGAGAAGATAAAATATGTAGTGCCCTATCTAGCTACTGGGTCACAATTCCATTGTCATTTAAATACCATATCCCTCTAATTATGTTCTCTGGAAAAATTCAACCGTCTATGTCTCTATTGTCTAAATGTTTACATGTCTCTGCAATTTAAATAAACATAAACTTAAATCTTCATTACGGCTCTGTTCTTTTAACATGCATAATTTGAAAATAAAAGAAAAATACCTTTTATTCAAGCTAGCTCAGTAAAATACCTGGACCTGTAGATTTGCAGTGAGGTAAGAAGATTCCTGAAGTGGGTTCTGTAGGTTACCTTAGCAACCCAAAATGATGTGTCCACCCTGCCGATCAGCTATTATCGTGCTGACCTTAGGAAATCAACGGATTTCCTAGCCCCCGTGCCCACAGACCGATAATCCCGACAACAACCTTCCTCAGTACCTTTCCATAGCTCAATGGTAATATTTGCTGAGTTAACCCCCTCCTCAGTCTTTTCTTTTGAGTTTCCCACCTCCTCAAAACTTCGAGTTAACCCCCTCCTCGGCATCAAGCTAACCCCTCCTCGGCATTCCTCCTTTTTCCCCAAAAAACCCTCACTGTTCTCCCACAATAACCCCCTTACTACTTTGTTAAAATCCCCTCTTTATAGGAATCCACCTCCTTCATAAAGTCAAACATCCTTATCACTCCACCACCCTAGATGTCGTGGTCTTTGGAAGTACAAATCATTAATGCATCCCCTTTTTAAGGTAAAAAGGTGGAATATATATTATTTTTAAATCACCCAAGTTTCTCTCGAGTAGTGGAGTTGTTAAATAATTTATTTAACTAACCCCTTTTATTTACTTGGAATGGATCCGGTAATTAATTGAATGAATCATTTATTTAATAATTTATTCAATCCACTATGCTCTATAGAAAGGATTATTATCATTATTATTATTAATTAAATAATAATAATAATGTAATAATAATAACAATAGTAATTAATAATAATAGTAATTAATTTAATTGTGAATAGTAATTAAAATATTTATTTGTTTAATGGATAAGTATCAACATAGTACCTCTAGGTATAATTAATTAAATAGACTTAATAGTTTATTTAATCATGATCAACAATTATATAGCACACTCTTCTAGTATTACTGTTTAACTGTTATTCTTCGTATTGAAGTCACATTCACTTGAGGATACTTGCGATCAATGACACTTATTTTAGCTGTTCATCACTATGTTTACATACAAGACTAATTAAATTATTTTACACATTAAAACTTGATGATGTTTTACTGATTAAGTCATTCACTGAATACTTATTTGAGTTATCTATGATAACTTATAACATCGTTACATATTGATAAGTATGTTGTTAACCAATATTATTGCGCATGTGCATAATGTGCATGCGTGGCCAGTGTATGCACAAGATGGACATGTACTATAAACATATGTCATATTCCCTATGCATATCAGCTAACTAATACTAATAATACTTTATGCAACTGAGCAAGTATACATTCATCATAATATAACTAAAACATCATTGGTTATTTTATCTGTTAACCTTTAAGATTTCATTTCATTATTTTTATGATTACATTTGTTTAATCATTCAGGTACAAGGAAAGCTACCTACTACAACTAACTCTAGGTCAATGTATACCCAACCCTCAACAGTACTAACTATCATATCCTCCCATCCTAACCTACGTCCACATCCTCCCTATCCTTCCTCTGCTAGTACAAAAGTGGATGTCGGACTCACCGACCTGACCACATAGAACTTGAGAGCGATAGCGTCGGCTAAGTAGCGGACCTATCCTCCCCTAGCAGGCCTCCAACCGTCGTCATCACAACTACATGGGGAGCGTGTCTCAGCACGGCCCTCCCATGACCTCGGGTATCATAGGAACATAGGGTGGGAAACACATCCATCCCTCTCAACATACTGGGCCTATGCCCTTATCAAATCATACTCTGCTAGTCTCAAGATTATCGGTCCATGTCATCGTTTCATCAATTTCGGTTTCTAAGGTTTACTGCATGGATAGGTTCTTCTCCGTATATCAGATCAAGTATCCGGCTATCCCATATCCCTCATGTCCTGTAGGTTAGTATTCCGCAAGATACACCTTTTATAACAAGCATTTCCATTCGATCACCAATTGATCGATATCATCAACATCATTTTATTTCACGTCACAATTTCATCACAGGTATGTATGGAATATAACAATTCTATCAATTTCATCATAGGATGGCATCCACGTACAACACCATATCTTTTACATTCTATCATTGTTTGATCCATATTGTCAACATCATTTATTTCATCACATAAAATCATTAAATCGATCACAGCATATTTACCACATCATATATATATATCACATTTCCTCCAGGACGATTATCAAACATACACTGTCATTATGAAATAAAAGAATCTCATGATAATCATAACTTAATAACTGCATGAATATAGTAACATCATTAACACAGTAGCAACATATCATCATGTCTATCATGCCGAAAATATAGTTCACGGCGTCTAGCTGAGTCAAACAAATAACAAGCAATAAAGTGAAAGGTGTCTAACTCATAAACATACCTAGTCAAAATATGGGGCGTTACATACACCCACCCTTCAGGAAACTTCATCCCGAAGTTATGGTCATAATAATGCAGGGAAATTCTTGACACATACTCTCTTCATTCATGCAAGCAGCATGTGTTGGCCATACTTGTCCTACTTAGCTTTGACTTGACCGAATATGTCGATATTATCCTATGGCTTTGCTTCTTTTATCCGCTGATGTGTATTCTAATAATTAAAGGAACATTTAGATTAATCCTTATATTGAATCTCTAGAATCCCTAAGGTTATAATCAAGTGCTATCCACCTTAGTATCCCACTTTTACCGTTAGTAACATTCTTCAAGTTATAACATCCAGAGAGGTTTATTCATCACAAAAGCTTATATTGATCCAACTTAGCATGAAATAATCAACGATTTTTTTTTTTTGTTTAAAAAGGAGAGCTGAGAGTTCATAATCTTTAATTATTCAACAAACGACTACAAGGGTCTTTAAGATTTGCATACCTCTCCTAGGAGATGAAGATCCCTGTTATTTCATTCTAAGGTCAACCGTTGTTATTACCTTAGTGTTAATAAGCAATCTGCGTCCTTGATAACCATAAGTATTGTAACAAATAGTACATTAGGAGAACTATAATTTATTAGAATGTTTTTAGTAACTATATTTACCAAAATGCTTAAGTTCGCTGATAGTATCTATTAGGGGTTTAAACAACGTAACTTTATTCATTGAGGTGCACATCGGTTCCTATTTTTCCTCCATTATTAACCCATTTACTTGTATTACTAGTTCACTTAACCTGGTTGAGGGTTCGGCGCACCTTCATTCATGGTAACTTCATTAGTCCCTCAATAATTTACCCACTTTTATAATTTACTGCTCGTTCATTTTGTAATTATTCAATCCTAGTTGTTTGTCAATAATATCTCCCCCATCATGACGATTTAACCTAAGAAAGACTAGCGGCATATAACCCTTACCCCTTTCTCACACATACCTAGTTACTTCAATCCTTTCCCACTTACTATATTGAAACATGATTAATTGCACATTACGCATAGAAAATTTACGGTGTTGATTTTAATACATAGATATCTCCCATATCTTAATACTAATTAAATTTTCCCACTAGGGGAATCCATTCACACATACCTTAAATATTGACTTACCACCTCTATTTGGAGTGCCTCATACCACTACACATTATCACTAGACATGAGATACACATATAATCTTACTCCCTTTCTTGGTAGTTTGTAAAGATGCCCACTCTTATCAATAATTAATCTCATCATTTCTCATAATTGGAAATGCACTATTTCCCCTAAAACATAGTTTTATTACAAATTTCAAGTACTTGATTTATAATGGTTGTTAGACTATTGGTCACGTGTTATTGACTTTCCATTATCTCCCATTTTGTTAGATTCCTACCATGTCCTTACTCCATTTACTACCTTATTAGATTTGGTTAATACCTCTCTTGTTTCTATCGATGATCCTCCCCTTATATAAAAAAAATGTATAACCTGTAGATCCTGTATATAATGGGAAGTGACACAATTACCCTAGTTACTGATAGCGGTAAACATCATCCCTTAATATTTGAACCCAAAAGTATATTTATTCAACAATTCAATGCATTATTAAGCATAAGTGGACTCCACTATCATTTTTAACTAATAGAACTAGAACACTTCTTCATTCCTTACAATTCTTAAGGTATATCACCTTGCCATCTCACTTATCGGTAATAAATAACAAGAAGAGTATCATAGCATCATTGAATTAGGATAACTATTATTGTTTAAAAGGTTTTCATGGCTATTTCTTATCAAAATACAATTGTTATTGTATTTATTTATTATTCTCATTTTCAAACCAATACCATTTGTTGGGAACCATTACTTCTTCAATTCCTTAGGAATCTCATAGCTAGTTTGTTCCCACCCTTACCATCGCAAAGGTAATTACTAGTATTTATCCTAGTATTCTATTGTAATTGTACATCACCACTCTTCCTACCCACACAAGCGACCTTTATGTATTTTGAAAAGGCCTTGGTCTACCCCTACAATGAGAACATCATTATATTAGGTATGATTAATCCGAAAATCTCCTCTTTTGTTTTTTGAAACATTTTCGCACCATTACACCAATGTTTAACTTAATTAGTCTAAGCCATGTTCCCCCTTTAATAAAATAGTCTTTTAATAAGCTTTATATGCGATCCCCCCCCCGGTTTACATCCATGGTGTTTTCCATAATGTGATTCAAAAGGATACCTATCCTTGTATCCATCAATTTATTTCCTTCCCTCATCTTATCTATGTATTTTTCACTACTCTAAATAACATTGATCTTTATTTTTAAATGGGAATTTTATTCGTAATATAACTATGAGGGGTTTACGAGTTTTACTTTAATATGCACCTTGCACTAAGTTATCTATATACACTCATTAATGTTTGAGTAATTTGTTGTGGGGAAGCAGCAACTCAAACACCACTCCATGTTTATTTCACCATGTTCTCTTATTGAACACAAACAAAGTTTAGATGTGGTTGTCCTAGCAAATTACACATTCACATAACCATTATACATGTTAATTGCCTAATATGTAAAGCCTATTCAATAGAACTAGGTGAGGCTACATAGCATTGCAACTAATGCAATCTAGGAATTTCATTAACAGATTAAAACACAACTTTTCCTTTCTTAGTTGATATATGATAATTTCCACTCTTTGTAATACTCATTTGAATTATTCGAGATTGTTGTAGATGTTAACTCGTAAGTTGGTCTTTTACGTAAATGAATGTCTTAGATTTTTACCATGTATTTCTTTTATCATAAGACTGTCAATCTAGCTTTAAGTAAACCAAATAAGGTTTGTATTTGAAACACTAAATTTTTAAGTTTATTTTAATAAAAATATGGAAGCCACTATCACAATAAGTACCCCATCCACGTACCAAAATTTGAACTGAGATTGGAGGAGAAATTCAAGAAAATAAAGGAATTCATTTCTACCCTGTCATTTTACATTACGAGGAAATCCTAATGCAATGCTCCTTAATGCCTATATTTATAATGCCTATATTTATACTTATGAGCAAGGAACAGTTTGTTAGGATCAACGTGTTGAAATCTATGGTCGTTTTCATTTATGATTTTGTCATGTAGTGAAATTAGTGTCTTAGCATTCAGCTTGCCATGCTCGTTTTAGCGGTTCCTTGCTTTCAGATTAAGTGTTTGTTTCGTCCCTTCGACCATACGTTGAAGTCTCGACAAAGTTTTTTTTTTTTTTTCAAATATGATAAAATAAATGTGTTAATAAAATATCTAAATAATATTTTATTGTATTGTTATATTTATTCATTCATTGTAAGTACGTTTGTTTCCCCCATTAATATTCGATCACCTCATTGCTGATTATTGAACTATATTCAGGTGAACTTGCATCGTCTCATTACTTATTATTTATGTAAACTTACAACATCAAATTTTTATTATAAATCTATATGTAAATATTATTCGTTTATAATAATAGATTAAAAATTATTTTACTTTTAAAATTACACCTAGAAACTACTCAATAATTATTTATAATATTTTAAAAATATTATATTAAACAAAAATAATAAATTCATATCAATCTAACTATATTATAAAATTCCTGAAATATGATTCATAAAATATGTTGGTCTTTATGCTATACTTGCCTGCATTCTACATACATACATTTTCATTATTGGGAAACATATTTATTTATATTTTTTGAAACATAGGTGATACATGAACACTTGAATGTAACTCTTATTACACCAACCCATAAGATATAAAAACATTTATTGCAACTAGGGAAGTTATATTAGTTCCCTAAAATAATTAATGTTAATTAGTTCTTTACTTTTGATACTACCTTTGTGATGGGATTCCTTAACTATCACGATCTTAGTGGTCATAACTCCGCCATCTGAAATATGATTACCCATGTAGAGTCACTAGAGGTTCTGTGATAACAAAACCCTCAACATTAAATAATAATATCCCGGTTTAGATCCATGATCCTTCCAAGGAAACATAAAATATCATACTCTAACAAACTCCTAAAGACAAGTCAAAGGTGCGTAATGGAATAAAGTGACAAATCCATTAAGAATGTTAGTTTTCATGTTACTCTGAAAGTGTTTACACCATGTGCTTTACGATATTTTGGGTACATGGTAGAGGTTCAGCTCCGTGATGGTTTGAGATGGATTTGCACCTAAGAGATGGTTTGTGACGGATTTGCTAATGAATGGCAGATTACACGAACTTAATTATTCCTGTAATTACTGATACAATCTAAATTTTGACTATTTTAATTTGTTGATTCTTGACAATTAAAAATAAAATAAGGGCTTACCTTAGTATTCCTTGGAATGTCTCTATTAGGTTAAGAGGGATGGAAAGTATGTCTGAAGGATATATTAGGTACAAAAAAAAAAGTCATCATTTTTAGAAGCTTTCTAGATGACAAAACGAGGTATCAACAAATCCGATATGGTCAGAGGCGTGAGACTAAGGTTCTTGTTCAACTGGCGTAGGATCACATCTCACTCTTTAATGTTGCAAAGTTTAAGTGACTATTAAATATCTGAGGACCTATCACTGTGGTCCCTATGCCGGCATCGTATATGATATAGCGCATAAAATAACCTCAACAATAATAAAGTGCTAGAAAAGGAAGAAACACAATATCGACGGATATTTTCACTATACGACATCCCAATAATGAGGCAATATGGTAATTGTTATCATGAATTGATGGGCAGAAAACGCGTCCAGGTTTGAATTTAGACATAACCCCCGAGTTGATTGCAAATCAATTAAACATGAGGAGCGGAGCTCTTGTTCTATCGGTAAGATTTGCTTCTCCATAACAGTTGTCTGAATAGATAGAAGCTCTCGTCCAGGATGCTTCGAGTGTGGATACCATGTGGAGCACCATAGCTCGGCTCCTGGTCACTTGACAAGCCCTCGGTGTTGTGCTGTCTTGGCGCTTGAGTGGTGGACGATACGTGCAAGGGATAAGCGGGGCGCTTGGATGGTGAAAGATACGTGTGCCCTTCTTTGGCTTGGTGCTCGGTCCCACGGGGAGACCCTCGGTGCTAGGGTATCTAACCTTTTATTGCAATGGGGCCCATTAAAATGAATGACGTGGCTATATGAGGTTTATGGACGTGGCAATGGGAAGGGAATCAACGGTTCACGGCGAACCCGTGCCATCAACATGCTCGGGAGTTAACGAAAGAGCTGGTTGCGGTAAGAATATCACCCACCCATGTGTCATCCTCCCAGCTCGTCCACATGCTCGTAAAGTGGTATAAGAAACCACCTACGGCCCATGCGGAAACCGCCTTATGTGGCATAGGATCTACTCCCTATATGTGGAAGGAAACGGGGTTTTATTCAGCATTGACGGTATGCTCGAGAGTGAGCTTGGTTCCTGGCCCTAGCAGCGGGCTTGATGGTCCCTGCTTAACCTGGCAGGTGGCTCTCGGTATTAAGCTCGGGCTCCCTGACCGAGTGGTCTACGGGGCTAGTTCCTTAGACTTGGCCGCTGGTCGCCAAAACGGCTTTAGGTGCTGAGCAATAGGGTTTAGCCCAATAAACCCTTTCATTACTACGTGGTTTTGCTTAGGGAGAACGACGCCCTCCCATGTCTATAATCTCATAAATTTTTAAACCAGTTTGGCTTCCATTGGTTGGTGACCGAACCCTTTGAGAAGAAGCGTTGATTTCACTTAACCAAATCTCGAGGAGGAGGAGGAAATCATGGCTGCAACGGCACCCGTTGGCGTCGGTTTGGGACGGGAGCTCGTGAATCCCATTACTGACGGCATTTCTAACTTGATATTTTCGAATCATAGCGACCATTTGATAGTCTCTTCATGGGGCAGCAAGGTGCGATTATATGATACGAGCGCTAATTCATTAAAGGGTCAATTTTTTTTTTACATGAAGGTCTGGTTTTAGATTGTTGTTCCTATGGTGATGCATCGGGTTTCCGTGGAAGTGCTGACCACCGTGTGGAGCTATGATTTGAGCACTAGAAAGGAGGATATGTCATGGGAGACGATGGCAGAGACCCTGAAGATTATTTCAAGGCCTAAGGAGAGGTGGTAGAGACTGTTATCATGAGAGACAAGTTGACAGGACGAGCAACTTTGTATCCTAAGTTCCCAGCATTTTAGCTTATGCTGAAATGAGACAATTTGTTTCTGTAGAGAATTAAGTATTTAGAATAACTCTACTCAAGGTTCACTACTTATTGATATGCACTTCTGCTCACTTCAGCAGTTAGTAATTATGGTTTTATGTTTAAGCAATTAATGTGAGGCAAAAATGAGATCAGGATCTTAGGTTACTCTGGTTTTCCATACTTTCTTTTTCAGTTGTGAATTTAATAAGTTTACTGGTGTGTAGGAATTTTCAAATTGGTGTGACGAATCTTGAGACTAGAATTATTTTTCGGAAGCGTTTAATGATATATTACCTGTAAAATGAATGAATAACTTGTTATTTTGTTTTATTTTACGTTATTTCCGATAGTTGTTTCTACTGTAACTGGAATTAAGATATATCCTCTTTTCCCTATCAGCTCTTCACTATCCATATTAACAATTAGAAATGCTTCTCTGAACCACTATAATAGCTATGTTGGAGAATTTGCGGCATTCTTTTCATTTTTAGTTGTTCATCGTTTGCAGTGAAACTAATTTCTAGCAATTTTTTTTTTTGTTAAAAACCTTATACTGTATGCTATTTTTCTTCCCTGGAGATTTGAGTTCATTTGTAGCTCTTACGCTCTGTTGACAATTTTTCGGTTGCAGCGGAGTATATTATTTTTATGTTTTTTTTTTTTGATATGGGTTTGAAAATTAAAAGAGTTTATATAGAAATGTTGTTATTTTTCTGAAAGGGTTTGTTTAATGAAGTCTAGGCTGAGCCCTATATATGATTATTGTTTTATTTCCCTTGTTTTATAATGAAATCTTTAAGCCACGAGGCTCTATAAAAATGAGGTCTCAACATTTGCCTATGACTGTGGTTCTATCCAAAATATTAAACAGTTATATATATTCACAAGTTTCATAAGCAGTTTATATATATATCGTTCAACTTTTGTTTCTGTTATGCTTTATAAATAAATGGGAAAAGCCTCTTCAAGTTATCTACCCTTTTGTTGCAGACATCCTAGGCTTTGTTATTTTCTAGTAAATTTCCCTATAATTTCAGGTGTAGTTAGGCCCTAAGGTCTCAGGGTTTGAGCCTCGGCTCCGATACCAAATGTAGTGCCCTATCTAGGCACTAGGTCACAATTCCATTATCATTTAAATACCATATCCCTCTAATTATGTTCTCTGGAAAAATTCAACCGTCTATGTCTCTATTGTCTAAATGTTTACATGTCTCTGCAATTTAAATAAACATAAACTTAAATCTTCATTACGGCTCTGTTCTTTTAACATGCATAATTTGAAAATAAAAGAAAAATACCTTTTATTCAAGCTAGCTCAGTAAAATACCCGGACCTGTAGATTTGCAGTGAGGTAAGAAGATTCCTGAAGTGGGTTCTATAGGTTACCTTAGCAACCCAAAATGATGTGTCCACCCTGTCGATCAGCTATTATCGTGCTGACCCTAGGAAATCAACGGATTTCCTAGCCCCCGATCCCACAGACCGATAATCCTGACAGCAACCTTCCTCAGTACCTATCCATAGCTCAATGGTAATATTTGCTGAGTTAACCCCCTCCTCAGTCTTTTCTTTTGAGTTTCCCGCCTCCTCAAAGCTTAGAGTTAACCCCCTCCTCGGCATCGAGTTAACCCCCTCCTCAGCATTCCTCCTTTTTCCCCAAAAAATCCTCACAGTTCTCCCACAATAACCCCCTTACTACTTTGCTAGAATCCCCTCTTTATAGGAATCCACCTCCTTCATAAAGTCAAACTTCCTTATCACTCCACTGCCCTAGTTGTCGTGGTCTTTGAAAGTACAAATCATTAATGCATCCCCTTTTTAAGGTAAAAAGGTGGAATATATATTATTTTTAAATCACCCAAGTTTCTCTCAAGTACTCGAGTTGTTAAATAATTTATTTAACTAACCCCTTTTATTTACATGGAATGGATCCGGTAATTAATTGAATGAATCATTTATTTAATAATTTATTCAATCCACTATGCTCTATAGAAAGGATTATTATCATTATTATTATTAATTAAATAATAATAATAATGTAATAATAATAACAATAATAATTCATAATAATAGTAATTAATTTAATTGTGAATAGTGATTAAAATATTTATTTGTTTAATGGATAAGTGTCAACATAGTACCTCTAGGTATAATTAATGAAATAGACTTAATAGTTTATTTAATTATGATCAACAATTATATTGCACACTCTTCTAGTATTAATGTTTAACTGTTATTCTTCATATTAAAGTCACATTCACTTGAGGATACTTGCGATCAATGACACTTATTTTAACTGTTCATCACTATGTTTACATACAAGACTAATTAACTTATTTTACACATTAAAACTTGATGATCTTTTACTGATCAAGTCATTCACTGAATACTTATTTGAGTTATCTATGATAACTTATAACATCGTTACATCTTGATAAGTATGTTGTTAACCAATATTATTGCGCATGTGCATAATGTGCATGCGTGGCCAGCGTATGCACAAGACGGACATGTACTATAAACATACGTCATATTCCCTATGCATATCAGCTAACTAATACTAATAATACTTTATGCAACTGAGCAAGTATACATTCATCATAATATAACTAAAACATCATTGGTTATTTTATCAGTTAACCTTTAAGATTTCATTTCATTATTTTTATGATTACATTTGTTTAATCATTCAGGTACAAGGAAAGATACCTACTACCACTAACTCCAGGTCAATGTATACCCAACCCTCAACAGTACTAACTATCATATCCTCCCATCCTAACCTACATTCACATCCTCCCTATCCTTCCTCTGCTAGTACAAAAGTGGATGTCGGACTCACCGACTTGACCACATAGAACTTGAGAGCGATAGCATCGGCTGAACAGCGGACCTATCCTCCCCTAGCAGGCATCCGACCATCGTCATCACAACTACATGGGGAGCATGTCTCAGCATGGCCCTCCCATGACCTCAGGTATCATAGGAACATAGGGTGGGAAACACATCCATCCCTCTCAACATACTGGGCCTACACCCTTATCAAAACATACTCTGCTGCTCTCGAGATTATCGGTCCATGTCATCGTTTCATCAATTTCAGTTGCTAAGGTTTACTGCATGGATAGGTTCTTCTCCGTATATCAGATCAAGTATCTGGCTATCCCATAGCCCTCGTGTCTTGTAGGTTAGTATTCTGTAAGATACACCTTTTATAACAAGCATTTCCATTTGATCACCAATTGATCCATATCATCAACATCATTTTATTTCACGTCACAATTTCATCACAGGTATGTATGGAATATAACAGTTCTATCAATTTCATCATAGGATGGCATCCACGTACAACACCATATTTTTTACATTCTATCATTGTTTGATCCATATTGTCAGCATCATTTATTTCATCACATAAAATCATTAAATCGATCACAGCATATTTACCACATCATATATATATATCACATTTCCTCCAGGACGATTATCAAACATACACTGTCATTATGAACTAAAAGAATCTCATGATAATCATAACTTAATAACTGCATGAATATAGTAACATCATTAACACAGTAGAAACATATCATCATGTCTATCATGCCGAAAATATAGTTCACGCTGTCTAGCTGAGTCAAACAGATAACAAGCAATAAAGTGAAAGGTGTCTAACTCATAAACATGCCTAATCAAAATATGGGGCGTTACAAAATAGGTGTGACAGATTTTCTCAAGAAATTCGAAAGTGAAATTTATAAATACTCCAAGCATTCACATAGAGCACGATGGAAAGACCTTCAATTCAAACAGTCTCGTGAAATTTTTCCACCAGGAACAATATTGTCAGTGGTTGATTTTGCAGAAAATTACACATTTGCTGCACAAAAAGAGATACAGAGTGAATACTATCATTCTGACCAACTTCGATATTTGTTCATATTTTATATAGACATTCTCAACATGATGTTGATGGCATTGAAAGCATTGTATTGAAAGTATTTTCTACAATTCACTAAAGCGATGTAACATTAAATTCAATGAGCATTGGATATGGTCGGATGGATGTGCCAGACAATTTAAATCTTCGTGATCATTTTATTGGTTGTGTCGACTTCAAAAACCATTGAACATTAAACATCACTGAAATTTCTTTGAAACTGGTCATGGAAAAGGTAAACATGATGGTGTAGGAGCATGCGTAAAAAGAGCACTTCGAAAATGGAAAATGAACCATAGTTCTGCATGATTCCATTCAACTGCAGAGGTTGTCCAATGGTGTAAATCACATCTAAACCATGATTATAATCAACAATCAAAAAATGTGTGCGGGTATGTACACACAAATGTTTTAATTTATATTTTATTGTCAATTTAAAAAAATGTATGTATCTAACATCAAAATTTGTCATTTGTGTACTAGGTTTTTTTGGCATGTTGGGGTCCAAGATATAAATAGATCAATACCATATGACGCTAGCACCATACAAGGGACTAGATATTTTCACTCTATTTAAACAAAAGCCTTCCAAAACATTTATGCATTTGACAGTAGAAAGAAATCATGCTTTTGTCATATTTGCACTGAAAATATTGAATCTACAGAAGCTTGTGAAAACATAACGAACAACTACGTAAAACATTGGAAACACACAAAGATTAATCCTAAGGGAAAAATGCCACTAGCAAGCATAGAAGAATTAGAATCAGAAGATATAGCAATATCATCTGATGGCGACAGAATTTCAGATCTTGTTAGAGAAGTTAATGATCAAATACCATTGTTTTGTCGATTGTTCATTCTTGTCCTTCACCTTATACACATGTATATTAGTCAATTTAATTGAATTAAAAATCCTAACATCAATTGTAATTTGAACAGGAGATGTTTTTGCTGTGATTGCACCTGTAGACAACAACGAAAATGTGAAGTATTATTTGATGCGATGCATTGAATGAAAAATGAATTTATTGGAAGACTACAATGACAATGGATATACATACAAGAGAGGATCCATCATTTTAAAGGGCTATTTTTTTCAGTAGGCCCATATGACTCAAAATTATGTCTACTTTTAGGATTATGAACCTGATGTTATATATTGTCAATATAGCCATTTAGTATGTGCATCCCGAATAAAATTGGTTCAAGTTCCATCGAAAAAAAAAAATGGAAACTATCCAAATATGACCATCAATGGATAATTGAAGATGGCATTCCATTGCAATGTTTTTAAAACTATATATTTAAAATTAATACATCAATGGTTTTGTTGATGTCATTGTCAAATGTTGTGTACAACATATTTTTTTCTTTCTATGTGTATGATCTTGAAAGGAACTGGAGTATAAGAGTTTAAATGATCATATTCTAATATGCTAAAATTTGAATTCAAAAATTATTTGGTAATGAAAACCTCAATGTGTAAAATTTTTGTCTTAATTCTATCTGAAATACTTTATTCGAGTCCCCATATGTCTATCATACCACTTAAGGGATGAGATAACGGACCTGTGGTTGTCGCCACTCTCCGCCCCGAATCTTTAATTTAAAATATTACTTGTGTAAGTTCACATAACTGAAATCATGGCAAATGGAGACAACGATCATTTGATTTTTAATCACAAGAAAATATTCCAGGATTGTGAAGCTTATGCTAAATTAGAGGAATGATTATTTACAACAAATCGATGAAAATTCATCAAATTGTTGTCTAAAATCATTGCTCTAATTTAGCACATGCTTCACAATCCTTTAATCTTTGCTTATGATTAAAAAACAAAAAATTATTATCCCCATTTGCCATGATTTTAGTCGCATCAAATGTACCCGGACATTGAAAATAAGAATTATTAATTAAAAATTCATATCAAAATTTTAACGGATAATATTTATTTTTCAACTTCCTAACATTCATATTTTAATCAAACTTCCTAACAAATTTCGAAACTTTGATCTCAGGTAATTTCATTTTTAAACTTCCTACCATTCATATTTCTATTAAAAATTTCTGACATTCCTAAACTTCCTAACATTCAAAGATAACAATCATATTCTTGACATTCATTCATTCATTGCACCTTATCATAAATTCTTTAACATCCATTCTTATCATCACATTCATTCTTAACATTCCTATCAAAATTTAAACCTAACATTCAAATTCCAATCAAAACTTCCTAACAAATTCCTAAAATTTAAACTTAACATGTTCATTTTTAAGATTCTTAGTTCGTCCATATTTCTATAAAAACTTCTAACATTCCTAAACTTCCTAACATTTAAAAGATAACATTCATATTCTTAACATTCATTTTTAGACTTTTTAGTTCATCCATATTTTCATCAAAACTTATAACATTCTTAAACTTCCTAACATTCCTGAAATTTAAACTTAACATGTGTTCCCTTTTAAGCTTCCTAGTTCATCCATATTTCTATCAAAACTTCTAACATTCCTAAACTTGCTAACATTCAAAGATAACATTCATGCTCTTAACATTCATTTTTAAACTTCCTAGTTCATCCATATTTCCATCAAAAATTTAAACATTCATAAACTTCTTAACATTCCTAAAATTTGAACTCAACATGTGTTCACTTTTAAGTTTCCTAGTTCATCCATGTATTTATTTCAAAACTTCTAACATTCCTAAACTTTCTAACATTCAAAGATAACATTCATGTTCTTAACATTTATTTTTAAACTTCCTAGTTCATCCATATTTGCATCAAAGCTTAGATAACATTCCTAATCTTCCTAGAACATTCCTAAGCTTCCTAGTTCATCCATATTTATATCAAAACTTATAACATTACTAAACTTCCTAACATTCAAAGATAATATTCATGTTCCTAATATATTCAATCGTAGCATTCATTCATATTTCAATCAAAACTTCTGCATTCATGAACTTTAAACCTATGTTCATCCATTTTTAAACTTCCTTTAACATTCCTAAACTTCATAATATTCAAAAATATCATGTTCTTAACATTCATTCTTACATATTCATTCATTTAAATATGCAAGTACATATTCTAAACCTTTAAATCACAACAAATATTCTAAATAAACAAAAAGAAATAGATCATTTAAACCAAGTTTCAAAAAATATGTAAGTTCAAAGGACATGTATATAATCCTCAAAAAAATGTTTATGAACATGCAAGTTCAATGTACATATATGTATCTGGTCCAAAAATAAATCTCCTCAACATGTCCAAAACAAATCTTTGCAATCTATGCATATCAACAAAAAAAATTGTCCACCATGCTATAAAAAGAAAATGTCCACCATGCTATCCTCCACTATGGCTTTTCCCTGGACTCAACCCAGCCTGCAAAATGTATAAAAACAGATTATGAATATCATTTAAATTATTTAAACTAAATTCAGAAAATGTCAATATTAAACTTTTATATCAAAAAACAATTCAATTATTAACAAAATTACATCAAATTCTCCAAATACTTGTCCACCACCATCCTCCAAAGGAGTTTTCCCTTTGCCTCCAAAACACTTAAAAGCCCCAAGCTGTAACATGTATAAAATCAATTTATGAATCTCATAAATTACTTGAACAAATTTTAACTAAATCCATAAAAATTAAAATATTAAACTTATATCAAAGATCAATTCAAGTGTGAACAAAATTACCTCCTTGCCAATATTTGTTGCATGAAGCATAGAACCTATATCTCCCCCCTAAATTTTAAATTGTATTAATAAATAAAACACAATGCAAACCAAAAAAATTATTGTACCAATTAACTTAAAACTAAAACTAAAATATTAAAAAAAAATTAGATCACAATACATGGTAAATCATTTATAAAGTTCGTATCTAAAGAAACCTGCATGGATAAGTCAAATTAAAAATAAGATGTATAGTTAAATTAAAATTCAATATATATATATATATAAAAATATAAAGTTCAAACATAATTACAAATATGTAAATAATAAATATGCCTCACAAATATTCTCTAGATTTTCGCTAGTTGAAACATGGAAAGAATGTTCATTCATCACTCTTGAAAACTGCAACCAATAAACATTTACATAATGTACCTATTACTTTATATCAAAAAACATAATTTATCATTTATATAATGTAACAAAAAATTCAATTCAAAATGAATAAAATATTTAATTAAGATCAAGTCATATGATAATCAACAAACCTCTCCCAAAATTGATCTGTGATTGGATATAACATTTGCTGCTAGGTCGTGACAAACCTTGGAATATGCCCTGAGATCTTCAATGCTCATTCCATCTATCTCATCATTAGTTTTGTAAACAAACTTTTGACGAATAGCAGAATGAGCCCTTTCTTGAACCAATCCCACATCTACTCCAACTAATGATGACGATAAACCATCGCCAACAAAATTCCTTGCAGTTGTCCCAAGTTGAGATGTGGGCTCTATCTCTGATCTTAATGCCACTAACCTAGGTGGGAAAGATATCTAGGGTGGAGGTCGAAGAGTTGTAGGGTCTCTAAGAGCACCTTTTCGATTATATATTCGACCCTTTCCAACTCCATAAAATTTTGAATGATCAGTATAGTCTAGCTTCATATTTAAGAAAAACTCAGCATAAAAAAATCTAGCAAAATATTGAGAAACCTCATCGTTCCATGGAAATTGACCATAGGCTGCGAGAAACCGATCATAGAGTAGATGTGCAAGATCATGATGCTTGAAATATTGCACTTTCAACATTTCTTGCTTTAGACCTTTATTGAAGTTAAACATTGATTTGGCCTATTCTTTCGTCACTCTCTCCTTCACAACATCCCACTTGTCTGGACCCATCACTTGTTCCCTTCGTCTTCGCATCAAATCAACAAAACCATTTGTAGTTGGTCCGAGATTCTCATATGCCTGAATGAATTTTTTCAATGATCCCAAAACAATATCCAAACTTTGTTTACTCTCTGGAGAGAGATCCATAGTAGACAAATCATTTTCCAACTTGCCGTAGTGGGATCTACATCTTTCAAGAGTCATTTGATGATCACCACTTTCCCATGGAAGCTCCCGAGGTAGATCAGATGGATATGTTGTAATGGGTGTACAACCCTTAGTTAATTCAACATATTGCATCCTAACTCGACCATCATCACCTTGTGTAGAATGATGAGCCTCTTGAGAACCTTGCTCTGCACCCTCATCCGTCTCCCTTGCTTGCTCTGTCTCCCTCCCTATAGAATTACAAACATCTTTTGAACCATGCTCTACTTCAAATAAAAACAAAGTTTTGTTTAAACACAAGTACAATTTTTGCATACACAAAAAAACAATTTGCATGTAAATGTTAAAAGATCGATATTCATATACCAACAGAGGGTCGAGATCGACGTTCTCCCACAGAAGATATAGGGGAATCATTTGTACCCCTTTCGCCTCGTCAATGTGAACTATACAATAAACTAGAATCCCGAGGGGAGGTTGACAACCTCCGATTATCACTTGTAACACCAACCCCAGAAGATTGTGAAGACCTCGTATGCTTTCGCCTCAAAGACTCCTCTCTTTCCATTTGATATATAATGTCTACACTTGCACAAATATCAACTGATTACTTATTCAAATTCTACATGTTAACTTTACAAATTCTAAAACCTAGCTTCTAAAGAGACCAAGTTATTTAATAAGGACCTAGATTTACCTAATATCATCTAATAGTTCTTAAAAAGATTATAGCTAATATTGTTAGATGTGTGAAGAACTAATGTACCAATCTTCTAAGTGTTTTTAATGTTTAAAATGAATGGAACCAACATAGTTAAATAATAAGTGAAGGGTTCATTTCTTTATGTCAAAGAATGAGTTCATGAACCTGGTTTAACTTTTAATCTAAATCTTAAATTAATAACTTAATTGATATTTTAATACTTTAAATATAAATTATATCTTCAAATATTTTCATTATTCCATAAAATAAAATAAAATTGGGAATTCATGGTATTATGTTTCGAGTTTGACATGTTTCCCAAATTTTCCATGTTCCACAATGGTATTCAGTTTCTTAAATTAATAATTTAATCAAGATATTTTAATACTTTAAACATAAATTATATCTACAAATATTCATTATTCCATAGAATAAAAAAAAATTGACCATTCATGGTATTATGTTTCGAGTTTGACATGTTTCCCAAATTTGTCATGTTCCACAATGGTCTTCAATTTCAACCTGATAATGGTAATGATTCTTGGTATTATGTTCTCCAAGTTTGCCATGTTGCAACCAAAGAAAAACATAATACCAAGAATGACCATCTTTACAAGGCTAAAAACTCAAGACCATTGTGGCATAATATCATCTAATAGTTTTTAAAATGACTATGACTATTATTGTTTAGATATATAAAAAATTACTTTACCAATCTTCTAAGTGTTTTTGTTATTTCATAGTACATCTAAATTAAAGTCTATTCATGTATGTAGTTTAGTTGTACCTCATGTCAATTTTAAAGTTTCGTTGCATCAAAAGTAGAGTTTAATCATCTAAAGTTTCGTTGTATCTATAGCTATCCATCAACACAGTTTGTAATATAACTAATATATTGATCTCTGCATTCTATCAATGTAGACAGAGTTCATGAACTCTGTCCATGTCCATGTTGACAGAGTTCATGAACTCTGTCCATATCTATGTTGACAGAGTTCAGCCAGTAAAACAAGCCTATATATAAGGGATATATCATTTGCAAATACAATTACAGTCCTACTTTTATTTTCATTTCTAAACACATAAGCAAAATCAATAATTTAAAAAAAGTAACTAACTGAACACTCAATATATTCCTCTTTTTATATTTAAATTTAAATAATTTTCAACATACTATTTGACCAGAGTTCATGGACTCTGCCCAATTGGACAAAGTTCATGAACTCTTCCCAACTGGATAGAGTTCATGAAATCTGTCAAACTTAAAAGAGTTCATGTTAAACCTCTTCATACTAATCCACACTATCTATGAGTAATATGTATCATTACCTATGCTAGTTCATGACCTCTGCCCAATTGGACAGAGTTCATGAACTCTGCCCAATTGGACAGAGTTCATGAACTCTGCCCAATTTTGGATAGAGTTCATGAACTCTACCCAATTGGACAGAGTTCATGAACTCTGCCCAACTGGACAGAATTCATAAACTTTGCCCAATTTTGGACAGAGTTCATGAACTCTGCCAAATTTTGGACAGAGTTCATGAACTCTGCCCAATTTTGGACAGAGTTCATGAACTCTGTCCATTTGGGCAGAGTTCATGAACTCTGCCCAATTGGGCAGAGTTCATTTATAGGGACAAACTCAAAACTTTTCAAACCAATAATTAACTCTTGAATTAAAAAAGGAAAAATTGACTTACCTGTTTAGACGCAACCGAAACGAAAGTAGGCGAATTTAGATCCGGCCAAAGAGAGCCCCAAGAGGAATTTTAAACAGCCAAAATGAAATGAGCCAAGCAACCAAGAAAAGAATACCTGCAATAACAATTACAAATTAATATAAGAAATTTAAAGAAAAAAATAAACACATAAATATGCCAAAAGAATTACCTCTGCATAGCCTCGCGTCGATAGGTCCCCAGCTATAGCACCCCACTGTTGTGCAAACATCCACAGGAGAACACTCCAAAGCCAAAGCTCCACCAACAGAAGTGCAGATGCATGCTAAACCTACAGATGTCCAGACGCAGACTCCACCAAAGAGCGTCCAGACGTCCAAACAGGCTTACGACCCAGCAGCAGAGGCAGAACCTCACATACAAGCGGATGGGAGAAACAAAAGGTGGTGGACGAGCGAATGGCAGAGGTAAAAGCTAGCAACGTAACACTCCAGGAATGACGAATCACCGAGCAAATCCTGACGCACAGGGTGGCGGAGAAGTGACATGCAGCAGCGGGGAATCGGGTGGCGGAGTTCAACGATAGCAAACTAGATGAATGAGCGGGTGGACAGGTAACAGTCCATACGGGTGACGCAGAGGCGAGACCAACAACAGCGCCAAAGGGGTCCACGAAATCAGCGGAAAGTGACAGACAATGGCCACAGCCGAGCTTTTATGCAAAATAATTGTTTGGTCGAACAATTATTCGGCCGAATAATTATTTGATCGAACAATTATTCAGTCGAATAATTATTCAGCCGAATAATTGCTCAACACCGTGCGTTTTCTCCATCTGGCTAAAACCTCGCACACACATCGAGGCCACCGTTAGCTCTAATGGTGGCCCATTAATTGTTATTCAACTGAATAAATAATAAGTTATTCGGTCGAATAAAGTTAATTATTCGGCCGAATAATTAAACTTATTCGGATGAATAGCTTCTGCTATGGTTCCTCGGCGCCCGATTCTCACCAAAGTGTGACCCACCTTCACATTTCCACCCTTCATCTCAACTACAATTATCTCTCTCAACTTCATGAGAAGGATATGGTCATAGGGATTCTCAATATGAAGTTTTCTCAAGGAGTCTGCCAAAAATGTATCCTAGGAAAACACCTTGAGGAAAAGTTTGAAAGAGACAAAACTAATAGAACCTTATCACCCCTTGAGCTTATTCACAATGAAATATCAAACCGATTCCCCCATGAGTCTTTGAACAATGCGAATTACATCCTAACCTTCATAGATGAATTTTCCAGATATTGTTGAATCTTCTTCCTCAAGATAAATCCTAAAGTGTTCAAAATTTTCAAGCTTTTCAAAGCCTCAACTAAGAACCACTCTGGTAGATATATCAAAGTCCTTAGATTTGATAATGGTGGGGATTACATCAAATCTGATTTTCAACAATTATGTGCTTCTGTTGGCATTTAGATGCAACGCACTGTTCCCTACACACCTTAACATAATGGTGTTGATGAGAGGAAGAACATATCTCTCAAAGAGATGACTACATGTATGCTTGAGGCCAATTATTTGTATCCAAGACTTTGGGATAAGGCTATCAACTATGTACCCTACATATAGAACAGAGTGCCTCATAAAGCATTAAAATGAATCACTCCTTTTGAATCTTGGACTAGGCACAAACCTGATGTCTCTCATTTCATGATTTTTGGATCTAAGGCTTGGGCTAGAATCCCACTTGAGAAGAGGAGGGTCATGCACCCACAAAGCCAACCATGTCTATTTGTTGGTTGTGTAGCAGAATAAAAGGGCTATAATTTTTGGAACATGACCACTCAAAAATCCTTCATTGATAGGAGTGTTCAATTTGAAGAATAGCCCTTGCAATGTATTGAAATTGGATAACCTTCTGCACCACTACTTGTGAGAGTAACTAGAGTTTCTTATGATAATTCTGATTTTGATATATCTGATGATCGATACCATCTTATTGCATATCCAATTTTTCCTACAAGGCCCAAGTGGGATGCTAAGACTCTTCAAGCAACTGGTGAACTTGTGGGGAATCCTCAGGATTCTAGGAGGACTAGATCACAATTTGAGAGTGCTCTTTGAGTGAATGATCCTTACCTACCTGAGAAGTTTTTTTTGATGGTTGATTCTGACCCTAAGACATATTAATAAGTCTCACATGACTCAAGATGGCATGCATCCATGAATGAGGAGTTCCATTCACTGCAAAAGAATGAAACTTGGGAGCTAGTAAAGCTTCCTCCAGACGGAAAAGTGGTAAGGTTTAAATGGATCTTCAAGACCAAATTGGAATTTGATGGTGTAGATGTGAAATATAATGAAAGGCTTGTGGAAAAGGGCTTCTCCCAAGTCCATGGTACTTAATACAATGAGAATTTTCACCAGTTGCAAAGCAAGATTCGACAAGATTAGCTCTAGCAATTTCTGCATCCAAGCACTAGGAAGTGCATCACATGGATGTCAAGAGTGCTTGCATCCATGGTGTTAACACCAAAATTGACCCCAAGGCTGAAAGAGGGTAATTCTGGGTAACCATTAACCAATCTTTGGCTTGTGCTACTGACCCAACACAGACAGAGAGGGCTCTCTCTAAAATCTCATGAAAAGACTGGAATAATCAAGATTGTCAATAATGAAAAAGAAACGTCAGCATTCATGGCTAGGATATTCAATTACAACAATTATATAGAAGATCAGCTTTTTAGTTTGGAAATAAAATGATTCATGCGTAGCTTGGTTGAAAACATATGGGATTTAGTTTGGGAAATGGAGTCACCTTTTACAAACTATGAAACATCATTCACAAAGATTCTGCAATCGCATTTATAGGGGCAAGGTAGCAAGCAGCTAGTAGTCAAAGAAATTTTTAGTTTTATGGAATAGAAGAAAAAGAAACAATCCATCAATGTAAGGCATACCAAGATGAATCCTACATCAGCTTTAGTAGAATATGTTGGTGAAATACTTGGAAAAAACTAAGCAGAGCATAATCTCTATGAATTCCACTTAATCATTACCCTGTCTCCAAGCATGAAGGAAATAACACAAAAATGAAGTTATGAAAGAGAGAAGACACAATTGTACATAGGAAGAGAGAAAATACAGACTACCAGACCAATTACACAGGAATCCCTGTCAAAACATAGGCTTCAGCCCTGCAAACTTTATTAAAACAACTCAAAACTGTCTTACAGACTGATCCTCAAATTTACCAAAATATTTCAACATAAGATTTTCAACCTTTGTGCCTTCGATTACAAACACATTTATAGATATTTTTGAGCTCTACGCTCGACTCCTCTAAACCAAAAAGTTTTTCAACAGAATGGAACCTCATCAAAGTTTGTTCGTCACAATTGTTTTAAAATAGAAACAGGTGTAGCTGGTCTAACTATTTCTTACAATTGCAACTATCATTACAGAGTGTAATTATCCTTATAGTAAAAACAGATATAGTAAAAATAAAAGTTCTGGTTGGCCGTTCAATTAGCCGCCTCAAAGAATATTACAAATTATATCAAAAATTATAAATGTCTTATGTGTCTTTTGGACCTTTCAAACAAATACTTGACAACTTATAAAAACTTAAACAACTACTGCAATTGACGGAGAGCGCATCTCATATTTGCATATGCATGCACAGCAGCCCAGCGTTCAGCTGGAGGGAGATCGCAATCTATCATTTGCTTCACAATCACCTGGATTTCAATGTGGTTAGAGTATGAGGCTGGCGGAATCCTTTCGCCAATGGCAATTAACTTGTTCAGGTTTTCAAAGTCATCTTGGATTTTTTCCATCAATGTTTTACCTATGAGCAACTGCTCCATGTGTTTGAACTTCGAATGATCCATTCTCCTAGCTGAGATCTTCTTTTTGTAGGATCCTTTGGGAAGCAGCTCTAAATTGTCATCCCAAAAAGACGGTAGCCCCATTTCATTTAACTTACCAAATGAATTCCTGAAGTCTTCTACCTCCTTCCTCATGTCTTCTACTTTGGCCTCCACGCTTTCCAGCTAAGCATACTTCCTCAAAACTCTTTGAGCCGCAGCGATTGTCACGATTCGATTGCCAATGTTTAATTGGACCCTATCTTCTTCTGACAAGTCATTTAAAAAGGCCACAACACTTAATGTTCTTTCTTTGGGTTTTTGGGTCAAGTCTTCTCTCGCGGCTACACATGCAACCTAAGCATCATTGATCACTTTTTCCTTGAATCTTATGAATTCTAAGTAGGGCCAAAAACTCTCAGCCTCTTTATATATCTTATCCCATACCAAATTTCTGCACCGTTGCATAGCAGCCTGTCCTACTACTAGGTGAGTGAGTTTTTTATTATGTTCAATTGACTCTTTCTACTTTTCCCGGAGGCTATTTATCTCCTCCTCCTGCTTCTTGTTTTCATCTTCTAGTTTCCACATCCTCTCCTTTAACTCCCTTATTTCATTATCCTTCAGGCTAACATGTGACATAGCTTGTGCCAGATCATTAGTAATATCTTCTTCACCACCTTGATTCACATTGGTAGGCCACATGTCCAGACTGGACAGGTTACTTCTTAATTCTTCAATCTGCTTCTCTAGGCTAGCCTTCTCCCATATCCAATTGTCCTTTTCTCCAGCCAGTTTTAATATCTCTACTTTGCAATCATCCAGTTCTTTAGATAAAGCCTCTTTTTGTATTTCAAATCTGGTCTCCTCAGGGGCTTGGATCAGCTGGATTTTAGGGACTTTAGCCTTTTTCTGCAAATTTGAAATTTACTTTTCTTTATCATCCAACAGCTGCTTTGTGGCTTTTCCTCCTCCATCAACCCCAACAAGTTCAATTTGTAACCTTTTTACAAGTTGTTGCATGGCTCGATTTTCACTCTTTTCTTGTTTCAGCTGATTCGCCAATTTCTTTACAGCCACTTCCAAGTTATCACCTTTTAGTGACACTTTCACAAGATCAACATGGATGAGATCACCAATCTGCTGCTAAAAATGGATTTTGTTAGGTACGGGTATAGTATCCCACCTGAGCTTCATCTCCTTTACTTTGGCATCTGTTGATATGGCCAGATTCAAGGTGTTGTTCTTCTCATCTCTACTGGCTACCAAGGAAGTATTAGCTTTGGATAGATTGCTGGCTCTTGGCATCAGATCAGATAGTTTCTGGGCTGAGGCTTGCCTAGTTTGTTTATACTGCTCGTACAAATCAGCCTTAGACTGGAATCTACTGCTGCTTTCCCCTTCCTGAACATCATAAAATTTATATTATTTTATTTGAACATCGGGGATTGGGGACCCCTAATTATTGGTCTTCTCATTATCTATCCAAGTGGTCAATTCTTCCGAAGGAGTCTCATCAGCTAATTCTTCTTCATCTAGGGAAATTAATGACTTGACCTGAGTATTCCCATCAATTACCTTAGCTGGAGTTATCATCCTAGGTCGCTTGTCTTCACTTCCCATCTTAGTGTCCATATCCTGTATTTCCTCTAGATCTATCTTCCAGACCACTTCTCCAATGTCTGGCACCTATTCTATATTATTCACAACATTAGACATTATGGAATCCCTTTCCTGTACACTTGGTGGTTCTTCTGCTGCGGCCTCCCATTGTAGCAGGTTCTTCCCCCTGAGTGCCCTTTCGGGCTGCTTGTGTTCGAAGGCACTCATGTTACACTCTTTTCTTCTTTTATAAATAATGTGTAGGGGATCGTATTCAACAACTATGTCCTTTTTAAACCCCATGAGTCTTATCATTTCCTCTATATCCGGCAAATCTTTGTTGTTTTCCACAATAAAAGGACCAACTTTCCAGGGGTATTTTATATCTATGCCCTTTTTGTACTGCAGGAATAGTGCTTCTTCCAAGTTCAGTTTCTACATGATAAATTCCATGGCAAAAATTCTAAGTGTCAGAAAGGAGGGAAAGATGTAGGGTTCCTTCACAAAGCCATATAGTCTGATGACTGTAGCATCTTCCGAAAGGAACCAGTCCCCAACGGCTATTTCATCCTTTAACTGCATCATGGACTTCATTTTGGGAAATACTCTCGGTAGTTCCTCTCCAAAAATGACTTTATACACAGGAGGCAAAACATAGTTGAAATACTCAAATACATTGTCCAACAAAGCATTGGTCTCGAGCAAAGGGCGAAAATGCAGGCTTTCAACGTTACTGTACATGATCATCTTCATGAGTTGCGTTTGGTATCTAAAAAACCTAGTATTTGGGAAATTATCCAATTATAAATGTATTCTGTTAACCAAAAATTCATCAAACTTAAGAGGCAGGATGAGTCCTGTATCGGATCTCCCTAAAAAAATATTGATTCTAAAGAGTAGACTAAGATGGACCTCGGTTACCAATTGATCATCATCTAAACCTAAGAATTGAGCCAACAGTGAGAAGACCAATTGGGAATCGTCATCAAAAAGGTTGACGTCCAAGGGGTACGGCTTTTCGGCAACTTCGGACTGGGGTTTTAGGCAGGTTGCTAGGAAAGTCCGACAGCTTTTAGTGGCGATTTGGCGGAATAAGGCGACCACCGACTCTTTTGAAAAGATTTCTGACTCTTGGTACTACGACTCGAGAATAAAAAATTAATTTCTTACAACTAACGCATCTAAAACACAAGCCACTTTAGACCTGGGAGCATCCATGATTATCCTCATGGATTCAGAGTAATTCACGGATCACCATGTCACAAACTCGGGGAAAGAGGGTACTTGGTCCAGGAAGAAGTAAATAAAAAATGACCTAAAGACCCCATGTATGTCCAAACCTTGCTCATGTAGAGCATCTAACTTTGTTTTAATCTCTGGGACTGAGAGACGAAGGCGTGGGTCGAATACGTCGTCGTCCCTATCTTCTAGGGACACCCTAGCTTTATGGCCGGTAGAAGCCTGTTCCTCTCCCATTTTATGACTTTAAAAATTCAACTTTCAAGAGAGAGGACAGTTACAATGTCCTACCTGTCGGTTTAGAAGCTTTGAGCAGGTTTTTGGAAGTTTTGTCACCTTCGCCGTCTACCACATGCCAAGGGACCACCAGACCTCTATAATATTCAAGAACAAATGTCAACCCTCACGGTTGTGTCTTATATATATAACCGTGCCAGCATAACCTCGACTCATCTTCAATTGATGTCTTTTGATCTCCACCATTGGTTTTCTCACGTGCCTCCTTGTTATCGTCAGATCGGTAGCCCCTTTATCTCTTGATTTTCCCGCTGAGTCCTCCTAGCCGTCTGATCTAGTTTACTTTTCCATCCACACCGTTCTTCTTGGCCACACTTCCCCAGAAGATGGCCTCGCATGCACCCAAATGGTCCCTACCATGTTTTTCCTCTTCTATGTGACGGCTTCTGAAATTGACACCTGGGAGGCGGGAAAATATCATCGCATTCATCCCTCTCCTATCCAGTGCCCTGCTTTTGCTGCGAGGGCCTTTGATGTATATCCATACAGCCTTCCGAACCGTGGATTTCTTTACCAACCCGTGCCATCGCATGCGCCTATTTTCCCATATCGCCTTTTGGTCCATCTCTTTGCGACAACGCCTACTGCTGACACCTGGCCGGTGGAGATGGTCCATTGCACCCGTCTTTCCCTTATCTCCCTCACAACTTAGCTATGCGGTATTCCATATAAAGTCATGGATTGGATCCCCGCGCCCAATCTATGGTGTAGATTGGCTTGATGTTTAGCTTCACATGTTTGACTGGCAAACTATAGCCTATAAAATATGATTCTTGCTTATTCATACCCATACTTCAACATTTTCTCATTCTCCGCACCTCTGGTTCTCCTTAGATCATTTAATCCTTCCCATTAGCATTTAGCATTGCAGCATGGAGGATATCTCAGTTTTTCCACACTAGGTACATTTCGACCCACCACTCCTTCCATTCAACTTCATATTATAGAAAATTATATAGGTGCTAACAACTGGCTCCAATGAGGATGTTATCCTCCCTGTGAGGTAGCGAAGAACTTCGTAGATTAAGTGCCTGATCCATTGGGTGGCTCCTTCAAACCCTAGACTGAGAATTTCTTTTAGAAACTAAGGACCATACTTTGCAGCATATCTGGGCTGAACCCCTAAAAAACGGAACCATGGCTCCTTCTTCCTGACTTTAGGGTTCTTACTTTTCGGGCTTTAAAGCTCTCAAGTTCGCACCAAAAACAAAACCTCATAACAACTGTAACAAATAGAAAATATACATATGTACAAGCTATGGTACATGGGTTGCTCTGCTCCTCTAGGAAAGATAGTGCTTTAGGTACTTGCCATTGATCGGTCCTCTAGACTAGGTACATCCATTTTGTTTTTCCAGGATAAAAGAATTTAATCCTCGATTTGCTATGATAACAAATGGTCCCATCCACATATGGTCAAATTTCTCGTGTTTATCTTCTCTAGGAGTGTCCCATTTCAGGACCAGATCGTTTACCTGGAACTCATCTTCTTTAGCTTTTCTGTCGAAGGCTTCTTTCATCTTTTCCTGGTGCCCCTGCACTTTGTCATAGGCTTTCGTCCTTAGCTCATTTAGTTTGATTATCTGGTTTATTCTCCTCTGCATATGGTTCAGCTCTTCTTCCATCCCTTATAGCAACCTCATAACAGGAAACCCTAGAGATGCTGGGAACACCACCTCGGCTCCATAAACCAACTGAAAAGGGGACATCCCAATGGCTCTTTTCGTGCTTATCCTATCAGCCCACAGGGCATATTTCAGCTTTGTATGCCAAGCCCTTTTATTCTCTTCCAACAATTTCTTTATGATCCTTACTAAGCTTTTGTTGGAACACTCTTCTAGTCCATTTCCCTGCAGATAGTATGTCGTAGAATGGTTAAGAATGATACGGTATTTGTGACAAAAATTAATCATCTTCTTTGAACAAAAGGTAGGTGCATTATCGGTCACAATCCTTTTGTGGCATCCAAACCTAGATAGAATGTTGTCTTCCAGGAAATCCATGATAACATTTTCTATTGCATTTCTGGTGGGTATAGCTTTTATCCATTTGGTAAAATAATCAATAGCTGTCAGTATCGACCTATGCTACCCAGAAGAGTTAGGGTTTATTTCCCCGATGAAATCTAGTCCCCATTGCTGAAAAGGAGCTTCTACTATGATTGGGTGAAGGGGTAGTGAGACAACTTTCCCTTTTCCGTCAAAAATTTGACATTGGTGACAAGCCACAGTGTCTTTATATACATCTGTGAACATGGTAGGCCAATAGAAACCGGCTCTCAAGATCTTATTTACTTTCACTTTCCAAGAATGATGTCCACCATAGTCTCCCTTATGAAATTCTTTCTTAGTATGTTTAGCTTCTTCCTCCAATAGACAATTTAGCAGCACACCTCCGGGGTCTTTCCAGTATAAGAACTGATTCATTATACAGTATTTTGCAGCTTTTAATTTCACAACTTGGGACCTACTCTTGCTTATCCCTGGGGGAGCTTGTAGATTTTGTAACACATAAACACTATCGTCATACCAAGGGGATGCAGCAAATTATGGACTTATCTGTACTTCAGTGCCTAGCCGCTGTGGATGTTATTCCAAAAAATTCATCTGCAGGGAATCACAGTTTGCTTTGGTCATCAATGTTGCTAATCCCTTCCCTTTCACCAGTTTAGTAGGCTTTATCTCTAATTCGTCTTCTAGCAATACAGAAATCCATTTTTCCCTTCTACCTTCAGGATCTGCTTGGGAAAGAATACATTTCACAACATTATTTGGTACATGGGCGATGATGTGTGAGTGAAGTACGTAAATCCCGAAATCCTTCAGCAATTTGATCAAAGCATAAGCCTATTTCTCCATAATGTCATACTTCAACTCTGCATCTCTTAGCACCCTACTATAAAAAGGAATTGGTTGTTCTACATTCTGTTCATTCTTCTGTAGCAGCACTCCTACCATTGTATGCTCAAAAGTATAAGAAAAAATAAAAAAATCTTTAGAAAAATTGAGGCTAGCTAATACAGGGTTTTCAGTGATAACACTCTTTATTCCCTTGAAAGAATCTCTAGCTTCCTCCGTCCATTTTATTTGATTTTCCCTTCTTAGCATATTAGTGATACTCATCATAAACTCAGCGAAACTAGGGATGAATCTTCTCAGAAAACCCACTTGCCCAATGAAAGACTGTACCTGTCTTTTGCTTCTTGGTTCTCCCACTTTCTCGATCGCATTGACTCTCTCAGGGTCAATCTTGATACCTTCTTTGGATATGATATGTCCCAGGAGTTTAGCTTCTCCTAAAGCAAAATGAGATTTCTTAGGGTTGAGGGAGATACCATATTTTATGCATTTATTAAAGAATTGTTCTAGGTGTTTTAAATGCTCGTCATTAGACTTTCAATACACCGTTATGTCATCCATGTACACCACTACGAACTTATCCTTTTCTTCAGCAAATCCAATATCCATCACTCTCTGGAAAGTGGTTTCAGCATTCATCAATCCAAAAGACATCTTAGTATACATGAAAGTGCCCCATGGAGTGGTGAAAGCAGTCTTTTCTTAATCCTCTGGACTGACTTTGATCTGATTATACCCTGAGAAACCATCCATTGTAGAAATCCTTTCTACCCAAACTACCTTCTGCAGGATGTGCTCCATTTTTGGTAGTGGGTAATTGTCCTTTAAGGAGGATCTGTTTAGATTCCTGAAATCTATACAGATTCGAATTTCTCCATTCTTTTTTATTATAGGAGCTAGGTTGGCCACCCATTGAGGGAATCTCAAAGTGACAATAATATTTGCATTGAACAACCTCCTGATCTCCTTTTCTACTATTGGTACCAACTTAGGATTTATTCTTCTCAACTTTTGTTTGAAAGGTTTTTCTCCAGGTCAAATGGGGATGGAATGCTGGATTATTGAGGTATCATACTCCTTTAACTCTTCATAGCTTCAAGCGAAGGCAGCAGCATACTTTTTCATCAGATCAACATACTGCTTTTTCCTCCTGGTCTCTAATTTTTTAGACAACTTTACCATCTGAGGTTCCCCAACAGAACCCAGATTCTGATCTTCTACTGTATCCTTGGGAGGTTCAAATTTGGGATTCTTTGCCACATCATTTTGGTCAAAGAGCTTTTCTAGAGGTATCAGTCCTTTGGGAATATAGTTTCTTTTTAACTAGACAATGTCTTTACCTCCCTAGAGTGTTCTTCCAACCCCTATTTCCATTTTCTTCGCTGTCTGACTGCTCCTAGTCCACTAGACCACCTACATTCTCATTTTCTGTATCGATTTGAACATTAGAAAACTCATGAGACAGTTCTAACAACCTTCTAATTTGTAGGTCATCTTCAAACACTTGCCAATACCTGTAATTGTCTGGGATGGATGGCCTGTTTATCACTTCGACCTCGTATTTTTCTTGGGAAAAAATGGGTGTTTTAAAACCTCCTGCAGTAGTGACTAGGGAGTCAGCTACTTGATTGTCACATCTCGGAATTGCCCAGATCTTATGTTCATCGAAAAAATTCCCAAACATGTCCCAAACTTCGTTTCCATAAGCTCTCATCATGGGGTGCTTCGCTTGATAACTATCATTCACCTAGTTCACCACCAGTTTTGAATCTTCAAATACATGTACTCTCCTGACTGCCAGATCTTTCAGAGCTCTCAGTCCTAAAAGTAGAGCTTCATATTTAGCCACATTGTTTGTGCATTCAAAAGTCAATTTATAAGATAGGGCCCTAGATTCTTGGTCTGGAGGTATGATCCAAACTCCAGCCCCAGCTCCATTTTTCCTTAGTGAACCATCGAAGTACATCTTCCACAATCCTTCTTCATTTTTTCGCCTCTCCGATGCCTCATGCCTTGCTGCAAATTCTTTGCCTTCCTCTACTTCATGAAAAAATAGAGGTCTAGGATCATTATGTGTGCCATCATTGAAAAGGATGGAGGAACCCATGTCTATATCCATAGCAAATATAGAGTGATTTTCAGGCTTGTCATCACTGCTGACCACATAAGCCATCATTTTTTCTCTGTATAACTTCCTATTGCTCCCGAAAAGTGGTATAGTAACATAGGATAGGTCCATCTGCATGGTTCCCTTTAGCTTTTTTACCCAGGATCTAGACAACAGCATCCCAAACTTAGTAGGTAAATCAACTACCACTATGTCCATCATGACACTCTTTGCTGAAATCTAGGCAAGGGTTACCACCACATCTTTAATCAGTCCTAAACAGGGTACCTTTCTGGAGTCAAAAGAATGTAGGTCTTTATAGGGTCTAGTGACCTCTAACCCCAACAGGTCCACTACCGACTTTGGCATCAAGTTGGGAGAAGCTCCAAAATCTATCAGGGCGTTGTGTAATAGCTTATTATGGATATTCAGACTCAAATAGAAAGGAGGGACTTCTTCATCATCAGGTTCCTCCAGTTTGGAACCTAAGATTATAGTGGGGGCATTGTTAACACCCAAAAGGTGCTCACTAGCTCATTTCCTTATTCACATGACCCATTTGTCCACTTTTTCACCATTTGAGCCTCTAAAGCCATCAAAAGGTCGCCAAAATACCTTAATACACCCCTTTTCCACTCAAAATGAATATTTTTCCTAAAAAGCATAAAAAACCCTAAAAAAGGGTCCAAAATTCTCAAAAATATTAAAAAGGGAATAAAAATATTCAAAATATTCAAAAAAGGAAAAAGGAGGAAAAAGGTACCTAAACCATGTTGGTCAATACCATTGGTTTCCTCAAAACTATAATGGTATTCCCCACCACCAAAAACTATAAAAAGGTGGTAGGGGCTCCTCACTTTCCATCCATCCATCATCCTATCCTCATGCTACCAAAATCCCTTTTGAGCATTACCCACCTTTTTGAGCCTTGCACAAACAAGGAAGCATTGGAGAATAAGAGACCTTTGGAGCTTGGAGCTTCTCACCCTTGGAGGTACTCAACAATCTTCACCAGTTGGAGGTATCACCATTGCAAGCACTTGCTTGCCCCTATTCTTAATAAAAAATCGTTTTTACATATTGTTAATTGTTTTGCTTTCGATAATGTTTCCATTGTTTGCTTATCTATTTCATATAGATCCATGATTAGTATAGTTTAAAGTAGTTTGTTATTTAGTTCTATTGAAACTGCTATCACTTGTTGATAGGTGCCCATTGCACTAAGCTTGGTTGCAAAACCAAGCCAACAGTTTTTGGCGACTCCGCTGGCTTCGAATTATTAGATTTCAATTTTTTGCTTTAGATCTTAGTTTTTGTTAGTTTTAGTTAGTTTAATTGATAGATCTGCCATCCTAGATAGCAGATCCATTGTTGTTCTAGATCTTGGCCCCTTCTATTGCCATTAACAGCCCGAAATTTCCATTTTTCGGGTTCATTTTTCGGTGTCCCTTTTCGGCTTTCACATCACGGTTTTTTTCCTGACAGTCGCGCGGCTCATCGTGACTTTTTGACATTTTTCCGCGCGGCTCACCGCGGCTTCACGACCAATTTACGCACTGCACATCGTGGCTTCGTGGCCATTTGTCGTGCTGCACATCGCGACTGTGTGACGAAAACCCGCGCTGCACATCACAGCTTCGCGGCTGAAATCCGCACTACCCATCGTGACTGTGTGACAGGAATCCGCACTGCACATCATGGATTTGCGGCTGAAACCCACGCGGTCCATTGCAGCTGTTCTCCCGAAACCCGCGATGCAAATTTTTTCAATTCGGCCAGTTTTTTGAAAAATATTTTTTCTTGTATTTAGCACATTTTACAGTATTAAAATTCCTGCATTTTTTACAGCCATAGAAATATTTTACTATTTAGAATGCTCCTTTAACACCAGAGAAATTTTTTTAAAAATACCATCGCGGCTTTTTCATCAAAAGCTGCGATGATCATCGCGACTTCCATAACAGAACCCACGATGAACATCACGGGTAGTGGCTAGATAGTCGCGATGAACATTGCGGGTAGTGGCTAGATAGTCGCGATGAACATCGCGACTATCTACCCAATACCAGCGATGAACATCGCGACTTTTAGCCTGATAGTCGCGATGAAAATCACGACTGTCAGCCTCAAACCTGCGATGTCCATTGCGGCAAAAGACCCGAAACCCGTGATATTCCCCGTTAGAAGGCCAACATGGAATTTCGTGGCCTTTGGGAGCCCGCCACTAACCAAAAAAGACATAATTGAAAAGGCTAAAGCAAATAGGGTTACTTGAAACTCGCGGAATCAAAAACCAACAGTCAAATCTCCCGGAAATCAAGAAAGAGCTCTGACTGCTCTGCCAAACTCGCATGTAACAATGACACATCATATGGGCCCCACGCCCTATTTATAGAAATTCCACCATTTTTTAAACAACCATTCCGTTGTCATACGACGTCCATTCCTCAAACCGTTTGTACCATTGGAATCAGCACAACGAGAACTTCATGACAGTTCTTTCCTTTTCCTATTTTCACCAGGTCCATTTTTTGACAATTTTTTTCCCATGCCCCCTCGTCACCTCGGTTTGCATGCCACATCGGCCATTGTCCGTTTTGGACAAGTCTTATATTGCCGAATTCAGTTTTCCGCGCTCGTGATGATGCTTGAGATCACTTCTCACTTTCACGCCCTGAATTTTTGGGCATTTTTTCCCATGCCCCCTTGTCACCTCGATTTGTGTGCCACGTCAGTCGTCATCCATTTTGGACAAGTCTTATATCACCAGATTCAGTTTTCCACGCTCGTGATGATGCTTGAGATTACTTCTCGCTTTCACACACAGAATTTTTGGGCATTTTTTCCCATGCCCCCTCGTCACCTCGGTTTGCATGCCACATCGATCGTGGTCCGTTTTGGACAAGTCTTATATCGCCAGATTCAGTTTTCTGTGCTCATGATGACGCTTGAGATCATTTCTCGCTCTCATGCTCAGATTTTTTGGGCATCTTTCCCATGCCATCTCGTCGCCTCGGTTTGTGCTCCACATTAGCTGTGGCCCCTTTTTGACAATCTTTATGTCACCGGAACCAGTTTTCCGCACTTATGATGGTGCTTGAGACCTTTTCTCGCTCTCATCAATCCCTTTTTGTTTGGTATAGTTTTACCCCTTTTTCGGGCCGAGCAATCCCTTTGTTACAAAAAAGGCACTTAGGGAGTTTCTGTTAAGCTCTTTTCTGACTCCTAAAACAATGAAAAGATCGCCGAGAAACCTTGCTTCCTTTCATGCTTGCTAAACGTATCTGAAAGGGCATCTACCTGGTATAATTTTACCCCTTTTCCGGACCTTGTAGACTAATTACGAAAAAGGAATACTCTAGTCACATCGGCTAGAAGAGTTCTCCATTTGCATCATTTTATGCGTTTTTGGGCCTTGGAGACTAACTTACGAAAAAGAACACCAATGGAGTCCCCTTACCACTTTCAGACTCTCTAAACATGAAAGCGACCACAAGCAATCACCATCCTGGGCTTGTAAAAACCCACAGGACGGTACTCACAACCACTGCAGAGTCTTCTTATCATTTTCAGACTCCTTAAAAATGAAAGCACCCATGAGCATGAACAATCCTGGGCTCACAAAAATCACAGGACAGTACCATTTCAGAGCACACTTTTATCCCTTCTTGGAGCTCATTAAAACTACGAAGAAGGACCCAATGGTGCTTCTCAGCGCCACAACAGATCACGTCTACTCATCTGGCAGCTTCCCCATTTTGGTCGCCTTTGTTCAGAGTATTCTGCAGTATGTCACCCCGAGAATCCTTGGACAGCACCCATCAACTCGTCCCCTCAGTAAATACATACCCTTCAGTCCCTAAAAGCTATGATCCCCGCACCTACAAGTCAGTTCCCTATGCTTCCAGGTCAACCATGTCATCATGCTCTGAACAAAGGAAGTTTGAGTCTACCCACTATATGACCCCAGTTACTTCCCATCCCCACAAGTATGTTAGTCCTACCATCAGTACTACCACACTTCAGTTCTACACCCCGTGCTCCTATCAAAGAAACATCATTGCCTTGTTAGTTGCTGGTCTCCCTCTGTCGACGACAACCAAATTTATTCTAGAGGATAGACCTAGAGGTCCCTGTGTCTTGGACTCATCACCATTTACGATGAGTGCCTACGAATCATTTCGAGAAGAGTCCTTAGTGCCTCTCCAAATGCTTGTTTCTCACATGCTCGACTTCAACACCTTGATCCCATCGTTGAGACTCGCACAAGGTATTGGTCCCTTCAGTTATTTGTTCAAGGCCTCGGATACCACCCGACTCTTCCAATTTTGAGAGTCTACCTATGGATACAACCAGTTACATTTTTTATAGATATCTGGGTTGCGCATGGTGATAGTATTTAGATGTACCCCAGTTTTATACTCCCTCGAGTATACAGTTACATGTACTTCTCAGAGATGAATCTCAGTCATTGAGTCCCTACAGATGTTGGACACCTTCAATTTCAACAGTTCATCAACCCTTCTGAGACCTTATTCAGAACGATTGCTGCTTTACATCGCAGGTTTTAGGCTGACAGTCGCGATGTTCATCACGACTGTCAGCCTCAAACCCGCGATGTTCATCGCAGGTATTGGGTAGATAGTCGCGATGTTGATCGCGACTGTCTGGCCACTACCCATCGCGACTGTCAGCCTCAAACCCGCGATGTTCAATGCGGGTATTGGGTAGATAGTCGCGATGTTGATCGCGACTGTCTGGCCACTACCCGCGATGTTCATCACGGGTTCTGTTATGGAAGCCGCGATGATCATCGCGGCTTTTGATGAAAAAGCCGCGATGGTATTTTAAAAAAAAATTCTTTGGTGTTAAAGGAGCATTGTAAATAGTAAAAGATTTCTATGGCTGTAAAAATTGCAGGAATTTTAATACTGTAAAATGTGCTAAATACAAGAAAAAATATTTTTCAAAAAATTGGCCGAATTGAAAAAATTTGCATCGCGGGTTTCGGGAGAACAGTCCCGATGGACCACGCGGGTTTCGACCGTGAAGCCGCGATGTGCAGCGCAGATTCCTATCACACAGTTGCGATGGGTAGCGCGGATTTTAGCCGCGAAGCCACGATGTGCAGCAAGGGTTTTCATCACACAGTCGTGATGTGCAGCACGGCAAATGGTCGTGAAGCCACGATGTGCAATGCATAAATTGGCCGTGATGCCGCAGTGAGCTGCGCAGAAAAATGCCGAAAAGTCACGATGAGCCGCACGACTGTCAGGAAAAAAACCGCGATGCAAAAGCCAAAAACTTATGCCGAAATACGAACCCAAAAAATGGAAATTTCAGGCTTTTAATGGCAATAGAAGGGGCCAAGATCTAGAACAGCAATGGATCTGCTATCTAAGATGGCAGATCTATGAATTAAACTGACTAAAACTAACAAAAACTAAGATGTAAAGCAAAAAATTGAAATCTAAGAATTCGAAGCTAGCGGAGTTGCCAAAAACTGTTGGCTTGGTTGCAAAACCAAGCCAATAGGCATCATCCGTTACTTTCAACATATCTTGTGTACTTCCAGCCTACCCTTTTACTAGGCTATTTATCTCTTCCCTACATTCATTAACTCTCAACAGTTCATTCAGGGGGATAGAGATCTTTACCTTAGACAGTTCGGCCTTCAAGCTGAATATTGACGCTGGCTTCCCTACTTCAGTGACCTCTGGTTGCTTACCCTCTTTAGAATGCTGCCCCCCATCTTCTGAGAGTTTATGTGCAAGATCGACTAGTTGTTTCCCCTTCAGTTTATTTGTACTATGTTGAATCTTAGGGGTTTGACTATGGGCAGATTGCCCCTCAGTTATTGGTATTTCCCTGCTTCTCAACTTCATCTTTCTCTAGATATCATCCACAGCATTCATGTAGCCCATTTGATACTGTTCAGAATCAAATTCTACAACGTTATCAGTATTTCCTTTAGCAAAAAAATCATGTTCCCTTTCAGTCAAGTGAACTACGTGTTCTAGGGTATCAAAGAGATGTATCTGGTCCGCAATAGGGCTTCCAGGGCCTTCTTCATCTATCAAATTCTCAGGAAAAGGAGGTCTTATCTGATGGTCTTCTTGGTTTCTTAGATTTCTTGGAGGGGGCGGCCTTCTAAAATTAGGGTTCCTTATCTAATTTTCATGTTGTTCCCTAGCAGGAGGCTTATTCTCCATGGCTAACCTATCCATCAAATTCTCCATAGTTCTCATCATGGTATCGAATTTAGCATCACTAGAAGAGGCTTTGTTTTCTTGCTTCTTCTTATCTGCTTCAATTTTTCCCTTCATTTTCCTAGAAGCCATCATGTTGGCCTCAACCTCCAAGGCATCCTTCAGCATGGTAGGCATTGAGGCGGATTTTCTTTCTCTCAATGTGCACAAGAAGTCTCCATCAAAGGCATCTGCATAGTGGAGCTTTGCAGCGCCTACCGAAGGTTTTAGATCATCGGGAATAGAATTGTAGGCTTTCATGAATCTGGCAGAAAACTCATGGACTGATTCAAACCCACCTTTCTTTAAGTGATTATAACGGGACAAGACTATAGCAGGACTGCCCATGGTTTCCCATCTTTCTAGGAACAACACTTTAAGAGCTGTAAAATCTGCTATGGAAGAGTTAGGTAGCTTTTTGAACCATTTCTTAGGTTCTCCAAACATGCTTTGAGCAAACAATCTCATTTTAGCGTCATCGTGGTCTACTTCTTCTAGGTCTATGAAATCTTCAAATCTATCCACATACTATTTTGCTGAACAATCTTCCTCTCCATTATAAGAGACAATTCTTTGAGCGTAGTTCTGAGGGAGGTCATGCAGAGCAGCAGGAAGGATCAAAGGTGCAAATCTAGCAGCCATAGGTTCAGGCGGATTCTGAGCTTGGGGGGAAATATTTGGGGCAATATCACTAGCTAGGATTGTAGCATGGGCTTGGGGGGTTTGAGGATTGGGTTTATCGCTTTCAACTTTGGCAAGACTTTTAGAATCAAACAACACAAGATCTAAAATGTAAGATTGAGAATTATTCAGAGCTTGCTCACCTAGGCTTAGGTATGACTCAGATTTTTTTCTTGACAAAGGTTTGCTAATATCAATCTCTAGATCCAATTCTTGAAAAATAGTTGCATCTCTTGAAAAAGGGACACTCTCAATAATTGGAGCACTAGCCCGATCCTTCACAGTTCTACGTCTGAGTAAATTTTCTGGATCATCTACTCCTAGCAAGATTTCAAGGAAAGGATTACCTCTCGTATGGATCTTTCTTGGGGCCAGGATTCCTTTGAAATTTCTTCAGTAGTATGCTTTGGTGCACTGATATATCTCTAGTGGAGTCTTCTTGAATTATCTGATCTTTGTAAGTGGAGTCGCCAGGGCAATGTTCTTCAACCTTGTTGAATAATGCGGAAACCTCTATTTTCCCACAGGGATCTCTTTCGCTCTTTGAAATTCGTATGTATATGTCATTCTCCCATGGATTGTGAAACAATCTTGTTCCCCGGCAATGACGCCAATTTGTTAACACCGAAATTGACCCCCAAGGCTGAAAGAGGGTAATTCTGGGTAACCACTAACCAATCTTTGGCCTGTTCTACTGACCCAACACAGATGGAGAGGGCTCTCTCTAAAATCTCATGAAAAGACTGGAATAATCAAGATTGTCAATAATGAAAAAGAAACACCAGCATTCACGACCAAGATATTTAATTACAACAATTATACAGAAGATCAGCTTTCTGTTTTGGAAATAAAATGATTCATGCATAGCTTGCTTGAAAATGTATGGGATTTAGTTTGGGCAATGGAGTCACCTTTTACAAACTATGAAACATCATTCACAAAGATTCTGCAAACGCATTTACAGGGGCAAGGTAGCAAGCAGCTACTAGTCAAAGAGATTTTTAGTTTTATGGAATAGAAGAAAAAGAAACAGTCCATCAATGTAAGGCATACCAAGATGAATCCTACATCAACTTTAGTAGAATATGTTGGTGAAATACTTAGAAAAAACTAAGCAGAGCATAATCTCTATGAATTCCTCTTAATCATTACCTTATTTCCAAGCATGAAGGAAATAACACAAAAATGGAGTTACGAAAGAGAGAAGACACAATTGTACATAGGAAGAGAGAAAATTTAAACTACCAAACCAATTACACAGGATTCCCTAACAAAACGTAGGCTTCAGCTCTGCAAACATTATTAAAACAGCTCAAAAATGTCTTCTAGACTGATCCTCAAATTTACCAAAAGCTTTCAACATAAGATTTTCAACCTTTGTGCCTTCGATTACAAACACATTTATAGATCTTTTTGAGCTCTATGCTCGACTCCTCTAAACCAAAATGTTTTGCAACAGAATAACACCTCATCAAAATTTGTTCATCCCAACTGTTTTAAAACAGAAACAGGCATCTATCATCAGTCATTTGTTCATCACAACTGTTTTCAGTCTAACTATTTCTTACAATTGCATCTATCATCACAGAGTGTAATTATCCTTAAAGTAAAAACAGACATAGTCAAAATAAAATTTTCGGCTAGCTGTTCAATTTTAGAAATGTCTTATGTGTCTTTCGGACCTTTCAAACAAATACTTGATAACTTATAAAAACTTAAACAGCTACTGCAGCTGACGGAGAGCGCATCTCATATTTTCATATGCATGCACAGCAGCCCAGTGTTCAGCTGGAGGTAGATCACAATCTGCCATTTCCTTCACCATCACCCAAATTTCAATGTGTTCAGAGTATGAGGCTGGCGGAAGCCTTTTGCCAATGGCAATTAGCCTATTCAGGATTTCAATGTCATCTTGGATTTTTTCCATCAATTTTTTACCTATGTGCAACTGCTCCATGTGTTTGAACTTCGAATGATCCATTCTCCTAGCTGAGATCTTCTTTTTGTAGGCTCCTTTGGGAAGCAACTCTAAATTTTCATCCCAAAAAGACGACAGCCCCATTTCATTTAACTTACAAAATGAATTCCTGAAGTCTGCTACCTCCTTCATCATGTCTTCTACTTTGGCCTCCACGCTTTCCACCTGAGCATACTTCCTCAAAAATCTTCGAGCCATGGCGATTGTCATGATCCAGTTTCCAATGTTTAATTGGACCCTATCTTCTTTTGACAAGTCGTTTAAAAAGGCCACAACACTTAATGTTGTTTCTTTGGGTTTCTGGGTCAAGTCTTCTCTTGTGGCTACACATGCCGCCCAAGCATCATTGATCATTTTTTCCTTGACTCTTACAAATTCTATGTAGGGACAAAAACACTTAGCCTCTTTATATATCTTATCCCATACCAAATGTCTGCACCCTTGCATAGCAGCCTGTGTTGCTACTTGGCGAGTGAGTTTTTTATTCTATTCAATTGACTCTTTCTGCTTTTCCCGTAGGTTGTTTATCTCCTCCTCCTACTTCTTCTTTTCATCTTCTAGTATCCACATCCTCTCCTTTAACTCCCTTATTTCATTATCCTTTAGGCTAAAATGTGACATAGCATGTGCCAGATCATTAGTAGTATCTTCTTCACCACCTTGATTCACATTGGTAGGTTTTATGTCCAGACTAGACAAGCTACTTCTTAAGTCTTCAATCTACTTCTCTAGGCTAGCCTTCTCCCATCTCCAATTGTCCTTTTCTCCATCCATTTTTAATATCTCTTCTTTGCAATCATCCAGTTCTTTAGATAAAGACTCTTTTTGTATTTCAAATCTGGTCTCCTCGGGGGCTTGGATCAGCTAGATTTTAGGGACTTTAGCCTTTTTCTGCAAATTTGAAATTAACTTTTCTTTATCAGCCAGCAGCTGCTTCATGGCTTTTCCTCCTCCATCAACCCCCAAAAGTTCAATTTGTAACCCTTTTACAAGTTGTTGCAAGGCTTGGTTTTCGCTCTGTTCGTGTTTCAATTGAATCGCCAATTTCTTTATAGCCACTTCCAAGTTATCACCTTTTAGTGCCGCTTTCACAATATCAACATCGATGAGATCACCAATCTGCTGGTGAAAATGGATTTTGTCAGGTACGGGTATAGTATCCCACCTGAGCTTCATCTCCTTTACTTCGACATCTGTTGATATGGCCAGATTCAAGGTGTTGTTCTTCTCATCTCTACTGGCTACCAAGGAAGTATTAGCTTTGGATAGATTGCTGGATCTTGGCATCAGATCAAATAGTTTCTGGGTTGAGGCTTGCCTAGTTTGTTTATACTGCTCGTACAAATCAGCCTTAGACCGGAATCTACTGTTGTTGTCCCCTTCCTGAACATCATGAAATTTATATTCTTTTATCTGAACATCAGGGATTGGGGACCCCTCATTATTGGTCTTCTCATTATCTATCCAAGCGGTCAATTCTTCCAGAGGAGTCTCATCAGCCAATTCTTCTTCCATAGCCTGTATTTCCTCCAGATCTCTCTTCCGGCCCACTTCTCTGGTGTCCGACACCTATTCTGTATTATTCACAACATCAGACATTATGGAATCCCTTTCCTGTACACTTGGTGTTTCTTCTGCTGTGGGCTCCCATTGTAGCAAGTTCCGCCCCCTGAGTGCCCTTTCAGGCTCCTTCTATTCGAAGGCGCTCATGTTACATTATTTTATTATTTTAGAAATAATGTGTAGGGGATTGTATTCAACATCTATGTCCTTTTTAAACTCTGAGAGTCTTATCATTTCCTCTATCTCCGGCAAAGCTTTCTTGTTTTCCACAATAAAAGGGCCAACTTTCCAGGGGTATTTATATCTGTGCCCTTTTTGTATTGCAGGAACAGTGCTTCTTCAAAGTTTAGTTTCTTCCTGATAAATTCCATGGCAAAAATTCTAAGTGTCAGAAATGAGGGCAAGATGTAGGGTTCCTTCATGAAGCCATATAGTCTGATAACTGTAGCATCTTCCTAAAGGAACCAGTCCCCAACAACTATTTCATCCTTTAACTGCATCATGGACTTCATTTCAGGCAATACTCTCAGCAGTTCCTCTCCAAAAATGACTTTATACATAGGAGTCAAAACATAGTTGAAATGCTCAAATACATGGTCCAACAAAGCAATTATCTCAAGCAAAGGGTGAAAATGCGGGCTTTCCGTGTTACTGTACATGATCATCTTCATGATTTGTGTTTGGTATCTGAAAAATCTAGTATTTGGGAAATTCTCCAACTGTACATGTATTCTGCTAGCCAAAAATTTATCAAACTTAAGAGGCGGGATGAATCCTATATCGTATCTCACTAAACAAATACTGATTCTAAAGAGTAGACTAAGTTGGACCTCGGTTACCCATTGATCATCATCTAAACCTAAGAATTCAGCCAACAGTGAGAAGACCAATTGGGAATCGTCCTCAAAAAGGTTGACGTCCAAGGGGTATGGCTTTTCGGCAACATCGGACTGGGGTTTTAGGCAGGTGGCTAGGAAAGTCCGACCGCTTTCAGGGGTGATTTGGAGGAATAAGGCGACCACCGACTCTTCTGAAAACCTTTCTGATTCTTGGTACTGTAGCTTGAGAATAAAAAATGAATTTCATACAACTGACGCATCTAAAACATATACCACTTTAGACCTGGGAGCATCCATGATCATTATCCTCGTGGATTCGGAGTAATTCACGGAGCACCATGTCACAAACTCGGGGAAAGAGGGTACTTGGTCCAGGTAGAAGTAAATAAAAGATGACCTAAAGACCCTATGTATGTCCAAACCTTGCTCATGCAGAGCATCTAACTTTGTTTTAATCTTTGGGATCGAGAGTCGAAGGCGTGGGTCGAATACATCGGCGTCCCTATCTTCGAGGGACACCCTAGCTTCATTAAATACCTCCTTGCATCAAGAGTTTTCCATGAGTGACTTGGGAATACTTAAGCAATGTTTGGGGATTGAGATTTCACAATTCAAGTATGGAACTAAGGTATATAAGTCGAAATATGCTTCAGACCTTCTAAAGAATTTCAATATGGTTGATTGCAAGCCTAAAAATACTCCCTTCCATTCATGAGTAAGACTTGAAGAAGCAGATTCTACACCGTTGGTAGACAAGACCTTGTATAGGAAGCTAGTTGGCATCTTATTGTACATGACTCATTCTTGACCTGATATTGCTTATGCTATGAGTGTGGATTCAAGATACATAGAGAAGCCACATGAGATTCATTGGAGGGATGAAAAAATAATATTGCATTATGTGCAAGGAACCAAGTCTGATGAAATTTAAATTGATTCCTTGCACTAGCTATACAACCCTATCCTAACCTAGAATAACCTTGGGAAAACATATGTTCAATGCCACAACGTGTCAATCCAACCATCTAGGGATTTAAAATATAATCAATTTTTTACTGGAATCAAGTCTTGATAGATGGAATGTCGTGTAGTGCAATGTTCAAATAATTAATAAATCAACAGGAAATTATTCATAGAAATATGTATGAGAAACTTATAGGTTTTGATGAATTATTTGAGAACACAGTGATTCAGGTTAGGTCCCTATGGAATCGTGAAAGTGACTGTGATAATCTCATAATGCTAGGAATGAAACATAAACAATGTGCATATGTGACCATGATGAATATCTGGTTGTTCGGAGTGATGTTTACTTAATATGATTCTTTGCTAAGGGCACCATCACCTTTTTTGAGTATTATAATTTATTTTAGACTTGTTTCTGCTTCCCCTTGACATTCTGAAAGCTCACTAAGGATGTTGCAACATTCACAAGAAAACTCATACCATGCATATTGTAAGAGGCCAATGCTCTTTGGGGTTCATGGTTTTCAAGGTGAACATGGTCATCCAAAGACATAATTCTTTCTAGCACTTATTTCAAATCAATATGATATGATCCACATAGGGATAGTATCCATTTCCTTATCTCATCGTATCTAAATGTAAACTCTTCCTTTAGATATATTTTTAGTGACCGTTCTAAATTATTGCCCCTTTTAAAAATGTGTACATTTCTTATTTATAGTCTTCCACTCATCATTACCTTGTATCATATTTCTAAAAAGAGGGTACAAAGGAATCGTTAAAGAGTTATTTATTGAGCTCTCCTCCATGTGAATATATACAAAAGGGTCTAAGTCTTTCATAATTCAAGAGATCTAACAATCCTTTTTCTACTCTTGAAAAAGGAATATTTAGGAGAGAAGAGATCATATGTTTTATCTTTAATCTACTCATCGTACCCCATGGAGAGTGTCAGTATCGTGCCTTTCAAAAGTGACCCAATTACCATATTTTTTTAGCAATATTAGGTATGTATGCCTCTCTTAGTAAGGTAAAAGGTCCATATTCTATTATTAAGAATAAGTGGTAGAAAAAGACTTCCTATAATATGGAATTGTATATTAGTTATATGTATTATTCCAGTAGAAATATTGGTTGTCTGTTGCACATCTTTTGATCCATGAATGCATTTATGCTTTAAAGTGTATTTGTGATTAGCTTTCTCAATACCCTTGTTGATCTGAAATGTTTTCAATACTACTACTTTATGCATTTGATGTTTTGTCCAGATCATAAAAGTAAGCATAAACATGATACCATCATGCCTCTAAATACTTGGATGATAAGTAGACATGTAGATTCGAATAAATTCCATTTAACTCCACTTCCTCTCACTATGCAAATATAAGTCAAGAAATCAATACAACCTTTAATACAACGATCCCCTAACTATTCCCCTTTAATTATGCATTATACTTTTAAAACTTAATCCCCTCAATGCCATAGGGAACAATCCTTGTTAATGAGTATTCTCTTATAGCTTTGCAAAGAACGCATATCATAGACAAAAAATACCTACAAAATGCATTCATGGTGTAAGGGTATGCCAAGATGATAGTAAAATGGTAAAACAAGAACTTAATAGAACCAATGTTCCTATTATATTATCTAAATATTTTTTGAGAAAGAGATTCATGTCTAATCAATTCCTCAATTTATTTTAATGAAGAACATTGATACAAGTTAGAATGTTCCTAGATATGCTCCTCTTCTTACCAATTTCCTATTATAGTACCCATATGAATGATCAAGATGGGAAAATTCATCTTTCGGGTCTTTTGAATAGGATTTTTCATATCGATTTTTTTATGAAATTGGAGGCACACCAAGCCTATGCAAAAATTCAGTCTCATAACAAACAAAGAAAAATATTAAATCCATGATGGCTAATTATTCAATCAAATAAAAGTACTATGCAAAAGTAACTAGGAGAAAAGTAATATATGACGAAATGAAAACCTAATAGAACATATAGTGGATTTATTTCAAAGATAAACTAAAATAAGCAAAACCCTCATTCTGAAAGAAATAAGGAAAATAAAATCTACATTGACTCAACAAATTCTATGTGAAGTCATAGAGCCAGTGTAACCATTGAAGGAAATTCAATTGTATAGGAATATCAAAATCATGCATAGGTACATAGGACTTGTACATTGTGTGATGCAATGTCGAAAAAATATATCAATTATAAATCTATTCATGGAAAAAAATATTGATTACTTATAATTTATTGGAAACCTTTGAGAGAAGGAGAGCTCCAACTCACTCTTAATAATGTCACAAAAACCTTCAAGGAAGGTACCAGACGTTCATGAAAATATTAAGAATAAATGACATACCTTATCAAAACTATGACATGCATATCCTTAGTTAGTGATTATGGATCATTTCTTGTCATTTGATTTGAAATGAGGATTGATGATATTAGGACCTAGCATAACCATCATCTTCTGATGAAGTGTCTTGTTGGCTATGCTTTCACACACCAACAAGAAGAAAATGGGGTGCTAACGGCTTGTGGAAGAGAAGGTAGAGATACTGGGAAATATGGCTCTCATCACTCTGTGTGTGAGAGATGTGAGGTAAAAACCATTAAAAACTAGTAACAAATAGAACTAATACTATATAAATTAAAATGGAAACCCAAAGTGCAAAGGAATATGAGCCGTAAATAAAAAATTAAAACAAAATGTTACTCAGTAAATGTAAATGGTACTGGTAAAAATAAACAATTAACTCGCATTTCCTCCTTTCAACACACACATATAAATAGAAAGAAATAATTTAAATTGTTTTATTACAAGAATCCGGAATTTTCATGAACAGAGAATACCTCATACAATGGTGGCCCTTGAAGCCGAGTTGAATGTGTATCTCTTGGTTACAGGCATTCGAGTGTCTACTAGACTTTGTCATAGGGGTGTTGAATTGCAACAAGGGTGGAAGGAGAGAAATAACAAAGGTTTAATGGCTTAAAGGGAATTTTGGTAGGGTAACAATGCTTGATTTGGAGATACCTAAATGGGAACCTTCATACCATACAAACAGGAAAGTACTTGGAGTTTAGGGTTTTCAAACCATGGTGGTTTTTCCACTTTACCACTGGTAATTTTTTAAATTGAGCGGGAATTCCTTTCTATGTGGACTTTCCCCAATTTTGGTGGGATTTCCTAACTTTATGGGATAAGTCCACTTTCCATGGTATGTTTTTTGGTGTATGAAGGTTCATTATATTTATTTTTGGTATGGAATTTAATAATGTGGGAATGGTAAGTAGGCTATGATGTGTGGCGGATTTTTTTGTGTTAACATATTGCCCCCTTATGTCTGAGGTTAGGACCTCATTGGATGACCGATCGACATCATAGGACTTGGAAAATAATGTGACAATAGTGTGGAGAACTATGGACTACACTTAGAGAGGAGAGCAAACTCGCTGCAAGGGTAACATATCTACAATCACAAATAAACATGAACAAGGCGAGCATTCCCATGCTCCTATCAATGTCTCAAAATATACAAATAGACGGGTCCATATGGGGACCTCATCAATACATACAAAAATGTTGTGTACATCATAATGGTCCAGAGGGGACACAAATCTGGGACATACTCATGGTCCAAGCATGACTGATCTGAAGGACTGATACATGGAAACAATGGAATCCTATCATGGATGCGGTACCCTAGCATGGTACACTGAACTGCATATGAACTGGGTACTCTAGGAAGAATATCACTGGAGGGATTTCGAATATTGTCACCAACGCAACTTGGATATCCATGGGAACATACAACTTGGGGTTCCACATAGACTCACTAATGTGCTAGAGTTAGTTGACATTCAAGGTCTTCAACCAATAACGGATGGGACCAATACCCTATACAAATCTCAATGGTGCAATTAGGGAGTTGGATTCAAGCATGTGAGAAGCAATCAAAAGACAAGCCACTAAGGGCTCGTCACAGATGATCTGTAGGAACTCACCACCGATTCTGGTGAGGCCAAGATATAGGGGCCTCTAGGTCTATCCTCTGGAATGGATGTGCTGGCATCAACAAAGGGAGACCGGCAACTACTAAGGGAATAAGGCTTCCTTGATAGGGGCACGAGATACACGACCAATATGTGATAGTACTGGAACTAAGACACTATGGAGGGAAATGAGGTCCACGAAGTGATGGGACTCAAACTTCCTTTGCTCAGAGTATGAAGCATAGGAAACCAATCTCAGGGAGAAAGGACCATAGCTTGGGGGATAAGGAACTTGTGATTGGAATAGGGGAGACTCTGGTGGGGAAGGGGGAACTGATTGATGATATAAGGAGACTCCATGGGTGACTCATAGAAGAATACTCTAAACAAAGGTGACCATACTTATAAGTGTTTCCATAACATGGGGTTGTACGTGATCTGTTGTGGATCCAAAAGGCACCGTTTGGGACTTATTCATGGTTTATTGAGCTTAAAGAAGGGATAGAAGTATGCTCAATATGGTACCGTCATGTGGATTATAATGATCTAGAGACAGTAACTGCTCATAGGTTCTTTCAATTTTAAGAAGTCTAAAAACGATAAGAAGACTCTGAAGTGGTGAGGAAATAGCATCGTGTGGATTTGTATGAGCCGGGAACGGTGAATGCTCATGGTCGCTTTAAATTTCATAGAGTATGAAAGGAATAAGACGACTCTAAATGGGTTATTTTTCATAGATTAGTCCCCAAAGCCCAAAAACATATAAAACTATGAAATGGAGAACTCTTCTAGTCGGAGAGATTAGATGATTTGGGCCGTGTCTATGAAGGACAAGAGGGATAACAGTTCGACTGAATGAGTCGGATCTATTATGGCAGAAGAAATTAAGAATAAGAAGAATGAGTAAAGCAGGATTACAGTACACAGATAAACACAAATACACACAGACAATATGCAGGAATGTGAAATGATTCTATTACTGAGTGAATTCTCGATCATGGATGTATGTTACAATATGATACATGCTTATATAGAATTATGAGACGCTTGGGTTCCTTCCTGTTACGTTTAGTTACAAAGAAGAAGTTAGAGCGGTTTCAATAGTTCAACCGTTACAGTCGACTCAAAGACAGGGAGATAGTATGTCGAAGTTCGACAGTCGCATGTCGACGCTGCTTGTCGATGTCACAAACTGTGAGGTTGTTGAACATGTCGAAGGTGCGGAGTGTGTCGCAGTATTTCAAAGTGAAAACTCGTCAGAGCTGTGTTGATGTCGTTGACTTGTCATAGCAGGAAGTTAGCATTCGACACAAATGCCAAATACGATGTGTATCAAACCTCCTTCCTTAAGAAACAATGGACCCCATTGTTTTCTCATGAAGGCGAGGAAACTTGTCTATCAATTCAGTAACAGAGTATGACTTTCCTTGAGATGGGATCTAGACAGCCTTGGCAACCTAAAATAAGGGAATTGTTTTCGACCTTGTATGGCGTACTTGTCATCCCACAATGGTGTCACAAGGAAGAGGCTCCTGAACATCTGGATGGATGTCTTCGGGTTCTGTTGTCTGCAAGTCCTTCTGTTCCAACAAGCGTGCATGGTATGGAAAAGAAAATCCACATTGAATACTGGATGCAGACCCAGGCATGCAGGAATGTCGAGCTAGAAAGCATTTTCTCCAATCTGTTGAATAATACTGTACAGACCAAATCGCAAAGGCTTGAGCTTCTTCAATGGACCTGTGAAGCTCTCCTTCTTTAGATGTAACTAGAACTTATCCCCTATTTGGAATGAATAAGGAATACGATGCTTGTCATGTCGGGCCTTATCTTTCTCGCTTGCTCTGTGCAACATTTCTTATGCTTGCTTCTGGATGTTGCATATATGATCTCTGCACTTGACTGCTTTATCAACTTCTCCCTGGTTGTAGTGGGTGTCCCTCAGCTATGTCAAGGAGCTGATCAAGTCGATAGGCGATGAGGGATGAAATCTGTAAAAGAATTCAAATGGACTCTTTCCTGTAGGGTTGTGCTAAGCTTGATTGTAGTTGTGCTAAATGTATGGAAGACATTCATCCCATGTGCGTCGATGTTGTTGATTGTACATGTGAAGTAGTTGTACTACCAAGAGATTCACAACTTCCATCTTTCCATTGGTCTGAGGATGGAAAGCTGTCGACAATGAGAGTCGTGTGTCTACCAATTTCCAGAGGGTCTTCCAAAAGATGCTGACGAATATGGCATCTCGGTCGGAAATAATGGTCACTGGTAAACCATAGTGTTTCCAAACATCTATAAAGAAGAGCTGAGCAGTCTGTTGTGCTGTCGTGGTATTCTTACATGGTATGAGAATGGCCATCTTGGAAAATCGGTCGACTACTACTAAGATCGCGTCATGCTAATGTTCGGTAGTAGGATAACCTGTCAAGTAGTCTATAGAAATAGATTCCCATGGTTGACTAGGAACTAGAAGAGGTGTGTACAATCCCTGTCGTTGATTAGGTAGTTTAGCAATGGAACAAACCACATATGATCGAATGTAGTTGTCGATGTCGGATTTAAGTGTAGGCCAAAAGAAATACTTCTGTAGAATCGCAAGTGTTTTGGCTATTCCAAAGTGTCATGTTGTCCTGCTATAGTGCGGATCCCAAATGAGTTGTTGTCGGTGCTCACTGGTCCGTACACAAAGTTGTCCAAGCTTGTATAGGAAGGTGTCTTTCAAGAGGTAGTCGGAGTCTAAGGTCGACGACTTGTTAGTTTGTAACTGTCGGTAGTCTTCTGAAAATTCGTTGTCGTCCTAATACAACTGTGGCCAAGTGGTCATGTCGTATCCCTTCATACTCATCACTATCAAAAGGAGAGTAATGGGTGGTCGACTGAGGCAATCGGGAGGCAATGGATTTACCTTTCCGATACTTAATCACCAACTGGAATTGTTGTAGGTAATTAGTCCACTTGAGTTGTCAGTTTTTCTACAACTTTGATTGTATCAGAGCGAACTATAGAGGCTTGTGATCAATGGGAATGACCATTTCCTTTCCAAGGATGTAATTCCTCCATTGCTTGAGAGATTGCAAAATGGCATATAGTTCTTTTTCATAGCTTGATTATATTCTAACTATGTCATTAAAATTCTTGGAATGAAAAGTGACTGGGTCACCAGACTGAGTGATCATTGTGCCCAAGGCATAGTTTGATGCATCTGTCTCAATCTCAAAGGGCTGATGCAAATCAGGTAACACAAGTATTGGTGCAGTTAAGAGCTTGTGATTGAGCTGTTCAAAAGATGCTTGTTGTGTTGATGTCCACTGGAAGACAGTTTTCCCATTTCCCTTTGTCAATTGATTCAAGGGCCGGGCTATGTGACTGAAGCCGACTATGAATTGTTGATAGAAATTCACCAAACCAAGAAAAATTCTTAGTTCTTGAATGCTTCTAGGAATGGGCCAATATTTGAGGATCTGTACTTTTTCTGGGTCGATGTGAATGCCTGCGGAGTCAATTACATACCCAAAATATTTGATGTTGGTCATCACAAAAGAGCACTTATCCATGTTCAGATAGAGTCGATGTTGCTGGAGAGTGTTGAGGACTTGTCGAAGATGTCCGACATCTTCTTCCCATGATTGACTGAAAATCAATATATCGTTGAGATAGACAATAACCCACTTGCCGATGAAAGGTCGAAGAAGGTTATCCATATGTCGCGTGAAGGTCGCAAGTGTGTTGGTTAAGCCGAAAGGCATGACTAACCATTCAAACAATCCTTCATTAGTTTTCAAAGAATTTTTCCACACAAATGAGGGCTCGATTGGAATCTGATGGTATCCCGACTTGAGGTCAAGATTAGTAAATAATTTAGCACCTTTCAAATAGTTGATGAGCTCTTCTATCCATGGCAGAGGTTACTGATTCTTCACCAATAATTTGTTGAGATCTCTATAGTCGATGCACATGCACCAAGTCCCATCTTTCTTCAGAACCAGGATGAATCGACTTCCACAAGGAGAGGAGCTGGGTCAGATATGACCTTTGTCGATTAATTCTTGGATTTGTCTGCGAATCTCTTCATTTTCGAGAATGGATCTTATGTAAACAGATGCATTAGGAAAAGAAGAACCAGGAAGAATTCTAATGGAGTGTTTTACCTGACACTGTTAAGCTACTCCGTCTTGAGCTTGAAAGAGGTTCTGGTACTCATCAAGAATATGATCGACTTGCTACTTCTCTCGAGAGCTACATTAGTAGGTGACTCAACTTGTTGCTGAAGTATGATTAGAATATTGTGGCTTGATCGCGATTAATGAGAACTTCTGAGCATGATTGATGAGCTTCATTGTCTGTTTGGAAGATATAAGTGCAACCATTGGTGTAGGTTCATGCTCTGGTATGCTGAACCATCAATTTCGGATTCTGGCAATCACCTTCTAAGGCTGTCACTGATAACTTCCATGTCTATCCCAGAGGTAAGGTTTCCCAAATAGGGCATCGACAACTGAGAGTGGTGCCACATCACGGAGTACTTAATCTTAAAAAGGATTTATGGAGTAGGCAAGTTTGCATTGTTGAGTGATCTGAAGTTCTTATCCATCCTTCATCCAACCGATGTTGTAAGGCTGACGATACAGAGTGGTTAGAAGACCTAGTTTCTCTATGAGATCTTCAGAAATGAATTTCTTCTATCTACCATTGTCCACAGTTAGATGCAATGGGTTTCTTTGGACCCATATCCTTGTATGGAACAGGCGCTCTCATTCCTCCTCGTCAACGATAGTCGAGGCTACTGGAGTGGTCAAGGTAAAAAGGGTAATTGCATATGGATCATATGCTTCTACCATCTTGTCGAATGCATCGGAGGTGGACACTTTTTCAAAAAAATTCTTCCGAGCTTTGCATTCAAACGTATCATGCCAAGATGAGTGGTGGTAATTGCACCATTTTCCGGTAGGCAGTGGTTTGCTACATTCCCTCTTGTGAAAAGGATTTTTCCTGTGATCTGGCTTTGGTGATGTCAGCTGAGAATATTTCGACTTCTCGAAGTTGGTTGGTGCCTTCTTGTCGAGTGGTCATCCTAATGTTGGATTTGTTGCGAAACGTGTTTTTCCTTTCTGCTTGGTTTCCAGTTTGTTGGAGTAGTGGAAAGCATCCACAAGCGTAATGATAGTTAGAAATTCCATCTCCTGCTAAATGTACCGGGACAATCCGCTAACATACTTCAGAACAAGCAATTTCTCTTCTTTTGGGATGCCAAGTCTAGCCATGATCCGGTAGAACTTGTTGGTGTAACTCTGCACTGATTGGTATTTCCATTACTTTAGTTGTTGCCACTTCTTATACTACTGCTCGAGGTATTTAGGCGGGTAAAATTCCTTTCAGATGTCTTCGATGAATTTATCCCATGTGTCGATGGGGTCTCCTCTTTTCTCCATCTTTGTCGAGAGGTTCTCCCACCAGCAATGCATGGAGGTTGACATCTTTAAGGATGAAATGGTGATCTTTTCAGTTTCTGAGAGTTCATTCATAGCGTAATAGGATTCCAATTGTTAAACACAATTGTCGACGGATTCTACGTCAATCTTACCTTCAAGATTCGGTATGTCCAAATTCATTTTCACTTTGAAGGGGATGATCTTATCAGAGTGAGTTCGCGTCAAAAATCCTTCGGATGTCAAAGAAAATCGCATGAGAATTTCATTGAACTGGGAAAACATTTTAGTCCGTTGTCGAGCCAGCGCTTGTTCAATAAGTTGTGTTGTCTCATTGGCTCCATGTCTATCGCTTGTTTCTTTTGTCATCTCTAGAGGTAGTGTCTGCTTGGATTGTTGATATTGCAAGCAAGTTTGAACTGGCATAAGTCAGGTAACTTCGAGAGAAGTGTATATGCAGAACTTAAGCATGAAAAATGAATGCTCTAATTTGAGTCTTCTCTGATACCAATCATCTGGGTCATGTCCAGGAAGCATGAGGGGGACAATAGTTTGATTGAATGAGTCAGCTCTATTATGGCGGAAGCAATTAAGAATAAGAAGAATGAGAAAAGTAGGATTACACTACACAGATAAACACAAATACGCACATACAATATGCAGGAATGCGAAATGATTCTATTACTGGGGGAATTCCCAATCATGGATGTATGTTACAATATTATACATGCTTGTATAGAATTCTGAGACGCTTAGGTTCCCGCCCATTAAGTTCAATTACAAAGAAGAAGTTATAGTGGTTTGAATCATTCAACCATTACAGTCGACTAGAAGACAGAGAGATAGTTTGTCGAAGTTTGACAGTTGTTGGTCGCATGTCGACACTGCTTGTCGATGTCGTGAACTGTGAGGTTTTTGAACGTGTCAAAGGTGCGGAGTATGTTGCAGTATGTTGAAGTCGAGACTCATCGGATTTGTGTCCACGTCGATGATGTTTTGCAATAGGAAGTTAGCATTAAACACAAATACCAACTATGATGCGGATCACTAGAGCATTCCTTTTTCATAATTAGTCCATTCGGTCGAGAAAAGGGGCAAACTTATACTGAATAGACACCCTTTCGAATACTTTAATGAGCATGAAAGGAAGCAAGACTGGTCGACGATATTTTCATTGTTTAGGGAGTCAGAAAAGGGATTAACAGAAACTCCATGATGGGAGCCCAAGGAAGGGCCAATGAGTGACATAATGAGGAACTGCATGTGGTTTCAACTCAATATGTCAAACTACAGGTGCTCCCAATCCTAAGTGGGAATTGAATGGAATGGGTGCCAAAAGCAAGGGGTTTTAAGAACGGTCACTAATCTGGAGGGACGCTCTACTGTTGAGCAAGGGAAAATGAAAGGGTGGTTGGGTGGGGCCACCTACTCGGACAAGGAGGGGCATCCTATAAGTGCAAGGGGGAAGATAAAGGAAATGCATCAAATTTTCAAAGGGAAAGGATGTCCTATATTCTATATAAGGAATCATACCTATGGATTTTTTTGTTGACTAAAACAAGTGGAGCTCAATGAAACTTGGACCTGTACACATGGAAAGTATACCGGAGCATAAAATGTATGTTTGGAATATAAAAATTGTATACAAATGTCGTGTGACCTCGGAAATGGTCGAGATCGCGCATGTGCAAAAGTGATAGGGTTAATGGTTTGTGCCCATGCTATGGGCATGGAGTTTGTGATTGAGGATCACATATGTGTTGGGTTGAGCGATGGGCTCACTAGGATACCAAGATAGATGTGACGGAGAAGGGTCAAAAGGATTGAGCATGCCCTTTATCCCATGGTTGAGGTAATTGATTATGCCCCCTATCCGAGAGATGCCAATGTGGTGCGGATGTTGTCTCAAAGAGGGATCAACAGGGCATTCAATGACTACTGGAAGGTGGGTGTACTATGAGGCTATTAGCCATGGTGGAAAACTGAATTGATGAGATAATGATGGGGGATTCCCCTTGCAGGGAGGATTCATCTAGTATCTTCAATGAGAATGATGATGATGATGAGTAGGAAATTTTTTGGGCATGCCCCCATGCTATGGACATGTGATTTCCTCTTTGATTTGAAAAGGTTGAACATGTGGGTCAACGAGATCACTTGAAAGGGCCGATGGGATAGAGGGGTCTCAAGTGGAAACCATGTAAATGGTTTTTATCTTTGTCAAGGAGGAGGATTCAAGTGGGTGAGTCTCCTCAATGGTAGTGATGGATGACTCTAAAGAAGACTCATTCAACTCATGGAGAACCAATCTATACTTGGGTAAGTCAGGTCAATGATGTGAATAGTGGCTGTAGACTCCCAATATGGCACAAGGGTGGTTGGTGTGCAATGATTTGTTGCGTGGGTGGGGGGTGGTTTGTAGTTCGACAATCGGACCACTGGGGTCATCGTCTAGCGTCTTCATGTGTTCTTGGAGGTTTTGTAGTTGTGGACAATTATGGGTATCATGGCCCAGTTCATCGCACAAAGAACACTTAGGAGGTGCATGAAAATTTGGGGGATGCTTCGCATTTTTGGCTGCATGTGGTTTAGTATGGTTGTGTGTTTCGTTGCCCCCAATGTTGTTGGATGAAGACGTTGTTTCCACACCGGGGGTTGGACGATTTGCGGTGGTGATTGGTTGGACTGGTTGGAGGATGACTTGTGGCGTTGGAGTAGGATTAGGAGTGTGTAGGTACCACACAAGAAATCTGAGTGTTAACCCGACAATATTGAGTGTGGCCACACCGACACACTTAATACTCCTAAGGGTGGGAAAAATAATAGGATGCTTTGCATTTTTGGCTGCATGTGGTGTAGTATGGTTGTGTGTTTCGTTGCCCCCAATGTTGTTGGATGAAGACGTTGTTTCCACACCGGGGGTTGGACGATTGGCGGTGGTGATTGGTTGGACTAGTTGGAGGATGACTTGTGGCGTTGGAGTAGGATTAGGAGTGTGTAGGTACCACACGAGAAGTCTGAGTGTTAACCCGACAATATTGAGTGTGGATCAGTGTGGCTCCAAAATGGCTGGGGATCAACGGCGGTTGAGACAGTAATGGTGGCTGAGGGTGAGGGAATGATTGTTTGGACAAAATGGTGCATAGATCAGATATCTCAACGGCCGGTGGGGTAGGTGGTAAAGACTGAAATGTGGAAACCATTGGAGGTTCCGGATAAATTCCAGGACCGGTAGTTGAAACCAAAGAGGTGGGTGCACCAAAAAGAGGTTGTTCAACCTAGGGGAGAATGTTTTTTGGTGTAGCAGGCATGTTGGGGTCATAATAAATGACTTGGTTGATTTTGACAATGCATCCCTCAAGGGGGAGCATCATGATGTGGAACACCAATGACACGACAACCTTCATGGTGTACATGTAGATTCGTCATAGGAGTAAGCTGTAATCGAGCTGTGTGTTTACGAATTCAATGTCAATCCACCGGGGCTTCACTCAATAAACCACTATCATAGCATGTTCATTCGTGGCATATGAAACAATACCCCTAATTTCACTAAATATTGGAAAATATCTTCCAAAATTGTTTTTTTAACCCCCTCCCAATATGCCTTCCCAATTTAAAAAAAAACCCTGTTTTCACTAGATATTGTATGTATCAATTTTTTCATTAACATTTTTTATACCCCTTTATATTTATACCTAGTATATTGATATGATACCCCTCTTATGACCCCACATGCATTCTACAATGCACCTTGCTTCTTTCGATGTATATTGTGGATGCACATTACTTCACCCGTAATGTAATTACTCAACCACATATCGTTATGATTTGCAACATCTAATGATCCAGTGAAGAGATAGGAGATCACTTCTTGTATGTCACTAGAGCCAATGCATATAGTACAACATTTAGATTGCATGTTGCAATTCCCCAATCATTGACTAAGCCTGTTGTGGGCTAGTTATCCAAGCCTGTAGGACCTGCAACAAGCTCTAGGAGGCTAACTAAACCTCCCAAGGCCTGTAATAGGAACGAGTGGTTGGTTATTCAAGCCCCCACGGCATATCAAGGGCCTATAACAGGCCATGGAGGCTTAGAGCCTCCCAAGGCTATTGGTAACAACTGGCTGACTGCTATTGGTAACAATTGGCTATCAATGACCACTGTCTCTCGACTATGATCGATTGGCAACCCACTTCACCATGAAACCCCTGGCCTCAAGCATGCCTCAAGACACGATTTCCCTGCGTATTGGTAAGCCCGAACCTTGCTTCAACCCGATTTCTCATTTGGCTGTGATCGCGCCATCTCCATTTGGCGAATATTTTTCATCCCACCCATATAAAAAAGACCCCAAAGTATTTTTGTATTGTTACATTAAATAAAAAAAATCCTTTGCCCCTTAATATATAAGCAATATAATTTTTAGGTTTTCATGGATATTTAATACCACAATATGAATGAACGTGATATTATATTTCCTTCTAGTGAAGCCCTCGTGTGTCAATCAAGATAGTTTTTCCAGCTAATTCAATTGGGACATTATCCAGAAGGCCTTGTGGCAGAGGAGAACGACCATCATAAGCTCGCAAGGTGGTCATGGATGGTTGTAGGGTAGGGGATCTGAGTTCTGCCACACGAACATAAGCATAACCCATGTAGAGGAACCATGTTAGGAAGCCATGTCAACCCTTCTATTTACTTTGTTAGTATATTTTTGTTGGATGCATATGCTTTGTAAGTCATCCTGTAGTATTTGTTGATCCATAGTTTGTCTTATTGTTGTTGGACGCATATGCTTTGTAAGTCATCCCGTAGTAATTGTTGATCCATAGCTTGTATTGGGCCATGGTTTGTATTGAAACATGGTACTGACTCATGGTATTGGCACCTAGACTTAGTATATAAGTTTGTGTTGATACCAATGAAGGTATTGTGAATTTATTTGTATTGAGCTTGCTCAAAGGAGGTTGCCCCCTCAAAGTGGCCTGCGATCAATAAAAGCGATTCTGAGTTTTGTTATTTCTGCTATCTCATGTATTTTCATCAATTAATTGTTGCAGGCTCATCACATTTGGTATCAGAGCACTTTCTTGGGCTCATTGGGTGAAATTTCTGCCAATTTTTTTTTCGCATCTGTTGCAGGTTCGGATATGGGAATAATCCCTATCCGCTTAACTGTGGGAAGTACTTGGGAATAATCTCTAAAACTCATTATGAGGAGTACCACAGGAACCCCAAAGTAGCTGGACCATTGAGAGGACCTGCCAGTGAAAAGGGAAACGACCCCTACCTGATTGAGTAGTTCCCACCCGTGAGGTAAACCAAGAGCTGTCGTTTGTGGAAAAGCGATTATCAGTTTTACCTAAGTCATGGAGTGAGGGGTACTACCCCAATATGTAAGCTATCAGATAGCCTTGGTGGTCGAGTGAATCTCCTGAACTGATAGGAAGTCAAACATACCTATGGTCCATATCTATTTTCAGTTGAACTGTTGTCGATCACTTCTGTGCCATTGTAGATCCATCTGTTGCTGATCACTTATGCGTCGTTGCAGATTGATTATGAAAGCTGGTTTAGATGCATTCTAAAATTCGTTTCAGATCTAGCCATTTCCGATCCATTCTAAGCCATTCCAGATCCCGCCATTTCTGGTCCATTCCGAAATCCGTTCTAGATCCATTCTAAAAAAAAAGGTATAAAATTATGTTTTTTCACCATATCTCCCTTGTTTTAACTCTGTTTTCCCTGAAACTTCACTGACACCGCTGCAATCTCATTCTGCATATTTCATTCTTGAGGAACCTATCCAAATTCCACTTCCCAAATTTATGAATCCCACATTTGTCTATTTTTAGGGTTTGCCATAACTTCTTCAATTTTATCCCACTCACCTCCAAATTTTGCCACCGTGTTCATTCCCTATTTCTGCTTCTTTGTCCATCTTTGACAAATTTTCTCATTCTTTCACCCCGATTCTGAAATCCCCATTTTTTGCTTCCCTGTCCATCAGAAAGTGTCCAAAACCTAGTCAAACCCCAATTACCCCTCTGAGTTTTTCCCAAATCCAAATTTCCCTTTGCTAAATAAGCTTTTGTTTGTGTTTTTCTATCCATTCCCCCCCCAAAAAAAAAAAAAAAAAATCTCCTGGCTATGGTTGTTACCCGCGCAAGAGGAAAAACCATGGAGGAAGCACTTGCAGCCATTCAAACCAAACTCCAAGATCTGGATGAAAAATTTCTCAGCCTCCATCTTCAGCATTCAGCCATGAACAATAACTAACATGAAGACTCTTCTGCAGCCAATGGGTTATCTTCTTCCAGCAATTTCCATGGTCCGAAGCTTGAATTTCCTTGCTTCAATGGTACTGATCCGACTGGATGGATCTATCATGTAGAACAATATTTCAGTCTGCATAATACCTTTGATGTCCAAAATGTTCCACTTGCATCCTTTCATTTGGAACAGGAAGCCTTTCAATGGTACCATTGGTACATCAAGGCTCATGACGAGCCAAAATGGACAGATTTTTTCCAACTCCTTTTGCAATGATTTGGTCCTAGTGCTTTTGATGAATTCATCAAAGCACTCACTAAACTTCGTCAAAGTGGCACTGCAAGAGAGTATCAGACAAAATTTGAGAAACCAACCAATCACACAGAAGGATTGTCTGATGAATTCTACAGGTGTTTTTTTATCATTGGTCTTAAGGATGAAATCCGGTCAAAGGCTAAAATCTTCTGTCCCAACACAATGATGGAAGTCCTAGGGTTGGCTAAGTTGGCAAAAGACAACATTGCATCCCAACAGTGCTCCAAACCCACTTTTGTTCCCTTTCGAAATATGGGTTCTTAGCGACCTCCCATCTCGCCAGCTCCTCAACCAACTCCTATTAAGCTTTTGTCTAAAACAAAGATGGAGGCACGTAGAGAAAAAGGGCTTTGTTATAATTGTGATGAGAAACTCACTCAAGGACATAGATGTGTTCAACAAAAGATCTACCTCTTGGATATGGATTCTCTGCCTGCCTCTACAATTGGTGAAGAAACTCTAGATACAATGGATGATTAGGTCAACATTCAGGAGCCACCTATTGACCCCCATCTCAGGATGAACAACTAGAGATATCTATCCATGCTTTATCCAACATCACCACCCCCCAAACAATGCGGATCAGGGGTTACTTCAAGAAGCTTCCTCTTACAATACTCACTGATTCTGGGAGCATTCATAACTTCATTGATCCTCGGATCACCAGACATGCTAATTGTTTTGTCCATCCTTGCTCCAACTTTGAAGTCATGGTTGCCAATGGGGGCACCTTAACTTGCAAGGGGAAGTGTCATAATGTGCGTATATCTCTGGAAGATTATAACCTGCACTCTGACATGTTTGCCTTGTCCCTAGGAGGATGTGATGTGGTTTTGGGCATTCTATGATTATGCACACTTGGCCCCGTATTATGGGATTTTGCTGAACTTTGGATGTAGTTTTCATTCAATGGGAAACAACACAAATTTAAGGGCTTACACCAAGGGTCTCTCTGCATCATCAGTTCACATCACCTGGAAAAGATCCTTAAGAAGAATTCACATGGTGTCATCGCTCAACTCCATTCCATTCAGATGTACCCATCAATGGTCTCCCCTACTTCCTAAGATAGATATGTAGGTGTCCTTGCTAAACCAGTGGGCTTGTCACCTTCAAGAGACCTTTCCGGTAAGAATTTAGCTGCATCTATATCTCAGCAGGAAGTGATGGTTGTTTTGCATGCAGTACAAAAGTGGCAGCCATACCTATTAGCGAATTATTTATGCATCAAGACTCACCTCCAGACTCTAGAAAATTTCCTGGAACAATGGGTCTCCTCCCCAGCACACCTGAAATGGGTTATCCAACTCATGGGTTATGCATATGCAATCACTTACAACAAGGGTAAGGACAATATGGTGGCAAATTCTCCTTCTCACACATTTGATGACCTAGTTTCTCTTACAACTATTTCTCTACTTGTTCCAAAGTGTTTGCAATATGTTCAACAGGGCTATCTCTTCTATGAACTCCATGCTTCTTCATCAACAGGGCACTCTGGGTTCCTCAGAATGTATGATGGGGAACAATGTAATTTATTTTGGAAGGGATTGAAAATGAAAATTGAACAGATGGTGGCAAACTGTGATACGTGCCAGGTCAACAAGGGTGAAACGACACTCCTTTCGGGACTGCATGAACCCTTGCCCATCCCTACAAAGATTTGGACAACTATTTCTATGGATTTCCTAGAAACCCTGTAGTGGTACAATACCACATCTAAAAGGACACCATATGAAGCAGTCTATGGATAGGCACCACTAATTATTCTTCCATACACCCTCAACATCTCCCCAGTTCAACAAATTGACTCGGTTCTTTGAAACTGCGATTAGATTCTTCTCATTCTGCAGGACAATCTTCACATGGCAAGAATTCGATTGAAACAACAAGCCGATCAGCACCGTTTTGAGTGCACCTTTCACACAGCCAATATGGTTCTTCTTCGTCTATAGCCTTCCAAGAAAACCTCCCTAAAACTCACAAGGCGTCACTGGCCCAGAATGCAACCCGAGGATGCTACAGGGGAGCCACTCCTTCAGATTCTGCATCAATTTACACATCTAAAGCTTTGAGGACAAAGCTTTTTCTAAGGGAAAGAGGATGCTAGGAACCCATGTCAACCCTTCTATTTACTTTGTTAGTATATTGTTGTTGGATGCATATTCTTTGTAAGTCATCCCGTAGTATTTGTTGATCCATATTTTGTCTTATTTTTGTTGGACACATATATTTTGTAAGTCATCCCGTAGTAATTGTTGATCCATAGTTTGTATTGGCCCATGGTTTGTATTGAAACATGGTATTGCCGCCTAGACTTAGTATATAAGTTTTTGTTGAGACCAATGAAGGTACCGTGAAGTTATTTGTATTGACCTTGCTCAAAGGAGGTTGCCCCCTCGAATTGGTCTGCAATTAATAAAAGCAATTCTGAGTTCTGTTATTTCTGCTATCTCATGTATTTTCATTAATTAATTGTTGCGGGTTGATCACAAACAATCATCAATGTTACACCGATGGATAACAAGATTCCAAACTAGAACAGAAACTTGAAATGCTAATGTGGAGGCATGCATGGTTCAGATTGATCTAAATCAAATGCCATCTTCCATGAGTCAGAAGGGTCTATTGGACCTATGGTGGACAACTGTGTTTTTTTCTGCGTTGGGAAGTTCTTTAAAACTTCTAGGGTTGACATAGTAGCATGGGACTACGCTAATTCATCCATGATTTTATAGTTGGGGGAAGCATTAGAATTAGGGCTGTTATGAACTCGCCATAAAGGAAATCTGGGAGCTTTCGGAGCCCCTTCGAATGGTGCGGGGGGTATACACAATGACTGATATGTGGGAAGAGTGTTAGAAACCTTGTACATACGAATGGTTTCTGTGGTGGAACCATATAAGCTACGGCTTGTTTGAAGGTTGATATCAGTTGAAGACCTCATTAAAAGATGGTGTGTACCTGTGTCAATGTGTTGGTTTCCATGAGTTGCATTGGTAACTTGTTGTTGTGGTGTCGTATCCCATTGAGGGGGAGCCAATGGTTGGGTGGCTACTACCCCTTGTGTGTGTAGGGGGTTCTGCAACACCATAGGTTATGTGTTGGGTTTCGTGGGGTTAGGTGGTGCCGAAGGTGCAGCATGTCCTTACTATTGGGAATCGTCAATCCAAAGTTGGCGAGCTCACTCTAGATGGGGACAATTGTGTGTGTAATGGAAATATACTCCGCACATAGAGCATGGGTGGTTTGTGTGTAAGTTTGGTTTTATTCCCTCCCTAGGTGGTCGATCAGGATTTTGGTTAGTTGGTGCAACACTATTATTGTTTGGGGGTTTTGGTGGTGGACCACCTCTAACCGGAGGTTGGTTGTTCTCTCGGTTACAACCTATTCCCCTATTTTGTTGTTTATATTGGTTACATTGGGCATGTTGGTTTTTTTGTTGGTTTTGTTGAGCATAAAATTTCCCTTGGGGAACAATGGGGTTTTGTGGTTTGAGCAAGTGCTAGGGCATCCTACGGTGGGTAATAAGATGGAGGGTCTTTAGGTTGTGTTGCTACGGGTGGAACTGGGTGATGGTAGCAGGAAAAGGGTGTTGTCAGAGGGGCATATGATGGAGGGGTATGTCCATATAAATGCATCATAAAGAGAGGTCTATGTATGTGGAGGGCTTGGGTCAGGGGAGCATACAAGGGTGCTTCTCCTGAACGATTTCTGGTACATGAAAGTTCGGGACCACTCATGGCGGAATTATCCATTGGTTTATATGCTGGGCTAGTGGAAGGGGGAATATGGACATATGGTTTGTTACTAGATGCAACGTATCCTATAATGTTGTCAACAATGTGGGATGCTCCCAACGCATCCTTCCAAGAAGTGTTGTCGCGCGAGGAATTGGGTAATATGGTGTATAGGTAACCGGATTGGGTGTAAATGAGGTTGAACTATTGGGATTTAAGGATAGCCTCTTCCTCATATAGTGGTCATTTAGATTCCACATCCTTAGCGATGGCTGGTATAAGAGATTTCAGGAACCAATCTAAAAATATGTGGTCGTCCAATTTAGTATTACACAAACTGCGTCGTTTGCACCATTCATGGATATGGTCCATGATATGGGTGGAAATATTTTGTCTTCAATAGAGGAGGATCTCGACACTAGCATTGTGATGAACTGGTAACTGGAAGAACTACAGGAAATTTGAAGCGAGGGATGTGAATGTGAAATGGGTCCCATGTGGCTAGTCAATGTACCACTTGGATACAATGCCAGTGAAGGTTCGTTGTAATAACCATAAGCGAATAGAGTCATCCACAATGGAGTTAGAGGAACACCATAGGTGGAAGGACATGATATGGTTTAGCGGATCTTCACCTCAATTTCCCTTGAACTTAGGTATTTCCGAAGGGAGCTTAGTGGGCATGGGAGGCCACGTAGGATCATGTCTAATGGGGTCATTGGTCAATCTAGCAAGGTCAAGGAGGTTGGTACTGGCCATGAATGGAAAACTGGAAGGAGGATGTGACATGGATAGGCCAACCTGCGTACTAGCCATGGTGCTTATCATGGGGCCACCAAATCTAAAGGTGGGTAAATGGGTGTTAGTCGCAGGGAATTGAAGAATTGCATATGTGGGGTGGAGGTATCTGAAAGGACATGGTGGTGCCCCCAAAGGTGGTATCAATGACCAGGGGTGTGTGGTTGTTGGGGCAGGACCACTACTTGTGGGTATGAATGTCGTATTTGGTTGTACACCTGTGCTCGGGTGGGGTTGCATGGTAGTGGGAATGGAGGGTCCCATAGTATTGGGAATGGAGGGTCTTGTAGTAGTGGGAATGGAGGGTTCCGTAGTACCTACGATTGGGATACCGCTACCATGTCCACCACCAACGAACCATGCATAGAACAGGTTGGGGATGGGGCTCGACGAAGGTGTGTGTATGGGTGATTCTGCTTCTGAGTCATATGTGAAATAAGGTGTGTCGGGATGGAGATCCGGCAACGACAACGTGCATCTCAATGGAGCGTGATGAGTGGGTTCTATTAGAATGTGTTGAGGGTAATGATCCTGTAGCCTATGGGAGTACCTCTAGGGATCAATGGTGAATGATTTTGTGCATGTGGGAAAATAAAATGCTCAAAAATCCAACTATCATTGTGTGTGCAGAAGGACAGCTCTCAACAAAGTGGCACCCAGGCCAACAACAAACAATAAAACTCTTACTGCAATCACATGTCACAACAAGCAAATAGCAAGGAGTGGCCAGAATGACAACGAGCAACACTACCTAATATTAAAATGACTCACTAAACTGGTGGGTATCGTAGCATGCAAACACCTAATCTAGAAGATATGGAAGCTCATACAAATCGTATCCCCTGTAGGGTTATAAAATCTACAGTCAGACAATACAAAATGGAGAACTGAGTAGGTAGGGTATGTCCCTCTACTGAGAGGGATCCCAGGTAAAAGAGCCCTATAATAATGGAAACTAGGATACCCTGTTCATGGCACATCCATAAAAAGCAATTCATCATTTCAATCCTTTGGTCGCTACAACCCTAGTATGGAGTCCTGGAAGTGCAGCGAGGACGATGAGTAGGTGTCCTTTGGAACTATGTGGAGAGGGATAGTCCACGTAGTCCTCTGGAACTAGTCTCATGACTTTCCCTACTAAGGGAGAGGCATTTTCCAACAAATCAGTTTTTAACCGTGCTAATAAGTAGTAGGGGATTTTCGTTCCCTAATAGTCAACTGCTAAGTTTCAGATGTAAAGTGGCCAATGGGGGTTATTTGGATGTCTGCCCCTAGTGCCCTACCTAGCTAGAATATGTTTTTTGGTTCCCAAGTGGGGTTAGTTGTGTGTTTAGTTAAAAAAATGTAGTCTCACTTGATATTTTAGGTTGTGAGTGGGTGCACAAGTGGCGTGTATGGCTATGCTAAATGAGCAAGAAATAAATAAAGTTGATAACATAAATGAAACTAAACTAACATTTTGTTTTTAAAACTGAAATAAACTGCTAGGAAATGAGTATAGGTATTGATCATGCCAAAATCACTCAAGCAAGCGAACAGTATGCTACAAGAAATCAATCATGCAACTCAAACATTCAATGCTAGGGAACCAATAGAGGGTTAGGATAGTTCGAGGGTATGGGTGTTTAGAGGCATAGTTCAAAATAGAATGTTCAGGGGTGGAGCACTCTTAACTGAGAAAACTAAGCGCTCTGGGATGCACTTAATAGAGTAAAATGAGCGCTCTGGGATGCACTGTTAAAATTCAATATGCTAAGACAGAAAATAGCAGCATTACATTCCATTTCACAATAATAGCATATACAGGATCACTGAAGAAACGACAAGCATAGCATAAACACAAGAGACACAGATTTATCTTGGGAAACCCTCATGCGGTAGAAAACCCAGTAAAGCTTCCTCAATATAGATGACCAGCAATATACAAAGATGCAAACCAAAGACATGATCTCCTTCTCCACCGTATCAGACCTCTCCTCCAAAAGTGCGCCTCCCTTGAATGAGTGAGTGTGTCAAATGAGGAACACACCTCCTCTATTTATACACTTCACTGATATGTATTTTACACAAGTACACGTAGGCTCGTATTTAACCAATGGGTTAAATACCCCACTACAACTAACTGGGCCGACCCCTCTAGGGTGGTCTAATAACCCTTTGACCCACATAACACATAAAGGTCCGACCTCCACTAGGGAAGTCTAATAACCCGAGTTACCACATTCTGACAGAGGAATAAACATCTCCGGATATACAATAAGATCTTTACGGAGGAATGAAACATCTCCGGAATAATAAAGTACAATTATAATATTCTTTGAAGTTACAATATCTCAACACTCCCCCTTAACAAGAAGGATATTATAACAGCACCTGCACGAGCAAGGAGTCATCAACATCATACACGATACATCTATAAATCATTGGAAGCTTTCTCAACATCATCAGTAACTCAACCAGTTACTGGAACATCTTCAATACTGGAACATCAACATCATCAGAGTTGATAGTACTCAATCATCAGCATCGTCAACACACGATCGACAGCATCGTCATCATACGATCATCAGCATCACGATCAACATCATCATGACACGATCAATAGCATCATGATCAACATCATCATCACATGATCATCAGCATCATCATCACACGATTATCAACATCATCATCAGCATCATGATCAACATCATCATCACACGATCATCAGCATCGTCATCGCACGATCATCAGCATCGTCATCAGCATCGTCATCACACGATCTTCAGCATCATCATCACACGATCATCAGCATCATCATCATACGATCATCAGCATCGTCATCACACGATCATCAGCATCGTCATCACACAATCATCGGCATCGTCATCACACGATCATCAGCATCGTCATCACACGATCATCGACATCGTCATCACACGATCATCAGCATCATCATCATACGATCATCAGCATCGTCATCACACGATCATCATCATCGTCATCACACGATCTTTGGCATCGTCATCACACGATCATCAGCATCATCATCATACGATCATCAGCATCGTCATCACATGATCATCAGCATAGTCATCACACGATCATCGGCATCGTCATCACACGATCATCAGCATCGTCATCACACGATCATCGGCATCGCCATCACACGATCATCAGCATCATCATCATACGATCATCGGCATCGTCATCACACGATCATCAGCATCATCATCATACGATCATCAGCATCGTCATCACACGATCATCAGCATCGTCAAGGAATGATGTAAACCAGTCATGTACCTTTTGAACCGAAGTCCAGGGACGATCCAGTCCTATCATTATCGAAGACATACGTCTACGGCTCTTCTTTCGGACTGAGGTCCAGGAATGATCCAATCCCTTCTTTCTCGAAGACATACGTCTACGGCTCTTCTTTCGGACTGAAGTCCAGGAATGATCCAATCCCTTCATTATCGAAGACATACGTCTACGGCTCTTCTTTCGGACTGAAGTCCAGGAATGATCCAATCCCTTCATTATCCAAGACATACGTCTACGGCTCTTCTTTCGGACTGAAGTCCAGGAATGATCCCAATCCCTTCATTATCGGAGACATACGTCTACGGCTCTTCTTTCGGACTGAAGTCCAGGAATGATCCCAATCCCTTCATTATCGGAGATATACGTCTACAGCTCTTCTTTCGGACTGAAGTCCAGGAATGATCCCAATCCCTTCATTATCGGAGACATACGTCTACGGATCTTCTTTCGGACTGAAGTCCAGGAATGATCCCAATCCCTTCATTATCGGAGACATACGTCTACGGCTCTTCTTTCGGACTGAAGTCCAGGAATGATCCCAATCCCTTCATTATCGGAGACATCACGTCTACGGCTCTCTTTAGGAATGAAATTCCAGGGATGATCCCAATCCCTTCATTCTCGAAGACCTCACATCTACGGCTCTCTTTAGGATTGAAAGTGCAGGGATGATCCCAATCCCCTCAACTGTCCACTAAGGACTTCATTCTCGGAGACCTCACGTCTACGGCTCTCTTTAGGACTGAAAGTCCAGGGATGATCCCAATCCCCTCAACTGTCCACTAAGGACTTCATTCTCGGAGACCTCACGTCTACGGCTCTCTTTAGGACTGAAAGTCTAGGGATGATCCAATCCCCTCAACTGTCCACTAAGGACTTCATTCTTGGAGACCTCACGTCTACGGCTCTCTTTAGGACTGAAAGTCTAGGGATGATCCAATCCCCTCACATGTTCATCAAGAACATGTATCCTCATCATCATAACATGTATCACCACAACATGTATCATCAATATCAAAACATGTATAACCACAACATGTATTATCATCATCAAAACATGTATCATCAACATCAAAACATATGTAATCACAACATGTATCATCATTATGTATAACCATAACATGTATCATCAACATAAAAACATGTATCATCTATCATCAAAAGCATGTATACATCTAACATCAAAAGAATGTATACAACTACTAACATCAAAAGAATGTATACATCTACTAACATCAAAAGAATGTATACATCTATCATCAGAAACTAATATCAAAAGCATGTATACATCTATCATCAGAAACTAATATCAAAAGCATGTATACATCTATCATCAGAAACTAATATCAAAAGCATGTATATATCTATTATCAAAAGAAAGAATATAAGAGTCCTAAATCTAAATAATTCTAAGTGCAGTAAATAGGTAACCTCATCATTGATGACATAGACTTGTTATCGGATACTGTGCTACTCCCCCTTTCGAGGAGGGTCCTAAGCCAAGCTTGACTTGGAAGTGTTCGAACTTTACTCGAGACAGAGGTTTAGTCAAGATATCAGCAATCTGATCCTTAGTGCTTATATATACAAGCTTGATAGCTCCTCTTTGCACCATATCTCGTATATAGAAGTACCGGATCTCTATGTGTTTTGACTTACCGTGGAACACAAGATTTTCAGTCACATAATCACAGTGGGATCCATTCTAAGTCAAACACTCCAAAGCTTCTGAAGCCATACTGCTTCACAGCTGGCAGAGCAGACAGCCATATGTTCTGCTTCAGCAGTACTGAGAACCACACTAGATTGTTTCTTGCTGAACCATGCGATCATGGCAGCTTCAAGACTATAACATCCACCTGATGTACTCTTTCTGTCTGAGGCACTTCCTGCCCAATCAGAATCTGAGTAACCATGTAAACGGAGTTCATGACCTTCAAGATAATATGGACCAAAATCTATTGTACCTTTTAGGTTCCTCACTACATGCTTTGTAGTTATTAAGTGAACCTTTCTAGATTCTACTAGATACTGACTTAGGGTAATTGCAGCAAGGCATATATCTAACCTAGTATTCGTTTAGACACATCAATGACTCAATAATTTGTCTATAAAGGGTTAGGTCCACTAAATACGATGACTCAATAACTAATAACTTCAAGTTGGAGTCCATGGGAGTGGCCATGGCTTTATACTCCAACATATCAAATCTTTTTAGAAACTTCACAGCATACTTACCTTGATTTAAAAGATTCCTTTTGGATGTTGCCATACTTCTAGACCTAAGAAGTAGTGCATTAATCCGAGATCTTTCATTTTCATTTCTGCAGCCATTTTCATGACCTGTTTCTCATTCCTTGTTAGAAAGAGATCATCGTCATGCAATAATGGTATGTTAGGTTCATCATCCACAACCTTAAGGTAAAGGTTAGGGACAACTTTACTTCTGGTAAATCCCAAGCTTTGTCATGAAGCTGTCAATTGTCCATTATTCACACTCAGCATTGAGTTATCTTCTGCATATCTATCTGTGCCATCTCTCGTCAAAAGGGTCTACTAATATGAGCCTCAAAATCATTTGAACTCTGTGGTGAGTTCCTTCTTGCATTCCACATTACCCATGATGATCATTAAGCTCATCAATTGACTACCGATCCTGGGAACCCATGCAGAACCTGATTACATTATTAAGGGAATGGTCTTATCTAGTCCCTTGGAGCAAAACATCTTGTTAAGGTTCTCTTTCCTCTTTCTAAGAGAATCTTCTAGCCATGAGCCTTCTATATTTTGTTTGATTTGTAAATCTTCTTGTTGAACATCCATCACTTGTTCGGTGTTCATCATTCTTCATGATCTTTCCTATAAAACAAGTTAAGTACATGATTAGTAATACTTCATAATCATGTAATCATGATAACCTATTATGCATACAGATATCATTTACATAGTTATGCAACTATTTTGACCAATACTTTGGTACAACACTTTCCCATATCTTGTATGCATACAGTGGCTATCTAGATGCCTTCCATCTCTACCAGAACATACTATCGAGAGTGTGCACAACTCTCAGCATGTCAGCAAAGAGGTTTCATTCTAGACAAGCAACAATGGAATGTTTGTCCAACTTACCAATCATATGCATATTGGTAGTATACTGTTCAATGTTCTATGAATATTTACACTTAGCATGATATATTATAGGAATACAAATATGCATACAACCTATTACAGGCAATATCATTTACTATTTCAAATAACAACTCAAATACTTATCTTTTATGTTTGTGTGGTTGCCTTCCGCTTGATCTTCTGTATGTATTTTGAACTTCTATTCATTATGTACCACTGTGCATGTTCAAGTGTCATCCTCATGATCTCATACACGAACATACACCCATTAGTATGTTCTAAAACATTATAGTTCTAAATAATATTGAGAATGTATAGTCATGATTATAGTTAATAAACATTAGTATTCAAGATTTCAGGGAAGTCTTCTTTTACTCATGCATATCATCAATCAAGATAAAAGATATAATATGCATAATCCCTTGATTACTAACTTTATGAATAAGCATAACCAATCATTCCAAGTATACTTATATAGGGGATCCTAACACAAGGTAAGATTCATGGGAAACATACCTGGATTAGTATACCTACTTGTTTATGTACAACATACCTAAACAATCTCTTCAATGATTTAGAGATCCTGAGCTAGAACCTGCATGTCTCATAGGTTAAGAATAATATAACAAAGTCATACATACCTCGTAAGTAGAACAAAGATTGTGGATGAGTCTTTGTCTTCATGTTTTCATGGTCATGGAACCTGATTTGTCTTTTGTGATGTACCTCGATCTTATTAGCGGACAACATCAACCTCACACAACATCATAATGCATTAGTACAATCATAAGTGTCAACACCCTAACCAATGAATATCTTCTATCATGCATTCATAATTTTCTTAAGGTGATACAACAAATCTAAAAATCAAGATTGTACAAACATACCATAAACTTAATCATGAACAAATATCAAAACATACCTCGATGAGTCATACCTGTCGAGATCGCTTGTAATCTCCTTATGTAAAGCTTTAGCCTCATCTCCCTCTAAAATAGGAACTCCTTCACTTATGCAGGTGACCAATCCATCTTCTTCTAGGATTAACCCTATCCACTTGATTTGCAAGAACTGGAGCTGGAGCTGGATATGGGTTTGTCAGAGAAACCCCAAAAATTCAAACTTTGAATTTCAAACTTCCGAAAGTATAGAAATATGCGCCTTGATGAGCTGATCAAACTGATATATTTAGAATTTGAAAACTGCAAAGTTTCACTCCTCCATTTTGCCTTTGAAACTTTCGGATTCACTGAACGTGACCCTGAACTGGGGTTTGATAAATCCCACTCTTCTGCCCAATCAAAATGTTTGATCCAAAGCTTTAAGCTTCTATTTTTCTGAGGAGCTTCCAGTCATGGTCTCAGATTTCAAAAATTCCCATTTTTACAGAAGCCCTAATTTTCCACTTTTCTGATCAAGGTCCGGAACTAGGGTCTAATCAAACCCGGCCTTCTGCCCAACCAAAAGTTCTGATCTTGGTCTCTAAATTTCTATTTTGATGAGTAGCATCCAGCCGTGGTCTCCGATTACAAAAATTCCAACTTTCTCTAAAGCCCTAAATTCCGGAAGCCATGAATGAAGGTACCAAAAATAATTCTGTTTTGACAGAAATATGTACCTGATTGTTTCTGGTGTAACTCCTAAATTTTTGATCGACAGGGTCTGAAAAGGTTTCCTGAGATAGCCTGACCTGTTATCTTTCCATCCTGACAGGTCTGACCTCAATTGGATTCTCTGAGAGAGAGTTATGCCAAATGTCGCAACGTGACCTGTTTTGGGATAAAACAGGAGAGCGAACTTGTACGGCGTGCCACGTGTCACTGTTTCAACTTCGGCATCTGAAAACGTTTTCTGAGATATCTCGGCCTGTTACCTTACCATCATGACAGGTCTGACCTCAATTGGACTCTCGGAGAGAGAGTTATGCCAAATGTTGCAACGTCACCTGTTTTGGGATAAAACAGGAGAGCGAACTTGTACGGCGTGCCACGTGTCACTGGTTCAACTTCGGCCTCTGAAAACGTTTTCTGAGATATTGCAGCCTGTGTACTAACTGTCACTTTTCACGAAATTTCATTTGGAGCTTCCTAGCCCAAGTTATGACCTTTTTTCCAAGGTCACCTGATTTTGACTCAGATCTGGAAGAGGCAGAAACCCTCTATTATACAGATCATAAATCACAAAGTACAACGAATTAGAGGTTTTCCTTTGGACACAAGGTACCTGGAGATTTTAGCTTCGTTCTGTAACAATTTCAGATCCGAAAACTTTGCCAAAACGGATTTATAGCGAAAGTACTACGATGACTGGTTTTTGCTATGTAAAACCCTAACCTTCAAATTGTCGTAAGTAAAGCAAGTGTCTTTAGTGCCATACCTTGTCTTCCTTCAGGTTAGCTCTGATACCATGTTAAAATTCAATATGCTAAGACAGAAAATAGCAGCATTACATTCCATTTCACAATAATAGCATATACAGGATCACTGAAGAAACGACAAGCATAGCATAAACACAAGAGACACAGATTTATCCTGGGAAACCCTCATGGGGTAGAAAACCCAGTAAAGCTTCCTCAATATAGATGACCAGCAATATACAAAGATGCAAACCAAAGACATGATCTCCTTCTCCACCGTAGCAGACCTCTCCTCCAAAAGTGCGCCTCCCTTGAATGAGTGAGTGTGTCAAATGAGGAACACACCTCCTCTATTTATACACTTCACTGATATGTATTTTACACAAGTACACGTAGGCTCGTATTTAACCAATGGGTTAAATACCCCACTACAACTAACTGGGCCGACCCCTCTAGGGTGGTCTAATAACCCTTTGACCCACATAACACATAAAGGTCCGACCTCCACTAGGGAAGTCTAATAACCCGAGTTACCACATTCTGACAGAGGAATAAACATCTCCGGATATACAATAAGATCTTTACGGAGGAATGAAACATCTACGGAATAATAAAGTACAATTATAATATTCTTTGAAGTTACAATATCTCAACATGCACTTAACAGGGAAATATGAGCGCTCTAGGATGCACTTAACAGGGAAAAATGTGTGCTCTGGGGTGCACTTAACAGGGAAAAAGGTGCGCTCTAGGATGGACTTAACAGGGAAAAAGGTGTGCTCTGGGATGCACTTAACAGGGAAAAAGGTACGCTCTTTGATGCACTTAAATGAGAAACAGGAGCACTCTGGGGTGCTCTTAACTTACCAACATGAGTGCTTTGGGAAGCTCTTATTGGTAAAAAAGGTGCATCCTTGAAAATAGAAAATACAAAAATGAAAACTGAGCTCAAAGAAATGCTAAATGAGGGTACTACGGGATGGTGTAGGCGGGTTTGTCTAACCAGGGGTTAATTGTAGGGTGAAAAACACACAAAACCAACTATTTAAAGAGATCTAACACTTTCAAAATCTATGGTTAAAACTACTAAAAACTAAACAAAAAATCACCAGAGATATATAGTGCTCTCCCTAGTGTGTTCGCCAAATCTATTGGTTGTGCTTCTGCACACCAACAGGAAGAAAATGGGGTACTACTGGCTTGTGGAATTCAAGGTAGAGAGCCTGGGAAATATGGAACCTGTGGCTCTGTGTGTGAGAGATGTGAGGTAAAAACTAGTAAAAACATGTAACAAAAAGAACTAATACAATATAAATTAAAATGGAAACCCAAAGTGAAAAGGAATATGAGCCATAAATAAAAACTTAAAACAAAATGTTACTCAGTAAACGTAAATGGTACTGGTAAAAATAAACAAGTAACTCGCATTTTCTCCTTTCAACGCACGCATCTAAATAGAAAGAAATAATTTAAATTGTTTTATTACAAGAATCTATATTTTTCATGAACAATAATATCTCATACAATGGTGGCCCTTGCAGTCGAGCAGAATGTATCTCTCTTGGTTCCAGGAAGCCAATGTTTCCCACACTTTGTCACAGGGGTTCTCAAGCTCAACCAGGGTGGAAGGAGAGAAATAACAAAGGTTTAATGACTCAAATGGAATTTCAACAGGGTAACAGTGCTTGATTTGGATATACGTAAATGGGAACCTTCATACCATACAAATAGGAAAGTAAATAGGGTTTAGGGTTTTCAAACCATATTGATTTTTCCACTTTACTGTTGGTAATGTTTGAACTTGAGCGGGAATTCCTTTCTATGTGGAGTTTCCCCAATTTTGGTAGTTTTTCCAAATTTTGGTGGAGATCCCTATTTTGGTGGGATTTCCTAACTTTGTGGGATAAGTCCACTTTCCATGGTATGTTTTTTGGTGTATGAAGGTTCATTATATTGATTTTTGGTATGGAATTTAAAAATGTGGGAATGGTAAGTAGGCTATGATGTGTGTGGGAGTTTTCTGTGTTAATATTTCTCATCATAATTGTTAACATTATTTCATTGAATCTTAGATTGATCAAAATAAACCATTTTATCACAATCAAGACATAATGGGCTACATAAATAACCTTGTTTGATTGCATTTCCTAGTAACGTGAAAGCTCATAATGTTTTCCATGTGTCTTTGCTTAAGAAATATGTACATGATCATAATCATATCATTGATTGGCATGTGATATAGGTGGAACCAGAGGGAGAGTTCCAAGTGGAGCATACATGCATCCTTGACAAGAAAGTTACCTTGCTTTGGAACTGGGCCATAGGGTAGATAAAAGTGCAGTGGAGGCACCTGAGCCCAGAGGAGGCCACATGGGAGCTGGAGGATGCCATGAAAGAGGCATTCCCATTTTTTTTAGTTTTGAGAACACTAAGGAAGGTGTTATTCTAAGGGAGAGGGAGTTGTAATACCCCATTTTTTCCTTGATGTTTATTCGCTTCAATGTAGATACTATGTATATGTAGTAGTTGTATTTTCCCTAGTGTGGAGATTAAGGCCAAGGCCCCACTAGCTGATGTTTAAGGATTATTACTTAGGTAAGTATTGGATAGTTTGATTATTCATGGGATGTTAAGCCATGAAGAAATGTCAATGATGTAATTATTATTGATGGATAAAATAACCAAGAAGCTGGCTAAGGAGGAAACTAATGAGAATGGGCCACGTGTATCCACTAGGGAGAGTTGAGGGGGTTATGGGATTGGTTGTCCATGTGCCACATGTCTGACTGTGAACTAGTTTGAACTCCCTAATGACATTAATTTGGTTGTAGAGGGTGGTTGAAAACCCTTTTGCTGAAGTTGATGGGGATCGAGCATGCATACAATTTTGTATGGCAGGGCATGGCTCTGATTACTTGTCCTAAAAGATACTCAACGTTTGGAACTTGCTGAACCATTTTGACTACCCGTTCTGGTGAAGGACATTCACGCATTCATTCCTCATCCATTTGCATACTATCCATCCATGATCCATCGCCCCACAAAGAGAGATTTCTCATACATTCCTGCATACGCGGGGTCAATTGAGTGGTATAACTGGAAGCTAACTGTGTTTTCCTCATGTGGTAGAAATACTAGAGAGTTGATAGCCATGGAAACCATGTGTGTGAACCCAATCTACTGATGACAGAGTGTCCATGACATAGTGATAGAAGCCATGAGGAAACTGTAATCTTAAACAATGCAGAGAAAACTGTGAGGAATAGAGCTTGGATCGCAGAAGATAGATTGCGTAGCAGATCTCGTCTACAAGCCTCGAAGGAGTCCGCCATTCAACTTTGGAAGAAGGTTAGGATGCTTGATAAACCCAACTACATATTGGCTTGGCTTAGCATGGATAGGTTCCCTAGAATGCTTGATAAACCCAACTACATATTGGCTTGGCATTGGCATGGAACCTTGAATGTGAGAGAACCTGATAGCCCTTCTTAGTGGATACACATCCTAGCTTGGGGGTGATCTCTTAGCTGCAAGAGTACAGGATGGACAGAGATCTAAGGTTGGGTGGAACGTTGCTCTCACTTATCTAGTCGCTTCGGAGTTCAAAGATAAGTACTCTAGTTATGTTGAATGATGATGTTTCATTGTTATGAAATGGTTGCTTATGTTCAATTGTGGAATTGTAGAATGCATGTTTATATGAATTTGGTTGACATGAAGTCATGTGCAGACCTGAGTAAAGGGCTGAGTTTATTGTTACATGTATATTCTTGTCTTGCATGAGTTTAATACATTATAAGTCTTGCATGTGATAGAGGTAATTGCTAGATCTGATTTAATTCATTTTACATGTTATGATATGTATGTTTAACCATGTGAATGAGTTGTATGCTCACATCTAATCCTTGGAAAGGAGGGGAAAGCCCTAGGAGTGTTTCAAAACCCTATGTGGGTCAGGTGGAAGGAAAGCCATGATGGGAAGAAGCCTTAAGTCCCTTTTTGGCATAATTATGGGCATAACTTCAGTGGGAAATTTGAGAGGAAAGGAATGCTCTAATGGGGAAGGGATTTCACCATTGGATAGAGATCTCCAAGAGATTTCCAATGGTACCGATGTTGTCTCATTTGGACTAAGGATGGATGTTAAGATTTAATATGCTAAGACAGAAAATAGCAGCATTACATTCCATTTCACAATAATAGCATATACAGGATCACTGAAGAAACAACAAGCACAGCATAAACACAAGAGACAGAGATTTATCCTGGGAAACCCTCATGGGGTAGAAAACCCAGCAAAGCTTCCTCAATATAGATGACCAGCAATATACAAAGATGAAACCCTGAGACATGATCTCCTCCTCCACAATAGCAGACCTCTCCTCCACAAGTGCGCTATCCTCAAGTGAGTGAGTGTGTGTCAAATGAGGAACACACCTCCTCTATTTATACACTACACTGACATGTATTTTACACAGGTACACGTAGGCTCGTATTTAACCAATGGGTTAAATACCCCACTACAACTGATTGGGCTGACCCCTCTAGGATGGTCTAATAACCCTTTGACCCACATAACACATACAGGGCCGACCCCCACTAGGGAAGTCTAATAACCCAAGTTACCACATTCTGACGGAGGAATAAACATCTCCGGATATACAATAAGATCTTCACGGAGGAATGAAACATCTCCGGAATAATAAAGTACAAATATAATATTCTTTGAAGTTACAATATCTCAACACTCCCCCTTAACGAGAAGGATATTATAACAACATCTGCACAAGCAAGGAGTCATCAACATCATACATGATACATCTATAAATCATTGGAAGCTTTCTCAACATCATCAGTAACTCAAGCAGCTACTGGAACATCTTCAATACTGGAACATCGACATCTTCAGTATTGAGTCTTTATCTTCTGTAGCACTTGAACAGCTACAACAATATCATCATCTGGATCCTCACGATTATCGTCATCACACGATCATCAGCATCGTCATCTCACGATCATCAGCATCGTCATCACACGATCATCAGCATCGTCATCTCACGATCATCAGCATCGTCATCACACGATCATCAGCATCGTCATCACACGATCATTAGCATCATCATCACACGATCATCAGCATCGTCATCACATGATCATCAGCATCGTCATCACACGATCATCAGCATCATCATCACACGATCATTGGCATCATCAACACGATCGTCAGCATCGTCATCAATACATGTATCCATAACAATACAAGTATCCACATCATTAGTACAAGTATTCATGCCAATACAAGTATACATATCATCAATACAAGTATCCATACTGATACAAGTAATCATGTCATCAATACATGTATCCTACCGATACAAGTAACCACATCATCAATACAAGTATCCTACCGATACAAGTAACCACATCATCAATACAAGTATCCTACCGATACAAGTAACCACATCATCATAAAAAAAAATCACTTTCTCGGAGACCAATCGTCTACGGATCAATTCAGGGACCAAAGTCTGGGGATGATACAATCCCCACTTCTCGGAGACCACACGTCTACGGATCAATTCAGGGACCGAAGTTCGGGGATGATACAATCCCCACTTCTCGGAGACCACACGTCTACGGATCAATTCAGGGACCGAAGTCCGGGGATGATACAATCCCCACTTCTCGGAGACCACACGTCTACGGATCAATTCAGGGACCGAAGTCCAGGGATGATACAATCCCCACTTCTCGGAGACCACACGTCTACGGATCAATTCAGGGACCGAAGTCCGGGGATGATACAATCCCCACTTCTCGGAGACCACACGTCTACGGATCAATTCAGGGACCAAAGTCCGGGGATGATACAATCCCCACTTCTCGGAGACCACACATCTACGGATCAATTCAGGGACCGAAGTCCGGGGATGATACAATCCCCACTTCTCGGAGACCACACGTCTATGGATCAATTCAGGGACCGAAGTCCGGGGATGATACAATCCCCACTTCTCGGAGACCATACGTCTACGGTTCTCTTTAGGACTAAAAGTCCAGGGATGATCCAATCCCCTCAACTGTCCACTAAGGACTTCATTCTCGGAGACCTCACGTCTATGGCTCTCTTTAGGACTGAAAGTCCAGGGATGATCCAATCCCCTCAACTGTCCACTAAGAACTTCATTCTCGGAGACCTCACGTCTATGGCTCTCTTTAGGACTGAAAGTCCCGGGATGATCCAATCCCCTCAACTGTCCACTAAGGACTTCATTCTCAGAGACCTCACGTCTACGGCTCTCTTTAGGACTGAAAGTCCAGGGATGATCCAATCCCCTCAATTGTCCACTAAGGACTTCATTCTCGAAGACCATACGTCTACGGCTCTCTTTAGGACTGAAAGTCCAGGGATGATCCAATCCCCTCAATTGTCCACTAAGGACTTCATTCTCGAAGACCATACGTCTACGGCTCTCTTTAGGACTGAAAGTCCCGGGATGATCCAATCCCCTCAACTGTCCACTAAGGACTTCATTCCCAGAGACGTCACGTCTACATCTCTCTTTAGGACTGAAAGTCCAGGGATGATCCAATCCCCTCAATTGTCCACTAAGGACTTCATTCTCGAAGACCATACGTCTACGGATCAATTCAAGGACCGAAGTCCAGGGATGATACAATCCCTCTTCTTTCTCGGAGACACCTGTCTACGGCTCACTTTAGAACATGTGTTCAAGGATGATACAATCCCCACATGTATTCTGATCAATACAAGTACAAGTATCCTCAACCATACAAGTACATTAATCAATACATGTATCATCAAAAGCATGTATTCTCACCAATACATCTATCATCAAAAGCATGTATTCTCACCAATACATCTATCATCAAAAGCATGTATTCTTACTAAGTATTCTAAGTATAAGAGTCCTAAATCTAAATATTTCTAAGTATCTAGGTGTAGAGAACAGGTTACCTCATCATCGACCTTGTTGTTCGATGAGACAATCTCATCATCAGTGACTATACTACTCCCCCTTTCGAGGAGGGTCCTTTTGAACTACACCAAGCTTGTCTTGGAAGTATTCAAATTTCACTCGAGACAAAGGTTTGGTTGGTAACTTCTTCACTTGAGGTAGAGGTTTGGTTAGTACAACAGTAACCTGTTACAAATTCAAACTTTATAGTTCCTTTCTACGTCATATCTTGTTAGTTCCCTATTATCTTTGACTTATCATGGAACACTAGATTCTATGTCATCTTGATACAACTCTATTTATCACATAGGATCACAGTTGGTTCTATCTCTAAGTCAAACAATCCTGAAGTCAAAATTCTTCACAACTAGTAGAGCAAGCAACCATATATTCCGCTTGTGCTAAGAGCCACACTAGACTGCTTCCAGCTAAACCACGAGATCATGGCTAATCCCAGACAATAACATCCTCTCGATGTGTTTTTCCTGTCTGATACACTTTCTTCCCAATCAGCATCTGAGTAGTCATTTGAAGTCATGATCAACAAGATAGCATAGATCAAAGTCTATCGTATCCTTTATGTACCTCATCACATGCTTTGCAACTATCGGGTGAACACATCTAGTTTCCACTAGATACTGACTTAAGGTGTTCACAACAAAGCATATATCTAACCTAGTATATGTTAGATACATCAATGACCCAATAATTTGACTGTATAGAGTTATATCCACTAACTCTGATGAGTCATCTCCTAACAGCTTCAAGTTGGAATCCATAAGAGTGGCCATTCCAACATATCAAGTCTTCTCAAGATTTCTCAGCATACTTTCTCTGGTTGAGAGAGATTCCTTCTGAGACTTTCCATAGTTTTAGACCTAGAAAGTAATGCATCAATCTGAGATCTTTCAATTTCATTTCTACAGTCATCTATCTGTGCCATCTCTCATCAGATGGGTCTATTGAGATGAGCCTCAACATCATTCGAACTCTGTGGTGAGTTCCTTCTTGCATCCATGTCATATGTGTATAGAAGCCATATTCAACCTTGTAGCAAAGGTTGAGATCCACATCACCCATGGTGATCATTAAGCTCATCAATTGATTATCGATCCTGGGAACCCATATAGAACCTGATTCACACTTCTTCTTTAATTACACCATTAAGAGAATGGTCTTATCTTAGCCACTTGGAGCAAACATCTCATCATGATTCTCTTCCTCTTTCTAAGAGAATCTTCTAGCCATGAGCCTTCTATATTTTGTTTGATTTGTAAATCTTCTTGTTGAACATCCATTGCTTGTTCAGTGTTCATCATTCATCATGATCTTTCCTACAAAACAAAATTAAGTACAGGATTAGTAATACTTCATAATCATCAAATCATATTGACATGGTAACCTATTATGCATACAGATATCATTTACATAGTTATGCAACTAATTTGACCAATACTTTGGCACAACACTTTCCCATATCCTGTATGCATATAGTGGCTATCTAGATGCCTTCCATCTCTACCATAACATACTATCGAGAGTGTGCACAGCTCTCAGCATGTCAGCAAAGAGGTTTCATTCTAGACAAGCAACAATGGAATGTTTGTCCAACTTACCAATCATATGCACATTAGTAGTATACTGTTCAATGCTCTATGAATGTTTACACTCAGCATCATATATTCTAGGAATACAAATATGCATACAACCTATTACAGGCAATATCATTACTATTTCAAATAACAACTCAAATACTTATCTTTTATGTTTGTGTGGTTGCCTCCCGCTTGATCTTCTGTATATCTTTTGAACTTCTATTCATTCTGTACCACTGTGCATGTTCAAGTGTCATCCTCATGATCTCATACACAAACATACACCCATTAGTATGTTCTAAATGTTATCAAAACATTATAGTTCTAAATAATCTTGAAAATGTATAGTCATGATTATAGTTAATAAACATTAGTATTCAATATTTCAGGGAAGTCTTCTTTTACTCATGCATATTATCAATCAAGATAAAAGACATAATATGCATAATCCCTTGATTACTAACTTTATGAATAAGCATAGCCAATCATACCAAGTATACTTATATAAGGGATCCTAACACAAGGTAAGATTCATGGGAAACATACCTGGATTAGTATACCTACTTAGTTATGTACAACATACCTAAACAATCTCTTCAATGATTTAGAGATCCTGAGCTAGAACCTGCATGTCTCATAGGTTACGCATAATATAACAAAGTCATACATACCTCATAAGTAGAACAAATATTATGGATGAGTCTTTCTCTTCATGTTTTCATGGTCATCGAAGCTGATTTGTCTTTTGTGATGTACCTGTATCTTGTTAGCAGACAACATCAACCTCACACAACATCATAATGCATTAGTACAATCATATAGCCCTAATCAATGAATGTCTTTGATCATTCACATGCATTCATATTGTTACTAGGGTGATAACACAATTCTAACATTAATCAAGATTGTACTAGTAAATAACATGAAGACAAAACACATTATGAACTTAATCAAGAATCAGATTTCAAGACATACCTGAACCTCCTTAAGTCATACCTGTCGAGACTTCTTGTAGTCTTCTTATGTAAGGCCTTAGCCTCAACTCCCCCTGAAACTTGATCTGGAGCTTGATTAGGGTTTGCTGGAGAAACCCTAAAAATTCAATCTTTGACTTTTCCACTTCCGAATGAATGGAAGGATGTGTCTTGCTGGGCTGATCAAACTAGCATACTTCAATTTTGAAATCTCCAAAATTTGACCCCTCAAAATTGCCTTTGAAACTTCTGGATCTTCTGGATAGGATCCCGAACTAGGGTTTGATGAAGCCCACCCTTCTTCTCAATGAAAAGGTTTGATCCAAGGCTCTAAACTCTTATTTTTTCTGAGGAGCTTCCAGCCGTGGTTACAGACTTCAAAAATTCCAACTTTTGTTAAAGCCCTAATTTTCCATCTTTCCGATCAAGATCCCGAGCTAGGGTTTAATCAAGCCCGGTCTTCTATCCAACCAAAAAATTCGATCTTGGTCTCTAAATTTCAATTTTCCTAAGTAGCATTCAGCCATGGATTCCAATTCCAAGAATTCTAACTTTCTCTGAAACCCTAAATTCCGGAAGCCATGAATAAAGGTGCTCCAAAAATAATTCTGTTTTGACAGAAATATGTACCTGATTGTTTCTGCTATAACTCTGAAATTTTTGCTCCACAGGGTCTGAAACCTTTTTTCTGCAGTAGCCTGGCCTGTCATCTTTCCATCCTGACAGGTCTGACCTCAATTGGGTCTTCTGAGAGAGAGTTATGCCAAGTGTCACAACGTGACCTGTTTATGGGATAAAATAGGAGAGCGAACTTGTACGGAATGCCACGTGTCACTGTTTGAACTTCGGCCTCTGAAAACTTTTCCTGAGATAGCTCGACCTGTTATATTTCCATCCTGATAGGTATGACCTCAATTGGACTCTCTGAGAGAGAGTTATGCCAAGTGTCGTAACGTGACCAGTTTATGGGATAAAACAGGAGAGCGAACTTGTACGGCGTGCCACGTGTCACTGATTCACCTTCGGCCTCTGAAAACGTTTCCTGAGATAGTAAAGTCTGTGTACTACCTGTCACTTTTTACGAAATTTTATTTGGAGCTTCCTAGCCCAAGTTATGACCTTTTTTCCAAGGTCACCTGATTTTGACTGAGATCTGGAAGAGGCAGAAACCCTAACTTGTACTGATCATAACTCACAAAGTACAACGAATCTGAGGGTGCCCTTTGGACACAAGGTACCTGGAGATTCAATCTTCGTCCTGTAACAATTTCAGATCCGAAAACTTTTCCAAAACGGATTTATAGCGAAAGTGCTACGATGACTGGTTTTTTCTATGTAAAACCCTAACCTTCAAATTGTCGTAAGTAAAGCAAGTGTCGTTAGTGCCATACCTTGTCTTCCTTCAGATTAGATCTCAAACCATGTTAAGATTTAATATGCTAAGATAGAAAATAGAAGCATTACATTCCATTTCACAATAATAGCATATACAGGATCACTGAAGAAACAACAAGCACAGCATAAACACAAGAGACAGAGATTTATCCTGGGAAACCCTCATGGGGTAGAAAACCTAGCAAAGCTTCCTCAATATAGATGACCAGCAATATACAAAGATGAAACCCTGAGACATGATCTCCTCCTCCACAATAGCAGACCTCTCCTCCACAAGTGCGCTATCCTCAAGTGAGTGAGTGTGTGTCAAATGAGGAACACACCTCCTCTATTTATACACTACACTGACATGTATTTTACACAGGTACACGTAGGCTCGTATTTAACCAATGGGTTAAATACCCCACTACAACTGATTGGGCCGACCCCTCTAGGGTGGTCTAATAACCCTTTGACCCACATAACACATACAGGGCCGACCCCCACTAGGGAAGTCTAATAACCCAAGTTACCACATTCTGAGGGAGGAATAAACATCTCCGGATATACAATAAGATCTTCACGGAGGAATGAAACATCTCCGGAATAATAAAGTACAAATATAATATTCTTTGAAGTTACAATATCTCAACAATGGAGAATTTATGCAACTCACAAGATTGTTGGAATGTTCCATGACAGAGGGTATGGTTCCGCATGCCCGCATCCACAATTGCGGATTGCGGATTGCGGAAATGACTATTGTAAAAAGTCAAGATTTGGAACTTCCGCATTCGCAATTGTGGATTGTGAATTGCAGATTGCGGATCCATCATTGTGGATTATGGATTGCAGATTGCGGAAAGGTAAAATTTATGATTATGAAGTTTCACACTTCCGCATCCGCAATTACGAATTGCAGATTGTGGATTGTGGATCTGTCGCTGCGGATTGCGGATTGCAGAAAGGTAAGATTTCCGGTTATAAAGTTTGGCACTTCCACATCCAGAATTGCAGATTGTGGATTGTGGATCCACCATTGCAGATTGTGGAAAGGTAATCTTTCCGATTATGAAGTTTGAAACTTCCACATCCGCAATTGTGGATTCACAGTTGCGGGTTGCGAATTGATGATCCGAGTCATTTCAACTGTGTGTGTTTGTTCAATTGGAGAAAAAAAATGCATCATGATCTCCCGTGGCCATGGAGGTCAGTGGGGATGTGACAAAGTGGTATCAGAGCTTCAGTTGTGACACCAGGAGTTGTTTGGGCCAAATCATGCATGATTCGTCACGATTTGTTATGAATTTTTGGTCGAGAGATGTGCCCATGGCGTGATTTTGATGGACTTATTTGATTAATTGATTGACCAAATGAATAATTCCTTGTTTGAATGGGTATAATAGATTTTATTGTATGCTTTTGATATCTAATAGAATGCCATTGATATGCACAGAGATAGCAGCAACTGTAAGAAGAATTGCATTATAGTGCAGCGCACAGAAAGGTGTAAGAATGGCCACTTTAAATGATGCGCATGACCCATTTGGACCAGAAGATGATGTGTTGGGTGAGAATGTGCAAGAAACACATACAGAAGATGAGTCCGATGGAAAAATGGAGCAAGTGCCCCCAAACTTGGTTGACACTATGGTGAGATTTAACGAGCGGATGATGAAAGCACAAGAGGAACAACATCAACTCAATGCAACCATTTTGCAGATTGTTACAGACTTACAGGAATGGATTAACAATGGTTCTAACCCAAGCCATGAAGGCTGAGAGGAAAGAAATGCATAAATTCAGTCTCGGGGCTTCTCCATGAGAAGAACTCCCAGCCCTAGAAGGGGTTCTATGCCCAGAAAGCACAAGATACCCTCTCCTAGGTTTTCTTTTAGTAGGTCAGATGATTTTGAAGGCCCTTAGGGGATCCCCAAACACACTTCCAGCAAGAGTAAAGGTAGGAAGAGGCACATAGGTATTCCACAGGGTGAATTTAGGAAGGCAGGGCCTCCCACTTTTGATGGTGAAAGTATAGAACATCAAGAAGCAGAGGCATGGATTCTTGGAATGAAGAAGTACCTTAGAATGCATGAGTATTCAGAAAATGAAAAGGCTAATTTATAACCTTTGTGGAAGAGCTTCTATTTGGTGGGATCACCTCATGCATGTGAAAGGGATCAGTGAAAGAAGAGTTAGCTAGGAAAATTTTCAAAGATATTTCCAAGAGAAGTACCTATCAACTAGGTATTATAGTAGCAAATGAAAAGAGTTCAATGAACTCAGAATAGGACATAACACCATGGATGAGCATGTCCACAAGATTTTGGACCTACTGAGATATTTGGAGTACATCAAGGATGAAAGAGTGAAGATCCAATGCTTCCTTGGTAGTCTACCACAGAGCTACAGACATAGAATAGAGTTTGTGAATCCACCAAGCTTGGATGAAGCCATTAGGATGGCAGAGCATTGCTATGAGTAGGGTAAAGGTAAAGCAGACGTGAAGCCAACGTGGAAAGGTAAACCCAAGGGATGTTTTGATAAGAAGAAAGGTGAATCCAACACACCATTCATAAATCATCCTAGGATATTTCCACAAGGTCAGCCGACAAGAAGAGAATCCAGGCGAGTTGTAGCAACAGATAGAATGTCAAAGGGACCACTTCAGTGTTGGGGTTGTGGGGAAAACCACATGATCAGATATTTCCCAACTGCAAAGAAGAACCCCATGAGATTACACAATATTAGAGGAGAATCTACAGTAGGGTACATGGCAAGAGCAACACCTAGGATTTATGCAACACTAGATGATCACCAAGGAGACCATCAATCATCAGTTGTGGAGGTTGTAGGTAAGATTGTTGAGTAGCCTATTTATGTTCTTATTGATCGAGGGTATACCCATAGTTATGTATCTCCTAAGGTAGTTGAAAGCTTTTCTCTTGGTAAAGTAAAGCATAGTAAGGCTTGTCTAGTTGAGTTAGCCCCAGGCACCAAGAGGAAGATAAGTGAAGTAGTGAAGGAGTGTCCTATATAATTGAATGGACTCCTCAGGTATGCATAACTAAATCTCTTACCATTGGGATCATATGATGGCCTAATTGGCATCTATTGGTTGGAAAGGCATAGAGCCAAGCTGGAATGTAATGAGAAAGCATTGGAATGCCTTGATGATGAAGGCCAACCAAGGTTGGTTAAAGGAATTCCAAAGCATGTTTCAGTAAGGTATATTTCAGCTCTGCAATTGAGGAAGTTTTATAAAAAGGGTTGCTAGTTATATGTTGTGCTTATATCAGATTCAATGGAAGATAAGAGACCCAGGATAGAAGAATTCCAGATATTGCAAGAGTTTCAGGATATGTTCCTAGATGAGGTCCCAGGATTGCCACCCAAAAGAGATATTGATGTTTCCGTTAATCTTGTTCCAGTAGCAACACCCATCTCCAAAGATACTTATAGAATGAGCACATCAGATTTGGTAGAATTGAAGATGCAACTATAGGAGTTAATGGACAAGGAATATATTAGACTGATTGTATCCCCATGGGGTGTGTCAATGCTATTTTTCAAGAAGGATGGAACATTGAGGTTGTATATTTATTACATGAAGCTCAATAAAATGACAATTAAAAACAAGTATCCCTTTCCAAGGATTGATGACTTGTTTGATCAAATGATGGAAGCTAGGGTATTTTAAAATATTGACTTGAGTTCTGGGTACCATCAAGTGAGGATAAAGGAAGAGGACATTCATAAGATAGCCTTCAAGTTTATGTATGGTCATTATGAATTTATAGTGGTGCCATTTGGTCTTACCAATGTGCCTGCTACATTCATGTGTCTCATGAACAGTGTCTCCAACAAGTACTTGGATAAGTTTGTGATCATGTTCTTGGATGATATCCTTGTGTATTCAAAGGATGAAGAAGAACATGATGAGCAATTGAGAATGGTATTGCAAGTCCTTAGCGAGCACCAGCTGTATGCCAAGCTGAGTAAATGTAACTTCTATCACGATAAGGTGCAGTATTGGGTCATATTATATCAGCAGAGGGTATTGTAGTTGATCCACAGAAGATTGAGGCCATGATGGATTGGTCTACTCCAAGGAATGCAATAGATGTTAGATATTTTATGGGCCTTATTGGTTACTATATAATTTTCATTGAGGGCTTCTCCAAGATAGCCCATCCCATTACTTCATTGTAGAGGAAGGACATCAAGTTCACATGGTCTGGAAAATGTGAAAGAAGTTTACAGCAGTTAAAAGAGTTGCTTACTAGTGCACCTATTTTGAAGATTGCAAATCTGAGTAAGGATTTTGTGGCATGCACTGATTTTTGCATTGAGGGACTTAGTGGAGTACTAATGCAAGAAGGTTCTATAATTTTCTATGAGTCAAAAAAGCTGAAGGAGCATGAAAGGAACTATGACACCCATGAATTAGAGCTAGAAGCCATAGATCATGCTCTCAAGAGATGGAGGCATTATCTCTTGGGAAGAAAATTTGAGATAAGAACTAATCATATGAGTTTGAAATACTTGTTTGACTAGCGAAATATGAATGCAAGGAAAACTAGATGGATGGAGTTTCTTTGTGGGTTTGATTTGGAAATTAAGCATGTCAAGGGTAAGGAGAATAAGGTTGTTGATGCACTCAGTAGGAGATTCCACATTGCAGCAATAAGTAGGTGTGAATCAGATTTGAAGGCAAGAATTTTAGAGGCTCAAGACAGTGATGAAGTCTATCTTCATATCAAAGAGAAAGTGCATCAGAATGGTATAGAGGAAAAGTATGCAAGATATCAAATGGGTGAAGATGATGTTCTCATTTATCAAAACACCAGACTGTACATTCCAAATAGTGTAGATTTGAAGAAGTTGGTGATGGATGAGATACATCAAAGACCATATTCAGGGCATCTAGGATATCAGAAGACTATAATAGCAGCAAGGAAGCAGTACTTTTGGCACAGTATGAATAAATACATAGCCGAGTACATTTCTAGATGTCAGAAGTGCCAACAAGTCAAGGCAGAACACCAACATCAAGCAGGATTGTTGCAGCAATTGCCCATACTAGAATGGAAGTGGGAAGTGATCTCTATGGATTTCATAACAGGGTTTCCAATGACAGTGAAGAGACATGATTCAATCATGGTAGTGGTGGACAAGATATCAAAGGTAGCTCATTTCGTTCCAGTCAAGTCCACCCACAAGGCTAATGACATTGCAGATATCTTCATGGGAGAGATCTTCAGATTGCATGGATTGCCCAAGGAAATAATTTCAGATTGTGACACAAAGTTCAGATCCATTTTTGGAAAGGATTATTCCAGGAATTGGGAACTCAGTTGAAGTTTAGTACAGCCTATCATCTTGAGACAGATGGTCAGACTAGGAGAGTAAAATAGATCCTTGAATATATGTTAAGGATGTATGAGATGGATAAGCCATCCAAGTGGGAAGACTAGTTACACTTAGTCTTCCCACTTACACTTAGCCATCCAAGTGGGATCCTTGAATATATGTTAAGGGTGTATGCAATGGATAAGCCATCCAAGTGGAATTTGCTTACAAAAATGGACATCAAACATCATTGAAGATGAGTCCTTTTGAAGTGTTGTATGGAAAAGGATGCAGAATTCCAGTAAAATGGGATAGCCTAGTGAACAGAGTAGTGCTTGGGCCATAAATGATTGACAAGATGGAGCAAGATATTGTGAAGATCAACCTGAATTTGAAGGAAACACAGCACAAGTAGAAGAGTTATGCAGATATGAAAAGAGTGCAAAAGGAATTTCAGATTGGGGATCATGTCTACTAGAGAGTGAAACTGAGGAAAATTTCCATGAAGTTGCAAAGTTGTGCCAAGATGGCACCCAAATATTTTGGGCCATTTGAAGTCCTTGATAGGATAGGGCCATTTGCATATAGGATTGCATTTCCTGCTAACATGAAAGCTCATAATGTTTTCCATGTGTCTTTTCTTAAGAAATATGTACATGATCCTAATCATATCATTGATTGGCATGTGATACAGGTGGAACCAGAGGGAGAGTTCCAAGTGGAGCCTACATGCATCCTCAACAAGAAAGTTACCTTGCTCTGGAACCGGGCCATTGGGCAGGTAAAGGTGCAATGGAGGCACCTTAGCCCAGAGGAGGACACATGGGAGATGGAGGATGCCATGAAAGGGGCGTTCCCATTGCTTTCCAGTTTTGAGAACACCGAGGATGGTGTTATTCTAAGGGAGAGGGAGTTCTAATACCCCATTTTTCCCGTGATGTTTATTGGCTTCAATGTAGATACTTTGTATATGTAGTATGTGTATTTTCCCTAGTGTGGAGCTCAAGGCCAAGGCCCCACTAGTGGATCTTTACGGATTATTGCTTAGGCAATTATTGGATAGTTTGATTATTCTTGGGTTGTTAAGCCATGAAGAAATTTAAATGATGTAATTATTATTAATTAATAAAATAAACAAGAAGCTGGCTAAGGAGGAAACTAATGAGAAGGGGCCACGTGTATCCACTAGGGAGAGGTGAGGGGGTTATGGGATTGGTTGTCCATGTGCCACGCGTCTGACTGTGAACCCATTTGAACTCCCTGGTGACATTAATTTGATTGCAGAGGATGGTTGAGAACCCTGTTGCTGAAGTCGATTGGGTATGGAGCATGCATGCGATTTCGTATCGCAGGGCATGGCTCTGATTACTTGTCCTGAAAGACACTAAAGGTATGGAACTCACAGGACCGTTTTGACTACCCATTCTGGTGAAGGAAATGCACGCATTCATTCCTCATACATTCACACGTAGGCCATACATGATCCATCGCCCCACAAAGAGAGCTTGCTCATACATTCCTGCATATGCAGAGTAAATTGAGTGGTATAACTAGAAGATAAGTGTGTTCTCCCCGTGTGATAGAAATACCAGAGAGTTGATAGCCATGGAAGCCATGTGTGTGAACCCAGTCTCCTGATGACAGAGTGTCCATGACAGAGTGATAGAACCTATGAGGAAACTGTAAGCTTAAACAGTGTAGAGAAAATCATGAGGACCAAAGCTTCGATCACAGAAGATAGATTACGGAACAGAGCCCGTCTGCAAGCCTTGAAGGAGTTTGTTGTTGAATTGTGGAAGAAGGATGGGTTGCTTGATAAACCCAGTGAAGGATGAAGTCTCATAGAACTAGCGACTGGACCTTTCTATGCCCATCTTGGAATAACACTAGAAGGGAAGACGCCTTGAGGGACTGGGAAACAGAGAAGAGGGTCTTCCTTGTGTTGGATGTGGTATGTAATGTGGGTTCCAAGTCGACTTAGTGTTGAGATTCCTATAGCTCTGTGGTTGAGCTCACTAGCTTAGCAACGCCTCCCTTGTTGTCCATGTTCGCCTAATAAACCCACTGCCAGTTGGATTAACATGATCATCTTGTCTGATATGTTTGATAAACCCAAAGGTATGCTGGCTTGGCATGATTGTATCGTTTGGTATGCCTGATAAATCCACTTTTGGTTGGCTTAACATGATCTATTTGTCTGATATGTTTGATAAAACCAATGGTATGTTGGATTGGCATGATTGTATTGTTTGGTATGCCTAATAAACCCATTGCAGGTTGGATTAGCTTGATCAGCTTGTCTAGTATTCTTGATAAACCCAACTATATGCTTTCTTGGCATGGCCCTTATGTTGGTATGCTTTACAAACCCAACTAGAAGTTGGCTTAGCATGACCAGTGAGTCCTTGAATGCTTGATAAACCCACTGTAGGTTGGATTAGCATGGGTAGGTTCCATGGAATGCTTGATAAACTCAACTACAGATTGGCTAGGTATTGGGATGGAACCTTGACTGTGAGATAACCTAATAGCCCTCCTTATTGGATACACAACCCAGCTCGGGGGTGGTCTCTCAGCTGAAAGAGTACAGGTTCAACAAAGATCTAAGGTTAGGTGGAACATTGCTCTCACTTAGCCAGTTGCTTCACAATTCAAAGATAAGTACTTTGGTTATGTTGGATGATGATGTTTCATTGTTATGAAATGGTTGCTTATGTTCAATTGTGGAATTGTAGAATGCATGTTTATATGAATTTGATTAACATGAAGTCATGTGCAGACCTGAGTAAAGGGATGATTTTATTGTTACATGTATATTCTTGTCTTGCATGTGATAGAGGTAATTGCTAGATCTGATTTGATGCATTTTACATGTTATGATATGTATGTTTAACCCCGTGAATGATTTTTATGCTTACATCTGATCCTTGGAAAGCAGGGGAAATCCCTGGGAGTGTTTCAGAACCCTATGTGGGTCATGTGGAAGGAAAGTCATGACAGGAAGAAGCCTTAAGTCCCTTTTTCGCAGAGTTATGGACATAAATTCAGTGGGAAATTTGTTACGGATTGCACATTGTGGAAAGGCAAGATTTATGGTTATGAAGCTTGACACTTCCGCATCTGCAATTGCAGATTGCAGATTGTGGATCCAAGTCATTTCAACTGTGTGTGTATGTGTTTAGTTGGAGAAAAAAAAATTGTCAAGGTCTCCCATGGCCATGGAGGTCAGTGGGGACATGGCATGTCCTCTCTACAACCTTGAAACTAAACAAAAGAAATATATGTGTCTTCCTCATTCCTATTGTTATGTACCATATTAGAGGCTAAACCAAAAGGAGATATAACAAGAGAGTCTTGAATATCTCTCTTAGATATATGACTAGTAAATAAATTTGGGTACAAAGGACAAAAGATTCTGTAATGTAAGTCATTGAAAGCTTCTCCATTGTTAGAATAATCCTCACTATCATTCACTGAAACTACATCCATAAAGTATGCTTAGAGAAAACATCAACAATCAAATATTGATTGGATGATAAATTTTTATATAAGAAGAGAGGGGTTTATTCAATATTTCTTTAGTAGAAAAGGACTCATTATAATTATTCACATGGTTATCTTTCACATTTTCAATAATTAGATCTTCATATTATCAACATACATTGAGATCCTCCTCTACTAGGTTAGATGGTGTTGTTTGGAAGTTATGAAACTCCAATATATCAACTATGGGTCTATTTTGATAATTTCTATTTGCCATTAAGAGAAGTTCTGAAGATAGTTCAACTCTAGGAAATCATGATGTTTGTTTACAAAAGTTAATGTATCCAACGATTCTAAGGTTTCCTTGCATGTCATCCTACTTAGTTCACTCACTGTTAAGATTGCAATTTTCTTTTTATGGTACATATTCCACTAGTGTAACTCATGAACCTAAAACAGGAAATGGAAACATATCCTTTTGGAAATAAAGTTCATTACCATTTCCCTAATTGAATTATTTTATAGAGTTGTTTTTCATATTAGAGTCATTTAAGTTACCCCATTCATTAAATGATGATATTTCTTGGTTGATGGGTTCTGGTCGAGGATAATTTTGGAAACTGAAATCTTGCTCACCATTAGTCAACAAATCATATTAATAATTAAAAGAGGGGAGATATACATACCATTCAATGAATTCGTGTCCCAGGGATTTATCATTTTCATGAAATCTGTAATAAATATGTGCAATTATTGACATGAAATCATCATTTGACTCACTCTTCCTTTCTCGAATTCCCTCAAGCTTAGCACACAACTCTTAATAGTTATAATTCTCATGTGTATCTACAAAGGCTTCTATGAACTGCTTCCAACTATGAATAGAATTGGCTTGAAATACCTTATACAAAGCCTGAACTTGTTTGGCCTCCAATGTGAGGGTAAAAAACCTACAAACTATAGTATCTTGAACAATATTGAGATCTTGACATGTAATATTAATTTGATTAAGGTGCATAAATGAAACAGGTTTCTCATTCACCATAACACTTGATTTTAGAGAAGAGATCAATTGTCTTCTTTGGAATGCACATGATGGTCTTGGAAGACTAAACACATAACCCCATGCAAGGATAAGGAGAGGATCCATGGCCCTATTAATATAGTTATGAAAAATGACTCCACATGGGTCTGGTTTTCATACACCCTCCATTTAGCAGCAATTCAGTTAACAATTCAAACTGAATGGGAAATAGTAAGGGTTATCCCTAGTGAAAATTCCCAATTAGACTAAGTATCATTTGGAATAGGGAATCCATCCAGATTCTAGCTCGTCAACCTTTAATGATTTTGGATCTACCTATTACAACTCAATCCACCATTTATGGTTTTCTAAAGTAAAGAATGAAATATTGCTACTCTAAAATGCAAACAACATGTGTCTTAACATAATGATAATTACAAGAAGTAACCAGAAAACCATGCATTCCCTTGTAAATAACCCGTGAATTAGTTTTCTATGAATAGAGACAAGAATATGGGAAAATGGTGATAAACCAAAAATAGTCCAACATTAAAAAATCATTAACAATTATGTACTCATAAATTTAGACAAACATTTTGAATAAAATAGAAATAAGAATGAAACTACTACACCTAATAATAGTCAATTATGTGAGATACATTCTTACACCATCCCAATGCTTACCAAATGAAACAAAATTTGGCAAGTAAGGAGGGTCCCCCCATGACTCCTCACGTTCCAGCACAAGTACACAGTCTCCAAGAGAGAGCGCAATGCCCAATAAAGCACCGTATTCTAGGTAGAATGACTAGTGAATCCTAGTGCATTCTCCAAATAAAGGTGTTGGACCCAAGATGAGATCTATTGAAGAGTTAACATCGTAACTATTAGAAGTAGTGGTTAGTTATATTTGATTGACATAGTCAACTCTCCATCTTGTAGTAGAAGCTCTATATAATGTTGTCACATATTCCTTAATAAGAATAATGATATTTGAGTTCTACATGGTGTGTGTGAGTTTATACTAGGTTCTTTATTACTTTTTCTCCATTAGATCTCGCAGTCCAAATCAAATGCTATGTTAACATCAATATGAGATTCTTCCACATTAAGTAATTTTGTAGTGATTCGGATATGTATATGTCTAGGGAGTAGGTTTTTCCCCCCTCCAAGGATGGAGACTGCTCAGTCTCAAGGTCATTTTCATTAGAATTTTCTTATATTGCTGAGAAGGAAGGTGGTTACACCACCCGAATATTTTTTTCCATATATTAGCATCACCCTCATATTTAGGTCTTCCCTTCTTTTGACGTACTAGCATCTCGCTTCTCCTTGGCACTAAGTTTTTGGTGCTCATGGTGTATTGAAATGGATTTTCGTCCAAAAAAAATTCTATTGCTGGGAAATATGGTGGCTCCATCACCCTATTCCTTTCTCCTATTTTCAGCCATTCCCTCCTAGTCAAAGTCTGGTTCTTATGTAGTTCTATCGATTGGATTCTATCAACGTTATCTGCAATGTTTATGTAGAAAGTAATCATGCCTTCCAGATAAGAGGTCACTCTTGACGATTCCAACTTAGGGCCATCTGCTTCAATGCAAGAGTTGGCTTTGGATCTCAATGAACTGATGCATCTCCAGTAGGGGAAAACTTCTAGTTTATTGCAACTATGCACTCATTTCAATTTACCCATGTTTGTTGGGAAAATGAATGGTGGTTTAGTGAATTTCTCTATTCAAAGCCTCTCCACATATTTAAAAAAAAATCCATATCTCAATGATGATGCTTGTCTCAAAATTGCTAGTTTGCAACCTGAGGGATGACTAACATTTGGTGGGATACTTAGTTGGAGCAGTGGGAGTTGGTGGTGGAATTGCAGTCTTATGCTGATTATGGAGCCTATCCTCTCCATAATTGGACTACTTTCTGTGATGCCTTGCAAGAAGGCTTCTATCCTCCTAGTTTTAAATAGATTTTTTTCTTCATATGGTTACAGTTTGCAACAACAACATGATCAATCAGTTAAGCAATCTATTGATATCTTCAAAAAGATTCGGACCCAGTTCCATATTGACAATCTCAATGAGGTATATGTTTTAAATTTCAATTATGGTTTATTGCTTCTTTCGCATCGTGAAGTTGATCTCTTTGATATCAGTACCTTGGACACTTCCTTTATTTTGGCACTTGTAGTGGAATGGAAGGTTTCTCCTGATTTTCACTTCCCTCAAAATCATTTTAAACCTTCACCCTCTTCCCCTCCAACCTCTCCTTCATCTCCAAAAGTATGTATGTGGTGTATCTTCCATAAATCATGGTTTCATTCCTATGTTGATTTTCATGTCCTTCATGGTTAGAAAATGGGAAAGACATCGTTTTCTGATAGTCCTGTGCCTCCTGCTAGTGTAGATACCCCCATGATCTAATCCAATTGTTTAATATGACTACTCGTGGTCCCTCCTTGTTGTTGAAAACCAAATAAGATTATATTTACTTTCAAGGACCACTTTTTACTCCTAATTTCCAAATTAAACACTCCTTGGCCACTCTCATTCTTGATAGTCATGTAGTCAACAGAATCTGGTTTCCTAGGACTTAGTCCATCACCTATCCCTCCCTACAACTCCACATCCCATGGCCTATCAGCTAGGCTAGGTTCAGAGGAATGGTTATTTCTTACTAGTTACACAATATTGCATCATTACATTTTCCATAGGCACTTTTTCAGAAATCATTATATGTGATCTCTCCCATCTCAATTGTGCTAATTTATTCTTGGGAATTTCATACCTACACAACCGTCAATATGTCTATCATTCCCGCACATATCAATATCACCTTCAAAAACATGGGAACACCTATATCCTTAGCTCCTCATCTTTGAAAGCTCCTATTTTACTACCTGGAAATGATAGTATCCACTAAGTTAGTTTGATCATTCTTCTCTCCTTATGTTTGGTGTGACCCACCAAGACCAATAATTCTCCTCTTCCCCTTGATCCTAATATGGTTACATTGATTTATGAATATGCAAATGTCTTTCTTGGTCATTCTGGTCTACCCCCAATCATACCCTTTCAACATTATGTTTACCTTATCCCTGGTGCATCTTTACCCAATTATCCTTCTTATATTTTGGCCCCTCATGAGGGTGTCGAGATTGAGCATCAATTGTAGCAATTTCTCAATTCTAATCACATCAATCCCAACTCTTCTCCTTGTGCATCACCTGCTTTCATAATTTCCAAGAAAGAGACTCATGAATATTTCCTTGTTACTTATTATTAGGTTCTCAATAAATATATAGTTAAGAACCTCAACCCTTTTCCATGCATAGGTGACCTACATGATAATTTGAAAGGTGCATGTTTATTCACTGTAATGTCCATCTTTTACCCCTATTTTTTTGAAACAAAAACTGCAATTGTGTACCTATCCATGGCAAGGATCTCAAGGTAGAGGCCCGTAGGTAAAAAGTTGTAAGTATGGTTATGATTTCTTAAGTTGTATTTTGAATTTGTATACTTAGGAGACTGTCGGCTTGATGCAACTAGACCAAAGGGGCATGGAATCCACACGGGGGAAAGGGTGAGTGGCTGGTAGCCATGAGTTTGATGACAGGTTTCATCTTGGTTCCATGGACACTTAAATAAAAGTGAACTATGATTTTAACTAGATATGCACTTAAGTTTATAAGTGTCGTTAACGGTTAATCCTAGACAAGGACATTGAAGAAACTACTAGTCATAGCAAGGCAATAATAATCTCATATGACCTAACTATTTGCATTAGGCTAACTAATATTAAGTACTATTGAGCAAATTTTTTTGAGTTAGTCTAGATATCATTGAGATCTTAGTCTCAGCAAAGGATGCTAGGAAAATATCCTTATGGAAAATGAGCAAAGTCTCATTATTAGTTTATTAAAGGTATACTATTAATTATTTTATTACGGCACAACAGGCCATTAATAATTACCATAAGTAATTCTACACACGTATGTGTGTAAATGAGACAATGGAAGTGTCCTATTATAAAGATATATTTATATACACAAATGCATTTATGACAAAGCAATTAAATTGATTTTATTATATTGAATATTATAAAGAGAAGAATAAAACATGTAAATAACAATTATTCTAGTCAAATGATAGAAAAAGGATATATGCCTTAAAGAAAAAGGTTGATGACCAGTTAGTGAAAAGAGTAAATGATTTTATACTTTAAAAGATTTTCATCCTAGAAATTTATTGGCAATCAAGAAAAGATAAACAAAAAGCCAAGCTTTTGTTAGCTTTAAAGAAAGAGATGAAAACAATCAATGGGGAGGGAGATTTGATCTCCTTAAGAGGGCGCAATCAACCAGAAAAACCTAATCATCGAGGGAGAGAGGCAATTAACTTCAAGAAGGAATTGAATTGAGAGATCCCCAAAGGTTAGTTAAAAATCCTAGTAGGAGGATATTAACGTTGGAGACATGACAAGAAGTCACTATTTACCCTTATTTCCTCGCCTTAGTGGATTCTTGCCCAGCTTAGGCGTGGTCTCCTCTCAAGTGAAGGAATATATGTTGGACATAGATCTAGTAGGATGGGTGGAATGTTGCAATCACATTTTCAGTTGCACAAGCCTATAAAATACGGATAAATACTCTAATTTCTGATTTTATGGTTTAGTGATTTCATTTATACTCATGTATTATGTAGTTTGAATGGCATATTTTTCCTAAATATATGTAGAATGGATTATTCTCCCTCAAACCTAGTGATGATTCCTTTTATACTGGATCTCCAATTCTATTAAATCTACAAGTTGTTCTATTAAATTTATTATATTAATTTCAAACTATGATTATCAGTTAAAAATCAAAGTAGAGTTCTATTGGTTTAGGGATCAAGTTTCGTATATTCATTGAAATTATTCATAATAAATTTGAAACTGATTTCATACTTCTTTACTTACATTTGCATTCTAGAATTATTTAATATTAGTTTCAATTAATCTTTGTTTGCCTAGATGTTAGTTGTAACTATTATGTAGTTTTGTAATAGTTGCTAACTATAATTCTTGTTTATTCCTCTATTGACATGGATTGAAATGGTTAGTTACATGATTTTATAGACTAACTTTAATTGAAGAGTGAATTAACAATCCAAATAATAGATCTATTATGAGTTAACTAATTAAAATAATTTAAGCAGAAACATAAATAAAATAATTAAAACAGTAAATATAATAACATAGGTTTGATAGACTAGAGAGAAAACTCTGGAAAATAAGCAAAGGATAGAGAGGATTCAAGTACGAATCCAAGGCAAATCCCTTAACCAAACCCTGCTTTAATATTGTAGTATTAGTATAATTATTATATACTAATACGCAGATTCATTGTGAAAACTATAACATATCACATTAAGTGCAAATACAACTAAATCGAACCAACATATTGAATAAGAAAAAGTAGCCGATCATTTAAACAAAAACTTTAACTCCACGTAAGCAAGCTTTTTAATTAAAGCTTAAGCATACCATATAAAACAAGTAGATTCTTTTACCGTTTCAAATAAAGAAAGTAGACTTGGTAATAAAGCTTGAATCCGCCTCATACAAGCACGTAACCTTTTATCAAAGACTAAATCACATATATATAAATCCTATCATAATAACCGAATTGATTTTTGAAGGTAATCAAACTGTCCTTGTTGGAATGCTACAGGAAGAACTGAGGACACATCGACTTCACACTCGGGCTAAGGGATCGAGCCTGTAAGGGTGAATTAAACTTTGAGGTAAGTTTATATCATTATGATCATAGTGATTATGGCCAATCGGCCTCATTGTAGGTTTTAAATAATCATTTTAAAAGTTTATATAATCATAATAGGTTCTTAATTAATCATTGTAGGAATATTACAGGCCTGGAGATGGCTATTAAGCATTCATATACAACCAAAAAAATTAAATACAGTAAGTTCTTACATAGGACCAAGAGAGTGGATTTAACCTCCAAATCGAATAATCAAACCATATCAGGTCAAAGAACTTATGGTATTCACTTTCACTTGATGGAAAACCCATAATCATGAGGTTGAACCTCAGGGAGTCAAGGTTGGGCGTATAAACATAAAATCAATCCCCATTAGGGATGCTCCCACATTAATGTGAATAACGCACACAGCCAAAACATAACGAAAACAATATTCAACCTAGGGTCGAAGGTCATGAAATAACAGACTTTACATAAAGGTAAACTCACGTAATAAAACAACAACACAGATATTATTGTGAACAAACCGTACGCTCGGTATAAACTCGGAGTGGGAATAACATTCAATACACCCATAGGAATTTAATAAGCCAATTGCAATACCATATTTCAATAGGGTCAAACAAGCCCTACATCCTATAGGGAAAAGAATTTATAAATACAAGTATATGAACTTCACGGGCCTTACCCTGAATACCACATGAAACAAACATGAACTCTAATATCCATCTAAAGGTACGCTCACCATTTGTAACGCATAAATAATAGAGAGAGAGTCAATGCCACAAATGGAAAATCCACCGAAGGTTGATACAAAGGAAATATCATGTCATAATAAGAAAAAAATGATGTTGTCACTTAATAGAGGCAAAACGCCCTCACAAAATGGACATTGTGTTTCTATAATAGCCAATATAACCAACAACAGTCTGGCCATAAAAACTCGAGCATATTATCCCTTAATTCTCAACATAAATATCAGCCTTGAGAGAGGGAATGTGAGCGATAGCGTCCATTGTTGGAATACTTAAAAAACCCACCTATATCATTCTAGACTTGGGATAAATTAATTAATCATGTATGATTAATTTCCTGCGTTTTCACAAGGTAAAATAGGCCAGTTTTGTCTTTTAGTGGACCACATGCCATCCTAAATCACCAAAACGATTTTGGATGGATTTTGGATAAGATTTCCTTGGATTCTGTCTAATTTTATTCTATTCCTGAATTAGAAAGACAATTTCCTGATAAAACTATCATGTTTTTTCTACTTTCTAGTGGAAAATGAAAAGCTAGTTGACTTGGAAACTTTCCACTTGACCAATTCGACATCCACGTCATATATTCTCTCCTAAATCCATCAATACATTCTATTTACCTCACTCGTGAGCTTCCATACCATACTTACTAAATTCGTGAGCCTCTAGGACAGTTTTGGAAACTGCTTTTTCCACCTAGGGGTTTTTTTGCCTTATCTAAGCCTTTTCTTTTTGTCCTTTCCAAATTGCTTCCAAGAAATTTGATTTCCTCAATGGAATATGTATTATATATTGTCATCATATTGATGAATAATATATAGAGTGATTTCCACAATTTATCTTATCTATTCTTCTCTCATTGTCTGAAATATTCCATGTGAAATTGTCTTATGAATCTAGTTCCTAGCAATTGAAAATATCACATGGTATCAAAGCTATCTTGATTCAAGGCAATTTCCAAGAGTTTTTTTTGTGGGTATTTCCATCACCAAGAGCACATCAGTATGGATAAAAAACAAGCCAGTGCTATGACTCTCACTCCATTGAATTTCTTTGATCGGAAGGCGCATATGATCAACCACCTTTGCAACAAAGGATTGTATAGAGTTACTATGGGGCAAGAAACTGAGCCTGGAGTTATTGCATTAAAATCCAAATGGTTCAATAGGATTGATGAAGCTTATGGGTTACTTTGTCTATTTGTATCTCCATATATTCTATTCCATATTGATTCTCTATCCACTCCAAATCAAGTGTTGACAAAGCTAGAGTCTTTGTTTGGAGAATAGGACGAGCTCAGAGGTCATTTGTTGGAGATTGAGATGATCTCTTTTAGTCTAAGTAATTTTTATTTTATGTAAGAGTTCATCTCAAAATTCAAGAACCTAGTGCTTCAACTCAAGCAATGTGGCATAGAAAAGAATGATGAGTAATTAATCCTTACCATTCTGTCAAAACTTAGCTATGAATACTGAGTATTTGTGTCTACTTTTCATTCTACAGGACTTGAAGTTCCCAAGTGGAAGATGCCAACCTTGGATACATTCATTGATTCAATGACTCAGGAGAAGTACAAGCTGGTCCAAATGAAGGATATATCACCCTCCAAAGACTTTTCACTTGTTGCTCATGGAGCAAAGAGTTTCAAGAATGACAAATCCAAACAAAAGATATTGTCAGAAGAAGAGGATTCTGATGGAGATTCCAAATCCAAGAAGATGAAGAAGGAGAAGACCAAGTGTTCTTATTGCTACAAAGGAACTCATCCTAAGAAATCTTTCTTCAAGAATAACTTGGACATCATGTCCAATATGCTTGAAGAGCATAACATAGATGTTCCTAACTTTGCAAAGAAAGAACAAGGCAAGCTTGTTGTAGAACAAGAACATTGTTTCCAAGCCTCTCCCAAAGGTAATCATGCTTATGATTTGAGTACTAGAGTGAAATATACTTCTGATGTCTCTAATTTTGATTCACATTCTGATATATTAGAATCAGAAACCTCTACTTCTTCTTTGGAACAGTCTTCAATAAGTTCATCCAAGTCTACTCTCAAAACTAGTAATTTTTTACTAGCTTATGACTTGTCTTCTGAAAGGTCTTTTCACCTCCATTCAAATATTTTAGATTCTGATTTAGAAGATTATTTACAGTCTGATATATAGGTCATTACAGATCCCTCACAATTTTCCTAACCATTAGATGCACAAAATAACCCACAACCCCCAAGTTCTCCAGTTAAGAAACTACACAACTCTATGTTTTCTTACACCGTCTCACTTGCCTCTGTTGCACTTTTTTCTTTCATATATTTCATTGGTTAGACAGCCATGTTTTCGTCCATCATTGGACTAGTATTCAACACAACTGCACCTAACCCCATTACTCATGGTTCAAAATCCAAGTCCTCACACTCTCCAGGCTCGCTTAGCTATCAGGGTGACCTAGTTTCTCACACTTTTCCTACTGAAACTATGTTCGACCATGGAGACTCCACATCTTTACTAGTTGTTTCTCCATATGACTCAAATTCTGATATTTCAGAGCTGCATGATCTCATTTTAAATATCAGAAAGATCCTACATCAATTTAAAAAGAATATACAAGAACTAGTGCACCACATTGCAGCCACAAAAGAAATTGATCCTGTTGAGTTCATTGTTTCTCCTTGGGAAGGAGTATGCATAGATCTTCTTTCCATCATTGATTTTTTTTCAGATCTGATTATATATGTTAAAACAACAAGAAAAATTCATTTGATTCTCCTCCACCATCGTAAAATGAGCTTCATAAAGCTTCAAGACAAGGTTCTTTCCTACACAATATTGATGCATTGATGCATGATCATGACATCCACAATCTTTTCATCAAGTCTATTACTCAGAAGCAGCCCATTCATCTCATTCAGCTCAATAAACTCATTCAAATGAGCAACGTGACAGTATGAAGACATCAAGCATGTCCATTTTTGAGGGAGGGTTTTGTTCCCATGAGGTTTTCCATGTTTCCTCGGTTTACATGGACTACTTATTTTTGTATTGGGGGTGACCATAAACATTGTTTCTTGGGCCCTATCTTTCTGGTATTTCTTTTATTCCCATCACATAAAGTAAGGCTTAAGCAGGGGTATTGGAATATTTAAAAAACCCACCTATTTCATTGTAGACTTGGGATAGATTAATTAATCATTTATGATTAATTTCCTGCGTTTTGACTAGGTAAAATAGGCCATCTTTGTCTTTTACTGGACCACGTGCCATCCTATCTCACCAAAACGAATTTGGATGGATTCTAGATAAGGTTTCCTTGGATTCTGTCTGATTTTATTCTATTCTTGAATTAGAAAGACACTTTCCTGATTTAGACAGCTTTATCCTATTTTTTCTAGTTTCTAGTGGAAAAGGAAAAGCTAGTTGACTTGGAAACTCTTGCCACTTGACCAATTTGACCTCCACATCATATATTCTCTCCTAAAACCATCAATACATTCTATTTAACTCACTCATGAGCTGCCATACGATACTTACTAAATTCATGAGCGACTAGGACAGTTTTGGAAACTGCGTTTGCCACCTGGTGGTTTTTTTCCTTATCTAAGCTTTTTCTTTTTGTCCTTTCCAAATTGCCTCCAAGGAATTCGATTTTCTCCATGGAAGATGTATTATATATTATTATCATATTGATGAATAATATACAAAGTGATTTCCATAATTTATCTTCTATATTCTTCTTCTCTCCTTGTTTGAAATATTCCATGTGAAATTGTCGTATGAATCTAGTTCCTAGCAATTGAAAATCTCACAGCCATGAGCTTACCGAAGGTACTGATTTGAACTAGCAAGCTCCATAGGCCACGCCCCACTCCTCGTTCATGTGTTGTAAATTTTTTTTTTATCAATATGATGGATGAATATTTTAAATGATGAAATTAAAACAAAGAAATGTGGTTCTGGCCATTATTCTTACCTCAGCCAAGAGTTGGATGTGCTGGAGCGAACTGGGAGGTTAAGCCCTCAATCCTCTAGGCATAAAAACTGTAAACACTCCATTACTGCACATAAAGTCTGTATGTTGAAACATATACACCATCTCAGTTCAAAGAAGAGCTAAATGAGCATAAATAACCCTTGCAACCTAAGGGTCGAATTGAGGGGACCACCTTGAGTGAACAAGATACCTCACAACCCAAGAAAATGCAAAATAGGGGAAGAACAATCGAAAATCAAGAGTTTTACCTATTAAGTGATTGTACAACCAAAGCATTCACTTTCCCTTCCATCATAGGCCATCGTGGAAGCTCGAGGGGGGAGATTTCACCTACCCCATTTAATACCATGTACATTGCCAACTCAAAGGCAACTCACCATGCAATACAACCTTGTACCATCGCCTTGTTCCAATGTTTAATGGATCGCACCATATATTAAGGTGGAGCTTATACGTTGGGTGATTTAATCCCCTGTATTAAAGGTTTTATAAATTATTTAGAATCATGCTAAGTAAGACATGGTTTGGTGGCCACGACCTATCCAAGGTTGATTTACTTAGTAAAACAATACTCAAGCTAAAAGTCAAAGAGGCATGGAGATAATCACAAAAGTAAATCATGGAAATAGTTTAATATGACACATATATAAATTGAGTATGGGACTTAGAGGATGTTATAATTGGAGCATCATATTAATTTGTTAGTATAATTGAAACCAACTAATCTTGGGTTAAGGTAGACCAAGAACTCCATTAGTACAGGCCAATGCTCAAGTGCTTAAGGCCTAGCACAAATACATAAGTATGACAATAATAAAGTTATGAAAGTAAATATATCTAAGAGTTAAGACAACAATGAAAATAATGATGATGTATTTGGATTAAGAGGTGGACTTGAACGTTACAAAATTTATAAATTACTAGCGGTATCCTTGGATGGTAAAAGAAAGTCTGCTAAGTGAATTAGAATATTATTCGTAGGACCTATAAGCAAGTGTTTAGTCCAACTTGGAAAGACTTATAATTATATAAATTTATATGAGTTGTTAAATACAACAGCACTATTCAAACAAATGAAGTAAGGACTATACTCAAATATAGTATTATTGGATAATAGGGCAATCTCAATTATGTCTACTATAATGAAAATTTTTTTATTATTAAGGGATTTTTGGTGACATTACATTCACCAAGATGGATTTCACTATATTGTCTACCATCATGTTAGGATGAATGCTACTAATACTTGGAGAAATTATTTCAAAACTAAGTTTGGCTTATATAAATGGATGGTGATGCATTTTGGTCTCACCAATGCACCAACTACCTTCATGTTCCTTACCAATGACATTTTCCCCCAACATTTAGGCTTCTTTGACATCATCTACCTTGATGACATCCTTATATTTAGCACTTCATGGGCCCAGAATCTTTTCCATGTACGCAATGTTTTGGATCCTTTGTGTACCCACAAATTACAGGTCAAGAAAGATAAATCTTATTTTGGTCAAACCTATATCCTAGATACCTTAGTTTTGTCATTGATGGAGAGGGTGTATGCCTAGGTTTAGACAAGGTGACTTCTCTTGCCAATTGTCTCACTTATAAATCTACTATGGAGCTAAAAGATTTCTTGGTAGATAATAACTTTTACAAGTGGTTCATTCATTAGTTCTCTCATCTTGCTCATCCTCTTCATCAACTATGTAATCATAATACCTTTGTGTGGACTCCTTTATTGCAACAACGATTTTAGATTCTTAAAGATGCCCTCTACTCAGCATGAGTGCTCTGTTTGTCAGGAGTTCAACAATATTTTGAAGTAGATATTGATGCCTCTAAATATTCCATTGATGTGGTTCTTAAAAAGGGATTCCATCATGTTGCATACCATTCAAAGACACTTTTCGAGGATAAACACAACTACAACACCTAAGATAAAGAATTTTACAGCCAGTCTAGACCTTAAAGCAACGGAGACAATATATTTTGAGCAAAGAAATAGTCTTACATACTGATTGCCATCATTTTATCTTAATTAATTATCAGACAAAGAATCAATAGCAGTGCCACCTTAAATGAAATCCTATATACAACAATTCCATTTGGTGATTAAATACAATAAGGGGACCTCCAACTATATGGTTGATTTGTTGAGGAGGCCTCTTAAAAAGGTCCTTCAAATTATGGAAGTTCATTGTGTTGCATATGAGTCTTGGAAGCCTCTTTATGTTATTGATCCTTTCTTTGGCACAATCCGGGAGATGTTACAACATCTAACTTAGGTAAATGAGACTCCATTTCTATATAATACACTCATATATGGATGGCTCTACAAGCGTAATCAACTATGTGTCCCTCTTTTTTATTATTGTTTCACACTAATACATGAAGCTCATCCTTCTTCTTATGGTGTTCACTTTGGGAAACATAAGACAATTCATAATATACAATGCCATTTCTTTTGGTCTACTATGGAATGCCAAGTTGAGTGATTCATCCAAGCATGTTCCCTTTATAGTCAGCATAAACTAGCAAAATGTAAGTTTGGTCTTTATTAGCCGCTTCCTATTCCTTCCTTCTCTTGGGAATCCATTTCTATGGAATCTTGAGCAGTTTTCCCATGACTTTGCACAAGCATGATTCCATTAGGATGCTAGTTTGTGAGTTTTCCAAAATGGGCATTTTTTGTCAATGCACCAAGACCACCACTACTACTCAAACCGTTGACCTCTTGTACACTTAAGCGTGGCCTCATTTTGAACTTCCTACTGGTATTATCTCTCATCAATATGCTCACTTCTTAAGAACCTTTTCGAGAACCCTATGGTCATTGTTGGGTTTTCAACTCAACTTTTCCATTGCTTTTCACCCTCATATCGATGCTAAGTAGTGGGACTCTTGCCCCCATGCCATTAAACATAGCTATAACCAAATAGTCCACCATTCCACTGGTCGTTCCTCTTTTGACGTATATTATGTTTACCAACCCTTAGCTCCCTATGAACTCTCTCTTACATTACATGTTGCTAGTACTCCTTACGAGCATAAGGAACAACAATCTACATTCATTTCTTCCAGCATTGGCTTAGAAACATGCTTAGGTGACCAAAGCACTCCACAAGGCTCAAGAATGCTATAAAGATCATCATGATAACCTGTGTTCTCCATTAATGTCTGTTTTTCCCGATGAAAATGTCTAGTTATATATGGAATGCTAATGTTTTTCAGCAACATGGGCATCACAAGCTCAATCCTCTCCATTATGGTCCACAATCCTGCAACAAATTGGTAAGAATGCTTACCATCTCGATCTACCTCCATAGTTGGGAATCCATAAAGCTTAGGCTATATATGAGCCCCCTCTTCTGCAAGAATCAATCACCATAGCTCATCCTTCTGAGGTGGTTCCAAATTTTCATTGGCCTTTCACTCAGGTTACTTTCCTGGAGACAAGGTCTTACACAACTTGTCATTAGCAACACATCTCCTATCGAATGGGATGGCAAGAACACACTCATGCTTAGGCCAAATGTTATTCTACCTCTACTATGCAAAAACGCTTTACTCACATTTTGGCAGATGCAGGGACACTTCAAGACCTAAACATGGAGGAACTGGACAAATGAGGTGGGTTCCCACATGACATGGGGTCTTCACACAGTGAAATTATGCCATAGTTCATTCGTTCATGGGATATTACAGAATACCCATAATTTCACTAGATATTGATAAATGCCTACCAAAATCCTTTTTTTGAGCCCTCCTCCCAAAACATATTTCCAATTAAAAAACCCTATTTTTATGATATATTCTCTATTTTTACTATATACACTTTTTTATACCACCCAATACCTATAAAGCCCCCATATCCTACTCCGTGCCCCCAATACCTACAATATATTGACCTTTTTTTTACAATTTAAACCCCCCTTTGTGAATGAACTTGATAAGATGTTGGTCAACGAGGTTAATCCCTTGTGCGCCATGACTCCTCACCTTCTAGCATAACTACACAGTGTCCAAGAGAGAGGCAAAAAAACGCATTATTCCAAAGTGGATGACCAATCGAGCCGAACACATTCTACAATGAAGAGCGTTGAGCCCAAGAGGAGATTTGTTGAAGACTTAATGAAATGATGTAACTATTACAAGTAGTGGTTAGTTAGGTTTGCTTGACACAATCAACTCTCCATCTTGTAGTAGCATCTCTACATAAAGCTGGCTCATCTTCCATAGTAAGACTAATGATCTTTGAGTTTTGCATATTGTGTCTGTTTCTACATTGTTGAACGTCCAAGAAAATGACTGGGCCAAACGCTTGCTTCTCCTCATTAACAAAACACTAAGGACCATACGATTTGGTTATCATGGAAATAGCAGTTCATGCCTTTATTGACTTACTTTGGTGATGTGGTGAGCGAGGGAAGGTACATAAAAGCCAACCATTTTTCATTTTGTTTTAACTTGGACCATGCTCATCAAAGAAAAGAATCTACAAAGCATAGCCTTCTGCGGCAGAAAAAATGATGAAAAAGAGTGGGTAATGTCGCCACTGGCTCTCTCAAAAGACTGACGGAATCTCAGCATCCACATGCTTGCGGCGCCTTTAACTTTCATGGACTTGTAATGGGAGTCTTTCAGCATTGATAATACTTTTAGGAATTCGCGGATCTTATCGATAAGGTACGAAGGTCGTAAGAATGGGCAATCACCATGGACCTGCACTCCTGAAGAAAGAATAGAATAGAAATGGGTGAAGCTCGGTGCACGGAAAGTGTAAATAAAAGTGAGTGGAAATTGGGCATTGTGATCCTGTGCACATGGGAACGGGCATGAAAGTGCAGGTGCTTGACAGTCCGTAACCAACATGAATGATATAATAACATGTACGTGGGACTCACTTTCTCCTCTGTTCCATTTGCTTCTTTCACAGTCTTCCGTTCATTTCAGCATGTGGCTTCCCAGATATGCGCTTCTTTGCCTAGCTGTGCAAAGGGCCCTTCGTTCCTTCGGATAGCAAACAAAAGCTCGCATGCCCCGGCGGGCCCTTCGTTTCTTCATTCTCGACCGAGTAGTTTGATGTTTTCGAAAACATATTTATTTAAACCAGCTAGCATGCATTTTCATTCGATTCCATGTTTGGTTATATTTAAAGTGGGCACACTCCGAACAATATCATCTTAATTCATTTTGTCTTTTGACGATAGTGACGAAAAAAATTTAAAGAAATAATTTTTAATAATTAATATATATATTTTAATTAAGATATTTTTTATTATTCTGTTGAGGAGAGGTATTAATGTGTAATTTTTTATGTGTTTATCTTTAAGATGATATGTATTTTTTTTAAAAGATAATAAAATATTATAAAAATATTATGTGAGTTTAAATTAAATTTAAAACATTTATGAATGCATATATAAAAATACACAAATTAAATAAATTTAAATTTTTTCTTAACATTTGTATTTTAAAAAAGGCTTTGCATTTTGAAAGATTTAATCCATTTTGATACTTGATAAGCCCCATTTAAAATGGATCTATGTTAATTTAAATAAAATTTAATAATTTATGTTTAATGAAAAAATAATAAAATAATTAAAGAAAGAAATATACTTTATTTAAAATTATTCATCCAAAAGAGTATAAGAGGCATTTTCTGTAGTTGAATGTAACGTTGATGTATCACATGTAAGCTCCAGAAACACAAATATAATTATTAATTCCGTGCATGGTTATATAAATAGTTAAATGTAGATATATAATTTTTAATATCTATATTATATAAATATTTGGGGGGGCACAGAAAGATGCTCCCCAAATTTGTTGCAATAGGGCCGCGCTAGCAGAGAAAAAAAATAGCGCAACCGCACCTAAGGAGACGTGCATGTGCCTTTAGGTTCGGTACCAAACCGAGGCGCGTGCGCATTGATGATGCATGCGCGTCACTGACACGAACGCGTAGAGGAGACGTGCACGCACCCCTGTTAAAAATATTTTAAAAAAAACAGTCGACAATTTCCCCATTTTTCATTTGGTCGGCCGAGCACGTCCTCTTCCTCCGCGTATGCGTCCATTCAACTACCAGCGGAGGCCAAATCCACTCCAAAACCACCCAATAACACCCACAAACTCATCACCACTTCGATTAATAGGTAAATATCACGTTTTTCTTCAATTTTATTCATTGTTTGTGTTAATTTTTTATTTTTTTTGTTTATGTAATTGTAAATAATTCCCAAATTTTAAAAACAATCAACCGATTTTCAACTGCAGATTGCAATTGAGACAATGAGTGAACAAGATGTTAACCCCGAGTCCGGTGGAATACAAGAAAACCCAAACCTTGGACCCAATGCCAAAGAAAACCGTGAACACAATCCAAATGCCAAACAAAACCAAAACCCACAACCTAATTTTGAACAAGATGACCTTAACAACTATGTAAATGAAATGCGAGTGCACACTCGTGAACTTAGAAACTCGTGTGAACCATCTCGATTGTCTCTTGCCACGTCAATTGAGAACTCAATCGACTCCCTCATACATGCACACCAGCAATTGACCGACATGACTCAATTTAGAGCTAGGATGCGAGAGTACTACTCCATGGGCATCTCCAAGGAAGCAATAAAAGATTTGAACATTACAAAAGCCTAATTATATAGTATGTTCACTGATTCGAAAACAGGCCAACCACCGAACATTACAAAGTCACGTGTCTGCATGGATTGGTGTGATTACCAACCGTGGAGGGACAATTCGATGCAGAGGTGGTTCATGGTGTACGATAAACCTCCCTGCAATAATAGGGAGGTTCCACAGTACTTCCTTCGCCAACTGTGGGCTAAGTTTTGCCTCGATTTACATGTTAACTATTTTGACATAACCGAGTTCCAGGGTGTTGGGTGTGGCTCTGCCCAAGATCGACCTGCTGCTAGGAGGAACCCACTGAAACGGCCACCAGCTCTAAGGCACGACCCCAACCGCTCTCCCCAGCCACCTCAGTTGCCCCATAAGCTTGATTAGGTCGAGGTGGCAATGACGAATGTTGCACGTGGTCTCCTCAGACACACCTCCTTTGTAGCAGCGACTACAGTGGAGAGGTCGGGTGACCTTGATAGAGATCCAGGTGTAGGGCCTTCACGACAGGGCCAGGATAGACTCATGACCGATGGTAGCCATGCTGGGCATTCTAGTTCGATGGGGACAATGCCACATCTTTGTCCCCATTGCGGGCACACTTTCCCTGGCCCGACCGAGGGTTGTTATATGGATCAGGTCAGCAATTTTTTTAATGTGTTTTCAATCATCACTTTATAACTTGTAAAGTATTTTGAAAGTATTTTTGTTTGACCTAAACTATTATTTCAATGTACAGTTATTCAGAGCTGATACACTGAGATGGGAGAACGTAGAATCTCCCAACTTGGATGCAGCAATGGTAGCTACAACTAAAATTGCGGCACCCCACATGGAGGTATTTTCAATACCTGACACAATTTTATTATTACTTATGTCATTTATATTACTCAAGTATTTATATTTATGGCATACACGTTGATAGTTCGTACAATGTTTTTGAATATCTTGATTTCCTAGATAATGACTTATTTAACATGTTCATAACATGATGCATTTTGTTGTCCACGGGTGTTTTGTGACTACGGTGATCAGCCACCCCCACCAGGGATTGGCACATCACCATATAGACAAGTATAATGTGTAGTTATAAGCATGCTTTTAATTTGATTTTTTACGACTTACTATGGTTTAATTTATTGTTTGTTTACTAAATTGTGATATTACAAATGTATATGTAGGTTCCACCAGTAGTTGTGTCTTTGCATTTTAGTCCTGTGTATCCACCCTATCCCATGAGATCCCCCCCTCACTTTCATCTAGACCCGTCCCTACATCCACCCCCTCCCTTCCATCCATCGCCCCCTCTTCGACCATACTCCCCCCTCCATCCATCCTCCCCCACTCGCCCACCCCCCTACGTCCATACATCCCCCCCAATTTATCCACGCCCCCATGTATAGCCATCCTCCCCCATTCGTCCAAAACCCCCCTTCCTTCCACCTTCCCCTCTTCGTCCACAACCTCCCATTTGTCCATCCTCCTCCGTCCATGCAGGATTTCCCTCCCATGCACCATCCCTCAACACCATTCCTAGCCTTTTCCGTTTGATAGTCCACATGGTCCTCCTCCACCCCATACCACCATTTCTTCTCCCACCATATCATCCCCACTTCCCGCCACTATTGTGGCATCTACTCTTCCAATATCCTCATCAATATCTCCAGTGGTTGCACCTATAGTGGCTGCCACTACATCTGTGCCGCCCCCCATCACTGCATCAGAGTTGGTTGTCCAACCATCTACTCCACCTACTAGCCCAGAAGGCCAGTCATGTCCATCGTCGGAGGTGTTCACAGTGAGAATCAAGTTAATTTATGAAAATATTTTGATGCATTAACAAAAATTAATTTAAGCAATTATGACTTTTCAATGAAATGATTGTTTTAAATGTTGTAGGCTGGAATTGCTGAGAGGCTCCATAGATCCAAGACACCTCCCCAATGTTTCCCACTCATGTCAGAGGTGATTTATTTAATATTCGAATTCTACATTTGTTTTATAAATGTGGTAAATGTTGAAAATGCTTGAAAATGATGGCATCTTATATCATTTGTTCCAGAGCCCGGAGAGACGGTCTACTCCTAGACGGACCAAGACCCGAGGCACCAGTAGCTCGAAGAGTAGGAAGATCAACTTTGGATCTGCACCTGGGAGTGACGGCGGTGGTCACAATGCTTGACACGCCACGTGTTATGTACATTAGTTATGATGTGGCACTTTTGTGCACCAGTTTTGATGTACTTTGTATCTACGGCACGAGTTGCCATGTATTTTGTATCTATGACATGAGTTGTTGCATTTTGTGTAGGGCACGAGTTGCCATTGTACGTACATTGGGAACCATGTTCCACTATTTGCCAGAAATTGTATATGTTTGAATGAGTTTTGTATCCTTGATGTACATGGATTTTCAGTTATGTGATTTATATATCTCGTTGTCTAATGTTGTTGTCTCATGTTGTGTGTATCATGATGTGATGTTGTGTAAATTTCGGTTTTACCTAGATCTTAGAAGAGAAGTTGGATATCATAGTTAAGCTTGGTTTATCTTTCCACATGTAAAATCTTCTAATGGTATCTATGTTAAGAGAACATTGTAAACATAGGCTAACTCAAACAAAATGATGTGTGAGAATTAATCTAAAAACAAATGGAATAAATGGATGGACAAATCACACCTCATGGCACATAAGATACATATTGGGAACTTGAGTACTAGGAAAAGAACACTTAAAAATAGAAAATGTCCATTGTCGTCAAAAGGATAAAATGAGATCCAACATGATTTTTAATAGCTCTACATAATGAGATCCAAAAAGGCCATACTCTACATAATGAAATGTCATCACTGGTATTTATTTTGACCATTTTGTCCACTTAAGATCATGCAACAAATTAATAACCAAGTTATGGAATCATTTCTTAATCAATTGTCACCATACAAATAGAACAAGCTTGAGCACGATGTATAGCTAGCTCATTAATTCTCACTCACAGATATAGCCACCTTTGATTTGATGACCATCACATCCACTATCATTTACAATTAGGACTTCCTTAATTTATCATTATGTGATAGCGATCTAATTTTATGTATGCATATATGTGTATAGTGGTTTGGATTCAAATGTATACAGATGAATATATATGTACAATGAAAATGATTTAATCTTTACATGTATTATAATTTAGGGCTAGATCTTAGGATACACAATAGGGTTTCATTGTGATTAGAATACAAACTAGGGTTTATGCTACCAACTAGGGTTTTTAGGCTAGACTCTCGTGTTTCTAGGCTAGGATCCAAGCTCCAGGGTCACCATATTAATGTTTAATTCCACTATCATGTCATCATTCTCACCAATAACATGCCCACTACTGCAATCACCATCAAGTCTCTCAATCCCACTTTGAACATTTCCCATACTTCCAATTTAAAATCGATAGGTCTTGTTGCTAAAATCTTTTCACTTATCTATTCACATAGACAAATCCACTCCTATGAAAGATTTGTTGTAGCTTGGTACGTGCAAGTTCACATGCAATAATACTTGAGAGATCATTTTACCCCATGATCCATGGAAGATTCATTGGAGTCATATGAACCTCATTGTCATCACCCCAACCATGGTTAAGATGCCAAGATCCATCCTTAGTAGAAAAAACCTCATGTTGGCACCCATACCACACTCAAAGATAAAAAAAAATTATCTGAAAGGGCATGTTTGGGGGTCGAGGGAATCTTGATTTTTTTATAATCACACATGAGAGGTTCTTAGAGTCAAATACATTGGATATAAATAAATTCCCCAATGCCTTCTGTTAGAACAGTAATCCATACTTAGTACCATTGTCCATAACCATAGTCAAATTTTATTGCTCATATGCTTCATCACACCATAGTTTGGACCAGGTGACTTTAGTTGGTCAAATACCCACATTTGAGAGTGTTCACACTCACTTTCAAGCAAACCAGTTCACCCAACCTCTTGTTTTGTCCACAATTGTGCCCTCATTAAATGCTTGAGCACTCTCTCTCCTTGATTTGGGGAATTACTATTGACTAGGAGCGCTATGGTGGATTTTGCCTAATTTTGGCTAGATTTGGAGCATTTATTGCTCCCTTGGTCCTCCCAAACACCTCTATTTGCTCACCCACGCCTGCCTTGGCCTCATTTATGACCCAGCATGCTTCAGCCACCTTCACACCTGAATTCGTGACTATTTGGGATGATTAGGACTGAGTTGGACCCACCTAGGGGGGATTGAGGCCAATTTGGCAATTTTGACGTGTACACTCATCTTGAGCTATCTAATGCTCTCGAATTTCTCGTGGATGTAATAAAAAAATGTTCTTAACATTTTCACATGTTAGATAGTCAGATAATGAAAAGATTAAGTTCACATTGTGTGTAAAATTGTCTCCTTTTTCAAGCTTTTTCACTGGTTTTGCAAATAATTCGATTTTGTGAGGTTCTCCATAGCTCCTAGATCTTACTGTGATCAAAATAATCACATGGTATCAGATCCATTGTGGATTTAGAGAGTTGCAGATCAATATTGAGCATTGAACTGCATTCTAGAGAGGATTCCCAGATAAAAACTAACTGTTTTTTGCAGGTGTTTCAGTAGTTTTCTCACCATTAATGCAACAGTAATGGAAGAAAACCAAATTTTTCTCACACCCTTCAATTTATTCGATTGGAAGGCTGAAATGGTTATCAAACTGAGATCTAAGGGTCTCTATAGAGTAACCATGGGCACAGAAGTGGAGCCAAACTTTGCTGTGGAGAAAGCAAAGTACTACAATCGAATTGATGAAGCTTATGGATTGCTATGCTTGAACATTTCGAGGGAACTCTTGTTTCATACAGATAGTTTGACAACCCCAAATGAAGTATGGGTGAAGCTAGAATCACTCTTTGGGAAAACTGATGAACTGAGAGGCCACCAGCTTGAAAACGAGCTCGTTAGCTTGAGCCCAGCGCATTTTGAAACCATCCAGGAGTTCTTCACTAAGTTCAAGTCACTAGTGCTTCAACTGCAACAATGTGGAATTATTAAGAAGGAAGAACACCTGATTCTGTACATCCTTTCGAAGCTAGGCCCAGAGTTTTCTTTATTTGTTAGCACATTTCACTCAACCAAGATGACCCTTCAAAATTGGCAAATGCCATCAATAGCTACCTTCATGGAGTGTCTCACTTAGGAGCAGGACAAACTAGTTCAGATGGGCACCATAAAATCAAAGGACCAAGCACTGGCAATGGGTGTTTCAAATGCCAAGAAAGGCAAGCAGAAAGCCAAGAATTCGAAGCAAACAGAGAAGAGGAAGTTTGACAGGACCAAGTCTGCAGATGGAGGTTCAAATCTGTCAAAGGAGAAGGACAAGAAGGGAAAGGAAAAGACCAAATGCACCTATTGACATAAGGGATGGCATCCAGAGAGCTCATGTATGAAGAAAACCATTGACTCAATGGCACAGCTGCTGGAGAATAACAACATCCCAGTCCCTGAGGGCGCAAGGAAGAAAGAGAGCACCTCAAATCCTGATAATAAGGAGAAATTTCATGCCTTGGTAGTAGGTACTTCGAATCCCTCATCCTTTATCATTGATTCAGGAGCTTCCAGACATATGGTTTCATCCAGAGATCTCTTCTCTTCTATGCATTCAAATGGTGGCCCAACAGTTCGAATGGGAGATGATTCAGAAATCCAGACCAAGGGGATTGGTAGGATTGACATGGAGCATGGCTATTTCAGTGATGTGCTCTATGTACCTTCATTGGCTGCAAATTTGCTATCAGTTTATCAAATGACCCATACAGGAGAAGCCAAGAGAGTAACATTTACTCTAGATTTGGTAGAAATCTCAGAAATTTCTTCAAATCAAGTTGTGGCAGTGGGGTATGCTGATCATGAAGAGAGAATGTACAAATTCTCCAATTTCATTCCAAATTCTAGTCACCATGCTCTTGTCTCTCATGCCAACGAGACCTCCAAGTTCTGGCATGAAATATTTGGCCACATGAACTACAAATATCTCCAGACATTGCACAAGGATGAGATGGTGGAAGGGCTTCCAGAAATCAAATCTTCAAATGGTGCATGCATTGGTTGTGTAGTTGGAAAGCATCCTGAGCGCAGCTATGAGAAGGGAATGGCAAGGGGAGCCACTCAACCACTTGGATTGGTACATTCAGACCTCATTGGTCCTCTTCCCACTCCATCATATGGTGGATCAAGGTATGTACTCACATTCATAGATGACTACTCTCGATTCTGCTGGGTTTACTTCCTTAAATTAAAATTAGAAGTGTTTGAGAAATTGAAGATTTGGAAGGCCTTAGTGGAGAATGATAGTGGTCATAAGATAAAGATCCTTAGGACTGATAATGGAAAGGACTATGTGAAAAATAACATTCAGCATCTTTGTGAGGAATGTGGCATCCAAATGCAACATTCAATCCCCTACACACCTCAGCAAAATGGTGTGGCAGAGAGGAAAAATAGATCTCTCAAAGAAATGGCCACTTGCATGATTGAAGCTAGGGATCTAAGCCCTAAGCTATGGGCTGAAGCCATCAATTGTGCTACTCATATTTAGAATAGAGCCTTTCACAAATCAGTCAAAGTAAAAACACCCTATGAGGCATGGTTTGGCCAAAAACCAAATGTGTCAAATTTCAGAATTTTTGGGTCTAGAGCATGGGCTCGAATTCCATCAGAAAAGAGGAAGGATTTGGAGCCACAAAGCAGAGAATGTATCATGGTTGGATATGGTGAAGACACAAAGGGATACAAGCTCTTTGACACATCACACTCAAAAATTTCATTGAGAGAAGTGTGCAATTCGAAGAAGAACCAATTCCTGATTTTGAGCTTGCATCGGGGGAAAGCTCTTCTTCTCCACACCTTAATGAAATTAGTGATGATTCCAGTTTTGATTTTTCTAATATTGCTGAAGATGACATGGCTGAATATGACATTGCTGTACATGAGTCACCATCAAGGCCCAAGTGGACTGAAAAAATCATACAAGCTGCAGGTGAATTGGCAGGCAATCCCCCAAAGCTTAGGAAGACTAGATCTCAAACAATCAATGCTTCCTTTGCAAATGAAAGTGAACTTGCTTATCAATTTTATATGATGATTGGATCTGATCCAACATCATATCAGGAAGCTCATCATGATCCAAGGTGGAGAAAAGCAATGCAAGAAGAATTCCAATCTCTCCAAGACAACAAAACATGGGATTTGGTGCCTCTTCCTCCCAAGAGGAAACTTGTGCAATGTAAGTAGATTTTTCGAACCAAAACTATTGTTGATGGTTCTGATATGAAGTATAAGGATAGGTTAGTGGCTAAGGGATACTCACAAATCCATGGCGTGGATTATACAGAGACCTTTGCACTGGTTGCAAAGATGGACTCAATTAGACTAGCTCTAGCCATGGCAGCTAGTAAGGGTTGGGAAGTTCACCATATGGATGTTAAAAGTGCATTCTTACATGGTGAGATACAGGAAGAGATCTATATGCGGCAACCTGAAGGATTCCAAGAGGATCCCACACTTGTTTTCAGGTTTAAGAAGTCACTCTATGGACTCAAGCAAGCCCCCAGGGCTTGGTATGCCAAAATGGATGTTTTTTTGCTCTCAATTGGTTTATGTCGATGCAAGTCTGATCCAAATGTTTATTTGCAGCAATGTGATGATAATTTGTAGGTCATTGTACTGTATGTTGATGATCTTTTAATTACAGGGAGCTGCAACAAACAAATTGGCTCAATCAAAGCTTCTTTGCACAATGAATTTGCCATGAGCGACCTAGGATTGCTAAGGCAATTTTTGAGTTTGGAAATTGAGCAATATGAGAGAGGTATATTGATGAGTCACCTAAGTATGCTTCAGACCTATTATTTAAGTTTAAAATGGCCGAATGTAAGGCAGCCAAGTGCCCATTCCTTTCAGGCATAAAACTAGGTGAATTTGAAGACTCTCCATTGGTGGATTGCACACTCTACAGGCAGCTAGTTGGAAGCTTGTTGTACCTTACACATACAATACCTGATTTGTATTATGCTGTAAGTGCTATAGCAAGATATATGCAGCAGCCACATGAGATCCATTGGAAGGCATCCAAAAGGATCCTTCAATATGTCCAAGGAACAAAGAGCTTTGTGGTAAACTATGCAGCTGGTTCTTCACTACAACTAGCTGGATTTTCTAATTCTGATTGGGATGGAGATCCCATTGATAGAAATTCCATTGATAGAAGGTCCCATTTTCTAGTCAAGTAAGAAACAACATACTATTTCACTTTCATCATCATAGGCCGAGTACAGGGCAACAGTGAACGCAGCCACACAGTGTGTTTGGTTGCAAGGCATTCTTCGGGAGTTTGGTGTTGCTATTGATTCTCCAACCAACATTTGGGTGGATAATCAAATTTCCATCAAGATATCTACTGATCCAGTACAAAGGCAAAGAACAAAGCACATTGAAATCCATATGCACTACATTCGGGGCTTGGTGCATAACAGGGTGATTTCCTTGCAGTATTGCCCATCCACCGAGCAAACTGCAGATATTTTCACCAAGTGTTTTACTGAGAAGACCTTCACTCACTTGAGAGCTTTGCTTGGGGTGAGTGATGGATGGTGATTACTATAATTTTATTGCAGGTTCAGCCCCATGACCATTTTAGAGGGAATTTTTTATCCCATGTGGTTTTACTTCTTGTCCTCGGTTTATATGGACAAATAAAAATTTTTGTTTGTAATGAGGTGACTTGATCCTTTGTTGCCAAGGCCTCCCACTTATTATCATGAGTTGTACTAAGTTCTGGTTAAGGGGGGGTGTTAGAACAGTAATCCATACTTAGTACCATAGTCCATAACCATAGTCAAATTTTATTGCTCATGTGCTTCATCACACCATAGTTTGGACTAGGTGACATTAGTTGGTCAAATACCCACATTTGAGAGTGTTCACAACCACTTCCAAGCAAAACAGTTCACCCAACCTCCTGTTTTGTCCACAAGTGTGCCCTCATTAAATGATGGAGTGCTCTCTCTCCTTGATTTGGGGAATTACTGTTGACTAGGAGCGCTAGGGTGGATTTTACCCAATTTTGGCTAGATTTGGAGCATTTATTACTCCCTTGGTCCTCCCAAACACCTCTATTTGCTCACCCATGCCTGCCTTGGCCTCATTAATGACTCAGCATGCTTCAACCACCTTCACACCTGAATTTGTGACTATTTGGGATGATTAGGACTGAGTTGGACCCACCTAGGGGGGATTGAGGCCAATTTGGCAATTTTGACTTATACACTCATCTTGAACTATCTAATGCTCTAGAATTTCTCATGGATGTAATAAAAATGTATTCTTAACATTTTCACATGTTAGACAGTCAGATAATTAAAAGATTAAGTTGACATTGTGTGTAAAATTGTCTCCTTTTCAAGCTTTTTCATTGGTTTTGCAAATAATTCGATTTTGTGAGGTTCTCCATAGCTCCTAGATCTTACTGTGATCAAAATAATCACACCTTCATCATCTTCATCATCATCTTCATCACCATCACCATCATCATCAATGTCTTCATCATCATCACCATCACTATGACCATCAACTTCACCACCATCACCATCATCATCAACTTCACCATCTTCATCATCATCACCATCTTCGTCATCATCACCATCTCCATCTTTTGGATGCAAGACAGAACCATCACAATCTTCATCATCACCATCACCATCATCATCAACCTCACCACCATCACCATCATCATCAACGTCACCATCTTCATCATCATCACCATCCTCGTCATCATCACTATATCCATCTTTTGGATGCGAGACGAAACCATCACCATCTTCATCATTACCATCACCATCACCATCACCATCAACCTCACCACCATCACCATCATCATCAACGTCACCGTCTTCATCATCATCACCATCACCATCTCCATCTTTTGGATGCGAGACGGAACCATCACCATCTTCATCATCACCATCACCATCACCATCAACCTCACCACCATCACCATCATCATCAACGTCACCATCTTCATCATCATCACCATCCTCATCATCATCACCATCTCCATCTTTTGGATGCGAGACGGAACAATCACCATCTTCATCATCACCATCACCATCACCATCAACCTCACCACCATCACCATCATCATCAACGTCACCATCATCATCATCATCACCATCCTCATCATCATCACCATCTCCATCTTTTGGATGTGATACAGAACAATCACCATCTTCATCATCACCATCACCATCACCATCAACCTCACCACCTTCACCATCATCATCAACGTCACCATCTTCATCATCATCACCATCTTCATCACCATCACCATCTCCATCTTTTGGATGTGAGATGGAACCATCACCATTTCCATCATCACCAACACCATCACCATCAACCTCACCACCATCACCATGATCATCAACATCACCATCACCATCATCAAAATCATCATATTCGTCGTCATCATCTTAATTATTCATCATCATCGACATCTTCATCATCCTCACCATCACCATCATCTTCATATGATCATTGTCTTCATCATCATAATCGGTATCTTCATCATCCTCATCATACTCGTCATAGCCATCTTCATCATCATCATCATCATCATCATCATGAAGATGATGATGAAAATGAGGATGAGGATGAGGATGATGTGCAGCATATTTGTCATCATCTTTATCATCAACATCATCATCATCTCCAGTAGTCATCATCATCATCATCACCATCTTCATCGTCATCATCATCATCATCGTCATCATCATCATCATCATCATCATCATCATCATCATCACCATCTTCATGAAGATGATGATGATGATGATGATGATGACGATGATGATGATGATGACGATGAAGATGGTGATGATGATGATGATGATGATGAAGATGATGGTGAATATGCAACACATCACCATCATCGTCATCTTCATTAGTCATCATCATTGCCATCTTCATCATCCTCCCCATCACCATCATCATCATATGATCATGGTCACAATGATCAGTGTCTTCGTCATCATAATTGGCATCTTCATCATCCTCATCATACTCGTCATAGACATCTTCATCATCATCATCAGGAAGATGATGATGAGGATGAGGATGATGTGCAGCATATTCGTCATCATCTTCATCATCAACATCATCGTCATCTCCAATAGTCATCATCATCATCATCACCATCTTCATCGTCATCATCATCATGACAATGATGATGATGATGATGATGATGAAGAAGATGATGATGATGATGATGATGATGATGACGATGATGACTAATGGAGTTGATGGTGATGATGATGATGATGATTATGATGTTGATGATGAAGATGATGGCGAATATGCAACACATCATCATCATCCACAACATGATCCACAACATGATCATCATCATCGTCGTCATCATCATCATCATCATCATCATAATTGTGAGGACGAGCATGAGGATGATGATGATGACGATGATGATGAAGATGATGAAGATGTTGTTGGAGATGATGACAAATATGCAACAAATCATCATTGTCTTCGTCGTGATGATATGATGATGATGATGATGATGAGGATGATGATGATGCTGGATGATGATGAATATGAGTACGATGGTGATGATGACTAATTTGTAGATTATGATGATGATGGTGATGATGATGATGATGAAGATGACGAGGAATATGCAACACATCATCAACATCTTCATCATCATCATCAACATGATCATCATCATCAACTTCCTCATCATCATCATCATCGTTGTGAGGATGCGGATGATGATGAGGATGATGATAGTCATCATAACAGTCATCTTCATCATCCTCATCATACTCGTCATCACCATCATCCTTATCATGATGAAGATGATGATGATGATGACGACGACGATGATGATGAAGATGGTGATGATGATGATGACTAATGGAGATGATGATGATTATGATGATGATGTTGATGATGAAGAAGATGACGAATATGCAGCACATCATTCTCATCATCATCATCATATTCATCATCATCAACAACACAATCATCATCATCACCATCATCATCATCATCATCTTCATCATCATCATCATTGTGAGGATGAGGATGACGATGATGATGATGGTGGCGGATTATGATGAATATGAGTACGATGATGAAGATGAGGATGATGATGATGAATATGATCATCATCATCAAAATCATCATATTCATTAGTCATCATCATCGCCATCTTCATCATCCTCCCCATCACCATCATCATCATATGATCATGGTCACGATGATCAGTGTCTTCGTCATCATAATTGGCATCTTCATCATCCTCATCATACTCGTCATAGCCATATTCATCATCATCATCAGGAAGATGATGATGAAGATGATGATGAGGATGAGGATGATGTGCAGCATATTCATCATCATCTTCATCATCAACATCATCATCATCTCCAATAGTCATCATCATCATCATCACCATCTTCATCGTCATCATCATCATCATCATCATCATCATCTTTGTCATAATGATGATGATGATGATGATGAAGATGATGATGATGATGATGATGACGATGATGACTAATGGAGTTGATGGTGATGATGATGATGATGATTATGATGTTAATGATGAAGATGATGGCGAATATGCAACACATCATCATCATCCACAACATGATCCACAGCATGATCATCATCATCGTCGTCATCATCATCATCATCATCATAATTGTGAGGGCGAGCATGAGGATGATGATGATGACGATGATGATGAAGATGACGAAGATGTTGTTGGAGATGATGACAAACATGCAACAAATCATCATCGTCTTCGTCGTGATGATATGATGATGATGATGGTGGTGGTGGTGGATGATGATGAATATGAGTACGATGGTGATGATGACTAATTTGGAGATGATGATGATGACGGTGATGATGATGATGATGAAGATGACGAGAAATATGCAGCACATCATCAACATGTTAATCATCATCACCATCATCCTCATTGTCATCTTCATCACCATTGCCATCATCATCATCACCATCATCCTCATCGTCATCTTCATCACCATTGTCATCATCATCATCATCACCATCACCATCATCTAAACATCATCACCATCATCATCAACATCTTCAACATCATTGTCATCTCCCCCTTCCTAATCAACATCTCCATCATCATCATCTTCATCATCATCACATCTTCATCAACTTCATGTATCCCCTTGACAAAGGAAATTAAATAAACCATACAAAGGCATACAATAGCGCATACGCGCAAGGACGTGTGCGCGCTGTTCTTAACGCGTGCGCGCACCTACATGTGCGCGCTTTCAATCTCGCATGCGCGTGTTTGAGCATGCACGTAGTCGCACACGCATGTGTTTGAATTCAAATTGTTTCCAAGCCCTTGTAGGCTTGAAATTAGCTTCGGATTGCACCTTTAGGCTCGGTCTGATTTATCCCTGATTTATAACAGAAAACATCAAACACTGCAACTTCCTGTTTTTCATAGCTAGTTCTGCATAAGCTCCATGAGTGCACTGCAGATAAAATTGTACACACTTGTCGAGCTCTGTGTGCAGATTCCAAATATATAATTTTTTAATAGATCTGTTGTTGTTCTCTATTTTTAATTCATTTTAAATTGCGCTCATGTCAAATTCATAAAAAACATAGGTCGTTTATTTGTCCTGTAACTTTTGATTGGCTTACCTATTTCAAAAACGGAAAAGAACCCACGTAAGAGCACAAAAATACCTACAACCTAAAAAAAAAATGCATTTTGATTATTTTTAGACCATGATATGGTGGATTAAAACTTGACAATGTTGTTTTAGGGCTTCACTAACTTCGGTAATTCAAAAAAAATATAAAATTGACTTTTAAAATTTTGGAAAAATATCCCCGCATAAGATTTTTCTGTTGCCTATGCCTCTACATATTTTTTTTTGTCGTAAATTGAAAATTTACATAGCAAACAGGCGGGTCAAAAAAAACATGTGCATTATGTTTTAGAAAAAAAATAACATACCAATCTTCGAATAATGACATTTTGGGGTGGTTATACCACTTTTCCATAAATAAAAATATATATTCCGGAAGGTTATCCATTTTTCTACGTTTCATCATTTTACACCTAATTGGAAAAAGTTTTGTAGGTACCTCTAATAATTGATTTTAATGATAATATTTCTGTTTTTCCAGAATGTCATTGCAACTAACGTGTCATAATTGGGTATCATTACCTTGCACCAGCCCATTTGTTATTATACAGTTATTTATGGTAATAAAAATTACTCAAAGATATATTCGTCTTATGAGTATTTAAAATGTTGTAAAAATTAATATAAATCAATGATAATGATAAATATATTTACATAGAGTTATCTTAACTTCTATATCAAGGATGAAGGGAGAAAAAAAATTAGATGCAAATCTCTTTTAGAGTCTTAATCCTTAAAAAAGGTTTGCATCTCAAAAGATTTGATCCCTACTAAGAACAATATTTAAAATATATATTTTTAATCTAATTTATATGTTAGTATCTATTTATTTAAATATTAAGTTATATATATATATATATATATATATTCATTCTTTCTTGTTATTAATGATGAAATTTTTATCATCATGTATACAATGATATTGATAGTTTAGTGATTGTCATAGGAAAGTAGCACATGCAAAATAACGCTATGGTTAATATGAATTACTATGAATTATGCATTGACTATTTTAAATTATGTTTATCATATATATCAACATGTTGGTTTTAATTTATAAAGATAGGAAATATGCTTTCCAACCAAGTTTACAAATGGACATTTAGGTTTTATGAAATAGATTTTATGAAAGATGTTACTCTCCTTCTACTTACTCTTCTTCTACTTATTAACATTCTTTTTGATGAATGTGATGAAAATAAGGATTCAATTTTACTTAGAAAATTCATGATTTTTTGAAGATATCACGAAGATAGATTATAGTTTGATCTCAACTTTTGATAATGTTTATTTCAGGCATATATATAAGGAATTCAATGGTGATGCAGATCAACTCTCTAAGAAGGTTATTGGCACAGTGGATGGAAGGTTTTCTTTCGAAGAATTAATAGATGGTGTACATGTTGTTTTGGAGAGTATCTATTTTTTTTTATAGAGGCTAGCTAGTTTTGTCATTAGTTTTCTTGATAGTTAGTGGAGTTGGATTTCTAATTGTTTATGATGTTAAAGAGGTTTCCTTCATTTGCATTTAGCTCCTACTAAAAACTATGTGTATATGAATATTTTATTAGAGACTTTGATCTTGAGTAAAGAGACATCGTTGGACTTATCAGTTCTGGGATATAGAGAATATCTCGCTTCTCTATAAAGTTGTATTTTTCCTGGTGTAAAAAAAAGGTAGATCATAGACTCTCTCACTGAGAAGGGTAATTGGGAGGTCTATGTTAGGATAATTAATACTCCATAATTTTCCTACTTAGCATTATTTTCATTTACCTAGTAGGGTATAATGTAATTCCCCCTACTGGTGTGCAGATGTCATCTAGGATCCATCAGCCACCTAATGCACCCTGCATACATCATTTTAGGACAACTTGAGTCAGTTACCTACATTTTAGGAGCCAACTTAGTGTTTTAGTTCAGTCCACTTGAGTTAGCTAACTCATGTGCATAATTTATGCTCTGATTGCCACTATTTGTGGTATCATGCACCCTTTTCTAAGTGATTTGGGTGGAAGACTCACTAATGCACCCCGTTTGGTTAGTTAACTGATTGTGTCTTCAGTTAACTAATATTTGGTTGAGATTAATTGAGTTTGAAATCTTCAGATCACTAGTAGAGGTGACAATTCCTATGCTGGATTAACTGAGACTCGAATTCTCTCTATTGTAACATCATTATTGACTATATTTATTATTGTATCATGTGACATTATTTTGTTCCTATCTAAGTTCTCATCCATGATTAATTGTCTACAAATTTTTATTGCAATTTTCACTGTAATGCATATTTTTTGCTCATTCTTTCTCTATGAGGTATACTCAGCTCCATGATCTGTTGTGATTTAGAATTTCACATGGTATCAGAGGTTAGTGAGCATAGGTTGAGCAACTGCTTTTAGTAGTGCACCAGAAGCCTTCGGATTTCCATAATAAATCTGAGTGCCATTGCATTGAATTCATTGGAGAAATCCTTCCAAGTCTAGCCAAGTGTGAAGAATATGGAAAAATGTGCCTATTGTCCTCAAGAAGTGATCAGTAGTAGTCTATCTCCAAAAATTGATATTTTATTGTAGGATATGGAAATTTTTTCAGTGCAACAGTAGCAACAGTTCAGTTTGTATTTGCTCCAGCAGTTCATATGGAGAATTTGAATGTTCCTCTTTCTCTGAGGATCCTGACACCCTTCAATTATCTTGATTGGAGGGCCGATATGAAGATGGTATTGCGCAAAAAGTCAGTGTACAAGGTCACAAGGGAAAAGGAGTTGATACCTCAAACAACTATTGAGAATGCCAAGTATCTGAATAGATTGGATGCAGCATTTGGTTTCATGTGTATTCATATTTGTATAGATATACTCTTCCACCTTGATGGATTGAAGACTACAAGAGAGGTTTGGTTGAAGCTAGAGACCCTCTTCGACAAACAAGATGAGCTGAGGGGCCATATTTTAGAGAATTAGTTAAGTTCTCTTCAACCCAACAGTTTCGAAACTATACATCAATTATTTTCAAAATTTAAATATTTGGTCATCCAAATGCAAGCAATGTGGCATTGAGAAGAAGGATGAGAAGTCGGTGCTATCAATTCTAAGCAAGATTGGTACGGAGTTTTACATCTTTGTTTCTACCTTTCACTGATGAAGATTTTCAATTCCTGGTTGGAAAATGCCATCCTTAGATGCATTCATTGAATCTCTCATCCAATAATAAGACAAACTGATTCAGAAGGGCATTTTGCAAGCCTCCAAAAATTAAGCTCTTATGGATGGAGAGTTAAAAGGTTTGAATGCAAAAGGGAATCAAAAGGGAAAGGAGATGAAACAATTTGAACCCAAGAAGAATGCAAAGTCTAGTCCATCAGAAGGAGCCTCCAGCTCCAAGAAGGACAAGCAAACGAGATTTGAGAAATCCAAGTGTTCATATTGCAAGAAAGGAAACCATCCAGAGAGTTCATGTATGAAGAATAAGATAGATCAAATGACCAAACTTCTTGAACAACACAACATTTCCCTCCCAAAAGGAGCAAGAGAGACTAATTCTAGAAGTGATACATATGATCATGAGAGATGTCATGCACTGAAGGTTGGATTCTCACAATCACAATCCTTCCTCATCGATTATGGAGCCTCCAACCACATGATTTCCTCCAAATAATCATTTTCTTCTGGAGATCTCAATGAAAGTCTGATTATTCACATGGGAGATAATTCTCATATCTCTGTTGCATGGAAGGGCACAATACAACTAGAGCATGGAAAGTTCAAAAATGTTCTATTTGTTCCTTCTTTGTCAAGAAATTTGTTGTTTTTTTATCAGATGACTTGCATGGGTTCACCGAAGAAATTTGTCTTTGGTTCTGACACATTTGAGATTATAGAGATCTCTTATGGGAATATTATAGCGAAATGGTTTGAAAACCATGCCTCAAAGGCATATGAATTCTCTCACTTTTTTCCATACTCTCTTCCTACTCCATTGGCATCTGATGAAAATTAGGATGATGTCTCTTCTAATGAAGATGGGGACCAAGATCTTGATGTTGAGTATGAAGTTCAAAATGATGCAGATCCAGATCTAATACCTACTCCCAATCCATGGCCAAGGCCAATATGGGCTCACAAATTCCTTGAAGCTGATGGCAACATAGATGGGGATCCATTTGAATATAGAACAAACAAATCTTAGTATCATGCAAACCTTGCACTATGTCATATAGATCCACTTCTCTCAGAGAGGTGCTACATGATGGTGGGGTCTGATCCACAATATTTTAAAGAGACTTTTCATGATGGGTATACAACCAAGAACAAGGCCCAGTTGGGTGTCAAAGGTTACTCAAAAGTTCATGATTTGGACTACAATGATCCATTCGCTCCAGTAGAAAAGATGGTTTCTGTAGGACTTGCTTTGGAAAATCCATGTTCGAAACAATGGGAGGTACATCAGAGGAGTAGATCCATATCCATATCTGAATCCAACACCTGCATTATTATCCTACATAGGAGTAGATTGCCTACATTTTTACAAAGTATTTCACTCACAAAGTTTTTGCACATGCAAAGGATGTTTGAGTTTCATGCTGTTCATTTTTTCGGGGGGGTATTTTTTCCAAGAGGTTTTCCCGACTTCCTTATTTTCAAGAACAATTCTTTTTATCATTTATTTGATTGTATGGGTGACCTTTGGTATGAGTAACTAGGGCCCAGGATATCCAAGTTTTGATTAACGGGGGGTGTTAGGATAATTAATACTCCATCCTTGTCCTACATAGCATTATTTTCATTTACCTAACAGCTAATGATGTCATTTTCCCCCCAGTGGTTTGAAAATGTCATCTAGGGTCCATCATCAACCTAAAGCACCCTGCATGCATCATTTTAGGACAACTTGGGTCAGTTCCCTACATTTTAGGAACCAACTCAGTGTTCTAGTTGAGTCCACCTGAGTTAGATGACTCTTGTATTGGGGGGTTTATGATCTGGTTGCCACTGTTTTTGGTTTCGTGCATCCTTTTCTGAGTGAGTTTAATGGAATACTCACTAATCCACCCATTTTGGTCATTTAAGTGATTGTGTCTTCAGTTAACTGAGATTTTGTTGAGTTTAACTAAGTTTGGGAGATCCTGAGCATTGATAAAGGTGACAATTCATATGCTAGATTAAACAAGACTCGAAGTATCCTCTGAGAGGTGAATTCTCTCTATTGTAACATCATTGTTGACTATACTGATTATGATTATTGAATCATGATTAATTGTCTGCTCAGTTTTACTACAATTTTCACTATAATTCATCTTTTCTGCTCATTCTTTCTTTGTGAGGTATACATAGCTCCAGAATCTTCAATGATTTAGAATTTCATAGTGTGCAATAAAGTGTTACATCATTTCTTAATATCCAATAGTCTTTCAATACATAACATTTTCCATTGAAATAAGTAATACTTCATGGACATAAGGATTATTTCAAAATTAGAATTAAAACTATTATAAATAGTTAGAAAAAAATATTTATACATGAATATAATGTTTATCATGTCAAAAAATTTAGAAGATATATATATTGATAAGCTATTAAGTAATGTATATTTCATTTGCAAGAGAATTAGTTCATCAAATTCATAGAAAGGAAAACTGCAATGGGTATTGTGGATAAAATCAATTAAAAACCATTTAATTTGAAAGTGATTTACTCAGTCAAAGTTAACCTACATCACAAGCATGCTAATAAAGAATTTGAGGAAACATCTAGGAGAAAATATAGGAAGATATTTTTGGGATGGGTCATTGAAATTAAGAAAAAATAATTTAAGAAAAAATAAAATGTAGCAACCCAACATTAGATAATAGTGTAATATGGTATATGGTAATGATGAAAATGTTAATAAATATATAAAAATTAAAAAGGAAAAAGTGCATTATAACTTAATTTAGGTGCATGAGTGATAAGTGTGTCACGCATGCAAGAAGTAGGAAATTCAATCAAATATGGAAATTAAGATATAAAAAGCGGACACAACCAAGAGGAGGGGGTTCTAATATTGTTGGATGATTATGGGATTTATTGCTTGTTGTGTTAATTTTTCCTTGTTTGGGTATCTCTTAAGAGGGAGTATAAGGAGGGTGAGAGGATGGAACTCAAATTCATAGATAAAAGGAGAAAAATAATTCAGGGTTTACCCATTATGGCATAGGGTCAGTTGTTGAGGGATCAAGAGCCTCATCCTTTGGTTGGGGGTTGGTTGGGTGGATATTCCCCCCCCAAAAAAAGTTGTTGTGGATAGTGGAGTTGGTGATTGGTTGAGGACAAGTTATGCATGCAAACAATAGTCAAGCTGGTCATCGATCAGGTAAGTGGAGATTCTTATTTGTGGCTTACAGTTCTTATTTGATGCTAGTTATCTAGTTTAATTTGCATTTGATGGATATACATTTGATAGACAAGTTTGTCTGAAACTTTGCACAAGAAATTTGTCTTTAAATATGGTTTTCAATTTGTATATTTCATATGGTAGTAACATTTGGTATCATAACATGGCTCAAATACTCAAGGTCCTTGAGGGCCACAATAACTTATCAAATATGATCTATTAAGCAATACAATATTACTCGGGGTGCTCGGGTTTTAACCCATATCTCTTGCTAGAGAGAAAGTTCCTTTGTTAGGCCACAAACCTATTTTTGTAGAAGGAAGTTGTTTACTATAACATGTTCATATGCGATAACTCTTGTTAGAGAGGAATTCCAATGTTTATTCCTCACCTTGATCTTGTGGCATAATTTCTCCCATAAATCACTCTATTTATGAGTGTTCACTTCCCATAACCAACATAGTGTGGTGAGTGTTTCCATGCTCAACTTAATCATACCTATAATAATGATTTGTGTAGAAAAATGGTTCACTAGTCTAGCTACATGTGTTGGAAGGGGTAGGCTCAAGATTCTATGGAAATGCTTCTTTTGTTGCTTGGATTCCACTAGTTAATAATTTTGGGGTTTGTTGTTATCAAGTTTTATGCCTATTATTTGCTTCTCTTCCCCCTTGATTATTTTTTCCTTCTTTCCTACCTCAAGCCCTAATTCTCCCAACGTCATTGGCAATAAGGCATGGTTTCTTGTTGTTCTCATAATCTCTTTGTGGGATTCATTTTGAATGTTCTTTGTTGCTAGTTATTTATTGTTCCTTCTACACTTGCATTATTGTGATAGCCCAACATTATTCCAATCCTTTTTGTAGCATTTCCCTCACCGTTTCATGAGATGATAGAATTTGACCAATGCTGAAATCACCTTTATACCGAAACCATTAATGCTTTTTAATGCTGTAACACCCCCCAAATTGCTTTCAATTACTATTATTATTTTTGTAAATATAAATGTATTTATGTAAATGTCCCTGGTGAGGAGCTCAAGGCCAAGGCCCCACTTGTGGACCTCGAAAGTATGGTTAATTTATTTCCTAAATGTTATTTTAGACTTGAGAGATTAAGGACAGCGACGCAACTAACCGATGGAAACTAAATCCACTAGGGGGAAAGCTTGAAGACTAGGAAACCATGTGTGTCTAATTATTGATAAATAAGGATCATAGCGGTGCCTCGGGCACTGGCACTAAAGCTAACTAACTATAATAGTTGGTGGCCAAAAGACTGATAAGTATGAATACGAGCTTAACATAAATCCTTGGGCAACTACGAGACAGACCCTTGCTCGCATGAGAAATTAAATCAAGCTATGAACTAAATAACATGGGCAGGTTATTTGTTCTTTACAAACCTTATACCTTATTAACCTATCATCAATTAATTACTATGAATACTACCAGCAGTGTATTACCATGGATCGACGAATGCTACCCCTCATATATATATATGTACTAAAGGTATTCCTAAGTATATTTTTATTGTGGAATATATTTCTTTAGCACCAAAGTGAAGACAATATTCAAGTGAAGTTGTGCCTCAAAGTTATGTCAGATTATCAAGAAGCTAAGTTTAAGGGAATAACATTAGTGTTATATAAGCAAGGTTGGGAATAATTCCTGTATGGATAGCTTATGTACAAAATTTAGGTAGAAACTTATAAGGCCGTATATCTTAAAAAAAAAGGAGAGATAAACATCCAATGGCATGGATATATCTAATTATGATGGAAAATTCCATTACCTTATTAAAAGGACAAAGCCTTTGTAAAAGCTTACATCCATTACCTTATTAAAAGGACAAAAACCTTTGGAAAAACTTAATTACTTTAGAAGGGGAAACATTGTGTTCCATCACTTAGTATTGAATAATTACTAAAGTTTAGAAAGGCATAACCTGGATACTTCTTGTTAATCTTAAATGCCAAAGGTTCGCATTTCTTGGATGGGTCTGAAGACATGCAATCTAAGCCTTGTTTTAAGCTGCCACTTGGCACTCAGAAATCCACCATAGATTATTGAGGTGGACTCTCCAAAGCATTTTGGGAAAAGGTTGCAGGGTTTTAAAGAGAGTCGTCGCTAGTGAAACGGGGGGGAAAAGAAACGCGCAGGCTTGGTGCGGGTAGCATTCAAGGAACCAAATCGCTTAGTCTTTTTCGTTGAATAAGGCTCTGATTGAAAGGGTTGCGGGAACGATCTTCCTTTGTCAGGTATTATCGATTTCAATGATATATGTATGGATACTATTGAAGCTCATTCATGTAGTACTATGTTGTTTTATGTTATTACCAGAGATGTATTTCATATTGCGATGGGTATTTGATCTCAGCTTAGATCTCCATTCCCTTAATCTTGGTAATCCGATCACTACCTAGATTACTTCATCTTTGAAATCACGCATTGTACACCATTATCTTGACAGAGTTGGCCCCTACATTGAGTTTCCCCGCTACTATCTTCTCAACCTGAGCATTGCTGCTTTAGATCTCAGCTTCAACGTTGATACTTACATTTTCTTTTTATATACTCTGCCTGGCCTTGTTTCCACCTTGATGTGATGCATTCTACACACATCTGAGATAGGCTGACCTTGATACTTGATCACCGAAGACAGAGTTGATCTGTAGATTGCGTTCCTACTATTCGCCTTTCCGATCTTAGCATTGTTGCTATAGATTGTAGCGTCGGTACTGGATCTTGTATGTCCATTACTCAAAAAGACGGGGATAGAAATCATGCTCAGTTTAATTAATTAATCCTTGGAAAGTTTAATAGTGAGATCCTTGGATTCAAATAAGATCCTTGTATAATTCTTTTGACTCTGAAATGGAACGCTTGATCTAAATCGATCTCTCTGTGCAGCATTAAAATGATTGGAAAGAATTCTGGTTAGAATGCGATCTTCTCATGTGAAGGTTTTGTGAAATATCTGTGAGGTCGTGTTGGTCATTAAATACTCTACCTTTGCTTCTTAAACCTTGGATTGTGCCCGGCTTGTAGGATCTCTCCATGAGGACAGAGTTAACGTCATAGTTGTAGTTTACCTCTATCAGCATTTGCTAAAGTATGAATTAATTAGTTTAATTCTAAGTTTAATTCCGGATCTAAAGTGTTGATGTTTTATATATGTATATTAGTACATAGATAAAAACTCGGCAACTAGGTTGTTGTTTGGTTGAAACCCTTGAAAGAACTAAGATAAGTTATTTCTTATCAAAGTTAGAACCTTACTTTGTTTTGAGGTCAATGTTGGAAATGCTCTCTAGGAAAGAGGAAAGAGGTTTGGGAAGATTGAAGATAAATATTGCAACAACTACGTTGCAGGATGTAATCTTTATTTTGAATAAATAAAGTATAAAGATGTGACTCTTCTTTGTGGACATAGCCTGAATAGTGGGTGAACCACTTATATCTCGTTTCCTCATGTGTGTATTGATGATGACTTGTTGCTTTTGTTAGTGAATGAATGTATAACTTCACATGTGATTTGTGGTAAAAGTCAGTTCATCGTAGTTCATATTGTTCATATGATGGTCACAAAGGCTTATTGTTGATTGGTTAAGACACATTGAAGTTTATTACTAATGAATGAAAATTGCATGAAGATTGTTCAAAGAAAAATGGAAATAATCGAATATGAGCTAATATCTTGATTTATAGGGTTATAGTTACAATGTTTTCTGTTACTTATAATTGGAACTAAATAAGTATGCATGTTAAATTTTTTCTCGTTTACTAATCATCTTTATTGGATGGAAGGATGGTGAGCCTTTAACTCCTTAACTTAAATCAATTTCAATTGAGGAGTCCTTTAATGTTATGAAATTTTGAAATATCAAAACATACTAAATCAGTTATTTGGGGGTATGACACATCGGTGAACCACTAGTATGGTCCCTCGCTTATGTATGAATTTTATGTGTTTCATTCTTCTTATAATTGTGATCTATTTGGTTTTGGAATTATGAATGTTCTCACTAGAGTTGGGTAAGTGTCTAACGTAACCTATCATTGATGAGAAAAGAATTTGTTAGAAGGAAATAAACCCTTGAACGGATTAAAAAAGAATGTAAATGTCTAAGCATGTTGGACAAAAGAGTTTAGGTAAAATGAGTAAAGGTGGTGACTTAATAGTTGCTTTTATATATTGTGATTTAGGGTTCCATTACATGGTTTCCTTGTTTAGATGATCCGTCCCATATATTTATGTTGTAGTCATAGGATAAATAAAATCTTTATCTTTACCTCGTTTCTAATAAATGACAAAAACCTAGATGTGGGTAGCTAACACATCCTTATTGTTTAAGTCAATACATTGTTGTTTGGTTTATTAGTTAACTCTTATATTGAAGTATGTTATGATTGAAAATGAAGAATCTATGTACGTAGATCATTATGTTTAGTATAAATAATAATAGATATTTTATTACTAATGTGAGAAGTTGATTAATAACTAAAGGAGAAAAAAGTTTTTATTTTCTAAAAATAACACCCGTATTTCTGGAGATGTTACAAATGCCTTGGATCCTATGTGATGGTATAAATCTAGAGATTGATTTTCCAATTACCAAATGTATCAATTTATACAACACGGAATGACAGTTTAGCTTCATCTACCAATCCGTCAGTTTATCTTCCTATCACTATTCGACTTCATTATTACTTATTTTCATATTTATAAAACATATGGAGCTATAATCCAAGGATTAAGCTTCCAACATTCCCCCCCTTAATCAGAAGGGTTTTTTTTAACTCCAACAATGGTTCTAAATATTTCAAACTTTTCTTGTCCAAGTGCTTTGGTGAAGATATTTGGAATTTGATCATCTGTGGAACAATGATGTAAATGAATTGTCTTGGATTCTACATGATGATGAATTAGATGATAATTTGTGTTGATATGTTTGGCTCGATCATGGAATATAGGATTCTTGGCCAACTTGATTCCAGAAGTGTTTTCAATCAAAAGTGGAGTGGAGTTATCTTGTTTCTACTTCAAGTCTTCAAGTATCTTCCTGAGCGACATAGTCTCTTTGGTTGCTTTTGTAGTAGCTACATAGTCTGCCTCTGATTTCGAATCTGCTGGAACTGATTTTTTGTGTGATCTCCATGAGACAGTTGTTGATCCAAGACTCATCAGGTATCTAGAAGTGGACACTCCTATTTCTTTGTTACCATCAAAGTTTGAATCAGAGTAACCAATAAGTTTGAATTCATCCACCTTAGAATATATGATTCCAAAGTCTCGAGTCCCTTCCAAGTATCTTAGAACTCTCTTTGTTGCGGACCAATGTCCTTCACAAGGTTTATGCATAAACCGTGAAATAATGCTAAATTCATGAGAAATATCTGGTATGGTTGTAGTAAGGTAGATAAGGCTTCCTACAAGCTGTCGGTACTTGGTTTCATCCTTGAATTATTTTCCTTCAGTTGATGTGAGCTTTAAATTTTGTTCCATTGGATTTGAGAGTTGGTTGCAATCTGTGATCTCTTTGTTGTAGACCAATGTCCTTCACAACGTTTATTCATAAACTATGAAAGAATGCTAACAACATAAGAAATATTTGGTCTTGTGGTAGTAAGGTAGATAAGGATTCCTACAAGATGTTAGTACTTGGATGCATCCTCGAATTTTTTTCCTTCACTTGATGTGTGCTTTAGATTTTGTTCCATTAGAGTTGAGAGCAGGTTGCAATCTGTCATGTCAAATATGTTCGACAATTCTCCAATATATTTTTTCTAAGAAATGAATATGTACTTAGGATGTTGAGTCACTTCAATTCCTAAGCAATAGTGAATATGTCCGAGATCAGTCATTTCAAAGCCTTTCTTTAAGTCTTTCTTTATGGATGCTATATAACTTTCATTGTTCCCTACAAGAAACACAACAGATCTTCCAAATTTATTTACAAATAATGTTGTGCCATCAAGATTGTAATGTTTTAAATTCAACTTAAGAAGATGCTCGGTTATCTTTTCATACCATGATCAAGGTGCTTGTTTTAGGCCATACAAGGACATGAAAAATTTTCATACCATGTGTTCTTGTCCCTTCACAACAAAACCTTATGGTTGAGACATGAAGACATCGTCTTTCAAGTCTTCATTCAAGAATATAGTCTTTACATCCATCTAATGAACTTTACAACCATTTTTTGTAGCTAAGGAAAGCATAGTATGGATGGTGCCCCATTTTTTTGTGGGAGAGAACATTTCTTCATAGTCAATTCCTTCTTCCTATGCATATCCTTTTTCCATGAGCCTTGCTTTGTGTTTGTCAAGTGACACATCTGATTTGTATTTGTTCTTATATACCCACTTGCTTCCAATTGGTTTGGTTTCGACTAGAGGATCAAGAAAATTCCAGGTTCCATTCTTTATGAGTGCATCATACTCATTCTGCAGATCTTCTTTCCTCTCATCACGAGTAGTATCCTCTTCAAAGGAATTTGGTTCAAAGTTAGTAGAAAAATTCAATTAACAATCAAATGAGACATCCATGTCATCACCTGATTTCTTTCCATCTCCTCCATCTTCTTGTCTATTTGATCTTCTTGTTCCCATCTTTCCTACTTCATCTGCATGGAAACTTTCAAGTGTCTTTGTGGCCCATTTCAGAATTTTCCTTGATGGTCCAGGTTGATCAGCTGGTGGTGCATCATTCTCTTCAAGGTTGAGTCTTCCAATCCTCTCTATCACATCATCTAGTTGAGTCTCTTGGTCAATTGAAGTGGCACGAACTTCTTCTTCTTCTTCATTCTCTTCCACAGGGGTTGTTGGTGTTGCATCAAATGGAAATTCCATGGATTTATCCAAGATAGGGATCCCCCCTTCAATATTTCAAATTTCATTATCACATTCCTTATATGTCTTTATATGAGAAAACCTCTCAAGAAAATCAAGTTGTCTTTCAATAGACTGGTCATTTTTATTAGTTTCAAGAAAAATCACATCTCTGGAAATAACAAGCTTCTTGTTTACCTCATCATAAAGATGATATGCCCTGGAATTTTCTGAGTACCCCAAGAAAATACATTTTTTGCTTCTAGCACCAAGCTTGTTTATTTTCTGCTTTGGTATTAAGGCATAGCAGATGGAACCAAAAACCACAAGATGACTAACCGAAGGAAGGTGGCCAAACCATATTTCATGTTGAGTCTTATCTGCAAGAACATGAGAAGGAATTGTATTTCTCAAATATGGTTCACATAGGACTGCATCACCCCAAAACATTGAATTCACATTCGTGACAAACATAATTGAGCATGATGTATTCATTAAGGTTCTATTCATCCTTTCTACTATACCATTTTTTTGGGGATTGTATGGAACTAAATTTTGATATGTGATTCCATGTTTGCCAAGATACTCTTCAAATGTCGTAGATGTATATTATTTACCATTATCATATCTGAATGTACAAATATGTCCATGTGCTTAATTTTCTATCAATGCATGAAACTTCCTGAAAGTTTGAAATGGTTCATATTTTGTCTTCAATAAGTATACCCAACACATTATACTATAGTTATCAACAAATGTCCTTATGTACCTATTACAATTTTGTATAAGGAATTGGCATGTGGTCACATAAGTCTGAATGAACTAGATCTAACTTTCTACATGCTCTGAATTTAGACTCTCAAAATGGCTGCTCACTATGTTTTCCTAGTATGTATGCATCGTATTTGTTCTTTTTCTTAGGAATGGTGGGCATAAAAAATACACCATTCTTTTTTAACAATCTAAGACTTTTATAATTCAGATGACCAAATCTAGCATGCCATAGTAAAATGGATAACATATTTCCTTCTACATGCTAAGAGATATAGGAAAAATTTTGAACTCTTGCAAAAGAGCCTCTCAACTTTAACAACTGTCCATCTTTATAACCAGTCATGATGACCTTGTTGTTAGAGGATTTTCTGATCTCCATAATCGCATCAAACATGTGGATGGAATGGCCTTGTTGTTGAACCTGCACCAAGGAAAACAATCTTCTCTGCAACTCTAGAAGATAGAGAACATTCTTTAATATGAAATTAGGGAATCCAGACAACTTTATCCTGATTTAGCCAACTCTTAGTGGTTTGAGGCTAGATTTATCTGCAAAATACACTATGCCATTCGCAATGTCATTCAGCTCTTCAAAGCAATATTTTCTAAAATCCATATGAGATGTTGCACCAGTATAAAGCAACCAACAATATTTGTAAGGTGAAAGAGAAGTCATTTGATTGATTCCAAGATTACGATCTGCAACAATACAATGAGAAAAATCAGGGATTTGACTACCCTCTTGGTTTTTATTCTTATCTTCTTATTCTTATTATGTCTTCCTTTGATGGATTCGCAAGATGCCCAACACTGATCTGCTTCCTATCCATTCTTTCTGCAGTGTGTGCACTTCGAACATGATCTTGTACTAGAGTTGTTTCTTCCTCCTCTTCCTCTGAAATTTCTTTTTCCTCTGCCTATTTTGTTTCTATCTCCCTTGGAGGGATCTTTAGGCTTGTTCTTTCTTTATGAAAAAAGAAAATAGATTCTACAGTACTCTCGCGTGTCTTCTTTTCAAAATCTCTCTCCGTGTTCAATATTTTCTACCAGGATGTCAAAGGTGAGGTCTTTGAACTTGTCGCTTGCTTGCAAGGTATCAAGGTAGTTTGAGTGAGTAGGATAAAGAGACTTTACAAATGTTGCAAGTGGAAGGTCTAGTTTCATACCAGAGACTTGAATATTTTGCATGATTTCTCTTATATCATATGCAACCAGTATGGGTTCATTATCTTTTACTTCAAGATTGGATATCTTTAACATTAAATGAATGACTTCCATTTCAGAGTGTGAATCATATAGATCTTTTAGAGTTTTTAAAGATTCATAACATGTCTTTGCGGTGAGAATATGTTGGCTCACCTCTTCACTAACAGTGGCAGAAATCATGGCTAATGCTTTCTTGTGTTTGGACGACCAAATAACAATCTCTTTATCTGATGTTGGAGGCCTTGGAGCTAAAGTGATGAAAGTGCCTTCGTTGCTAAGAGTGGTATTTCCATCGCAAATGTCGTCCCACAAGTCGTTGTAGACATATGCATCCTTGATATTCATCCACCATTATGTAAATTATGTAGATTTGCCAGTGAGTGTAGCACCAAAAACATATGCTATTGAATTCATATTGAACCTGCAACTTATACAACTCTTGAAAAACATAGGATGCGAGCTTAAAAAACCTCCTCCTAGCTTTACAAATTACAAACTTTAATTTTGCAGCTTTCAAAATAATTTTTCATCTATATATAAATTTTCTTCCACTCAATAGTCCTCTCTCTTAGAGGACAATTACAATTATAATCTTACAATGGATCCTTCCACAAAAATGAATCTACCACTCATCACAAAAATATTTTGACACTATATTGATTTTCCAATTACCAAATGTATCAATTTATACAACTCATAATGATGGTTGAGCTCGATCTACCAAACAGTCAATTAATGTTTCTATGAGTATTCAACTTCCTTATTACTTATTTTCATATTTACAAAATATGCGGAGCTATAATCTGAGCATTAAGCAACACTATAAACTATAATTTTTAGAGCCTATAAATTGACATCATAAATAATGTTGCTATAAATATCAATGGCATCATAGTTCATTTTGTTGCATAGATTTAACTCTAATTAGAATCCCATACAGATAAATACAACCAACAACATCTGCTCGCTCGAAAACTCCACTATAACCGTCCAACGCAGGAAATACCATTCATAGTATGAGGGGGATTCAAAACACTCATGTGACTATAAACAGATTATTATACTAACTTTTTCTACTTTCACGCCCATCACTCTTCCCTATATTTGAATAAGCTAAACTCAAGCTCTATGCGTTGAGGCTAGTTCTGTTACTGATTGTAATTAAGCACACTTACAATAGATGACATATAGTGTATTAGTTTGTCCCTCTTTCGAAAGTATATATTAAAATTTAGTAAATTTCACTCTCAGATATTTAGTAATTTTCTGATTTTACTCTAAGATAGTTTGTCCCAAAGCTTTACGAAACTAATCTAAAAGTTTCAGAGCATGCCTTTGAACAAGTAAAACAAACATTAGTGCATTTTTAACCCATATTGAGAAAACTACTCTAAAAGTTTGAAATAAGCCGTTGAACAAGTAAAATAAACATTAGGGCATTTTTATTACAGTTCAACGTCGGTAACTAAAATAGGTTTTAAACATACCGATGTTTAATGAAGAACAATATAGAGTAGAATCTCCCTTCGAAAAAATAAAACAAATTAAGAACATTTTTTCCTCCTCAACAAGAATGGTGCATAGATAGGTGGGTTTATAAATATAATGTAATGGATTTCAATAATTTTACGGGACTATGATCATCTGGGAATAACATGTGGATATGCTTGTGGATCCATTGAAGTTATACTAAAAGAATTTCTACCAATTCCCCCTTAGTGATGGGGATTGGTTGCATGAGATATGAAATGCGACTATTTGAATCAATAGGGTGGGTTGAAGCCATTGGTGAACCATTGACATTATTTAAAGATTTAGAAGTGTTGGTGAGTCAAGATGAACCAGGGCCGATAGTATGGGTTGTCCCTAGTAAGAAGTCCCAATTAGACTCCAAACCATTTGGAATAGGGAACCCATTCAAATTCTGGACCAATAGCCATTACTTATTTGGATTTCACTGGTTGCATCCCGATCCATTGTTTATAGTTTTAATTACTAAGGAATGAGATGTGGCATGAGATATTCTAAATGTAGTTTGTAACAAAACAATCATATCCTAGCTAGGAACAAAATTAAGAGGGTGAGCAATGAAATAATAATTGAAAATCCATATCGCAAGTTTAGATAGTCATTTTTACAAGAAGATAAAAAATAATAGAACGAAATATAATGTCATGTCCCCTCCCATTGATCCAGTGCAAGGAAGGGAACATGACTACACATTTTAGGATTTTGACTAAACTCAGGCCCATTCATCAAATTCATATAAATAGAAACACATGTGTGCAAATTCATACTCAAATAGACAGAGTGGAATGAAACATTATCCACACACATTTGCATCATGCATTCAGCATATAATCATAATAGTCTTCAAATAATTAAAACATTGTAGAAGTAAAACACATAGATAATACTTATCTTGAAAATGAGTTGTCTTGAGCAACTAGCTACACAACTTCAACAATCCACCCAGCCATAGTCTAGTTGTGTTAATCAATCTCTCAACACAACTGCCACCCCCGAGCTGGGCATGGTTTCTACAAGGAAAATGCAATCTACAAACTTATGTACAACAAAGTGAACACCACATTTCAAGCAAGCCAGCCCATAGCTCGTTTTATCAAGCCAAATGTGAAGCCTCTTCTTTTCTGGATGCTTGCACTCAAGCTCAAGCCAAATGCAACCAATACCCATATCAACCACAACATTCTCTCCCACACACAACAATCTCAAATATTGGGCATGGATACACATTTTTAACAATGGTATTTACAATACATGGTCCCCATTGGTTCTTCCAGTTCATGGCACATCCAAAATGAATTATGGGGAGGGAAAATCGACCACAGGGAAGAAAATCGAGTTTCCAGCAGGTATGTGGGCATTTGGGGGGGGGGCAATGACCTCTCATAACTGCCAAATCGAATTCATATTCCCTCCAGATGTTCTGTAACCCAAAAAAGACCTCCCATGTAGAGAAAAATGGAGTAAAACGCAGAACTTCGTGAGGAAAAACACCCAAGTAGCTTCAAACTCGTGAGAGAGTAAACTCATGGTCGAAGAATGGCTTGGAGAGAAATTTCATGGCTCTTTCCTTTCCAAGGAAGCAAAACATGTTTTTCCCAAAAAGGTGGATTGGCCATACCTGAATTTCAAAAGCCATACCTCACCATTTCCCAAAGCATTAACTACCTCAACCAACTCTTAGGGGAAGTAAATGATTGTGTACAAAAGTCAATATGGGTAGTTGAGGGTTTATGGGTTCTCTCATTTGAACTTGTCTTGAATTTATTGGTTCAAGGGTTTGAATATTTACCTCCCAATTCCTTGTAAAAATCATGCCCCCATACTCTTGTTCATGCATTGCATTGCATAGCCAGTTGTGGGTGTTTTATTAAAATGCATATTTACACGATATTCAGAATTTCTATTGTGTCTAGATAACACACAAACCATCTGCATCAATTTTAACACTAAATCGATGGTGGGGCCTTGGACTTGAGCTCCTCGCCAATATTTTATAACAATTTTACATCATTTACATTTTAATTTGATGGAGTCAAAATCAAGATATTACATATAAATATGACAATAGTCATGGTATTCATATCATTCCAATTTCACTACCCATAGAGAGTATATTCTAAATCAAAATAGCATATGAAGTAAGGAAAAGAAATTGGTTGGAATAGTCCATTTAGAGATCTAAAACATGTTACTCCATATCTATGTATGACAAAGCATGAAATAGTTCAAAAACATCCATCGATAAGACAGAGTATTCCATGCAAAATAGCTAGTCCATCGCTTCTCCTCATTCAGAGTTGAACAATAGTACATGAAAAGTTCGAGATCTGAAAGACCATAGCTCATGGAGTCATTTAGAATTTATAAACCCAAAGGGAATGATCTTTGGTCTTCCATATCATATAGTGACTTTTGGTATTCCCATAATTAATATAAATTACAAGAAATATATTTCATGCATGCATTTGGTTGTCCTTTGACTTCGTAAAATAGAAAATTAATGACCCTTAGGTCATTAATTTATTACATGTAATTGTAATCAATATATTACATGTAATGTTCATATTTAATAAATAAGGGTCAAGTGACCTCTTATTTTATATGTGCATGTGAATTGCTGACCCACATAACAGTATAATTCTAATCCATGCTTCTTTCATAAGAATTTGCGATGGTGCACTGGTTGGATTAAAGACAAAGCGTAAAAAGGAAAGGCATATTATTAGCTTCCATTGATGATTTCCAGCTATCTTCTTTAGTGCAAGTGACTTGAGATGTGAAAATTATTGGAGGGTTATTGGACAATAACATAATAGCTTTTCTTTACAAAGGGGCTTGGTTTCTAAGAAACACGGACTAAAGGCTATGCTTGACATGAAATCATCAGTGGAATTTGTGATACTACCATGACTCATATTTGAATTTTATGAGTTGCGTTGTATTTGTAATGATGATATTATCAAATATGGCCACGTTCGCTGAGTTTTTTTTATTTTCACTAACCCCAAAGATTATGCGCAAAAACGTTTTTTATTGGATGTCAAAGTTCCATTCTTGCAATTGCTTCGCTCAAATTTTATTATGTCAACTTCCTTGCTAATCGTCTTATCTTATATTTCTAAGAACTATCGAAAATTGACACCATCCATTAGTGATTGAGATATATTTATCACTAAAGTTGGCCAATTAATCACCTGCTGCATCTCATGCTTCACAAATAACCGAAGGTCGAGTCACTTTTGAAACCAACTCTAAGTCAACCAGTGAACTTTAAATGTCATATAGAGATGATAAAAAGTTGGCCAATTAATCACCTGCTGCATCTCATGCTTCACAAATAACCGAAGGTCGAGTCACTTTTGAAACCAACTCTAAGTCAACCAGTGAACTTTAAATGTCATATAGAGATGATAAATATTGAGAGAGGGCCTTAATATGACATAAAACCACCTATGTCATGAGATCCGGGGAAAAGGATTATGGTGTATGAGACCAATCAGACCGCCTAAATGTAACATAATTTCGATGCAGTTTTCAAACTTAGAATTGCAAGGAAAAAATCAGAAGTGGAAGACGTTGATTGGGAAACATGTAGAAGAGAATTAGGAGAAATATAAAGGACTTTGAAAGTTGCACTATGAACACATCGAGAGCTATCAAATTCCTAAGGTTAGTCAAAGCAAGTTGATAGTGAAGGGGAAGACCACCAAATTAAATCGTCCAAAAGACTCCTTTGAGGACAACAATAACATCGATGAATATTGTTGTGAAGGTATAAATAGACACTCAAGCATTCATACTCCATTCATATTATTCATGATTTACATATCGATATAGATGACATCATAAACCCAAAGCTTAGTATGGGGGGATTCTTTTCTTTTCCAAGGTTAATAAAAGTAGGGGAAGTAGTTGTGGCCAAAACATGATGGTAATGAATTTATATTTGAAATTTTCTATTTATCTGGATCTATAAATATTTCACTCGTATTTATCTCCATCACATTTACATGTTTACAACTTAATTGTTGGGTGTAATCAATTTCCATTCAAATTTTAAATGAGAAAATAATTAATCTTAAGTTTTTATTACAGTTAAACCACCATATATCCATCTTAATCCCGAATCTATCAAGCACCGAGAGGGATCCAATTTCTTGAAGTGTACATCTTCCCTCAATGCAAATAGGTCATAGGACTTGATACCCTTACATTAATTACTATTGAACTTCATCAATACAACCATTAAAAAAAAAAGCATAACGGCCATATGCAGTGCATGTGTTGATTTTATGCTACACCTCCTATCCCTTCCTTCAATATCATTATTAGTCCTTTCCTTCGGCTCCAAGGAATCTAGTAAAGGGAGTGCAGTCATTTCAATTAATTGACACATGAATACATGGATTCATGTTCCATTTAAGCAAAACTTTTTATTCACCAATAGGATACTTTCATATCTTATTTTACCTCATATCGAAGCCACTTGCAATATTGAACATTTCTACTAATGTTAATTACCTATCCACTCTATTTAAAAGTATTTGAATATTTGTAATGTCAATTAATGCTATGCATTATCTAGCATTAGTCTTAACTATTAAATGTTAGTATCATGTCTGATTTCTTTGTATTGCACCGCCCTTCTTATGTTATCGTTGCCTCACCGCCCCCACCACCCGTTCTCCTAGTTCTTAGTTCTTTATTCAAAAATAATTTCCTTCTTGCCTTGGTATAATTTCTTTGGTGTGTGTATATAACAGTTTCTCCGTGCAGCTTCAATACCAGCAATAAGACAACTGGTGAAGCTGCTGATGCACTGAGAGAATTGATGCCACTGCTATTGCTGCTCCCAAAGATGCTTCGATAACATTGATACCTATGCTGCTACGACCGCGACTTGTAACTAGGACCTTACTGCACCTTATCTTCTTGGCCTTGGGCCGGTCACTTGACCAGATTGAGAATCTCATCCACCTATCATTCTCACTCAATCTTCATATTCTCGCTCTACCATCTTCCTTATCGCTCCACTGCCCCTGGCTATTATTGAATCAATCATTTATGTGATAATGTAATTTGTCACTGGAGGATTTGGAATGGGCTATACCTCTGTATCTAACGAAGACACTTCACAATGCCTAAATTGGCCATGTCACCGAATAAGATAGAAATGCAGTGTGTTACTATCGCATGTACTCTTTAAGCCACCTATTCCAAAATGAGGAATGGAATAACACTATTCATGTTTTCGGGAAAAATATAAATTGTCTAGAAGAATTTATGCATTGCAATACACATCAACATTATTGTTCTTGGTATCTTTCTATTTTCATTGATTTCGAAGCATTTTTCTTTCATAAGGTCTTAATAACTAGCCAGACTGGCCACCAATATTTCCAAACAGAGCTCTTGATCGAAAGTGAAACAAGATCAGCTTCTCATTCCTATGTTGGAGAATGACTATTTTCTTAATGTGGATGTCGAGTGTGCCTTTAATTCTATTAATGTCGGTATTAGCTTCAGTGCATTACATATTTGAGATCAATTCTAGTTTTAACGTATGGTTGTAGTTTGAAATTTGGCAATGTTACTTAGTAATAGCATAGCAACTTAAATTGTGGCTGGTGAACATCGATATGTTAAGTATCATGAATAAGTTATTTGATACTCGTTCTCCATGCTTAGTTGTAATCACCAGTTTTCTATCTCTCCGTTACCTGTTACCTTCTTCAGTTAAATGGGTTGTCTATCACTAGTGTTATCCATGCATGAACTATGATTTATCCATGCATCAACTCTCAGTTATTTTTATATTTCTTTCTTTTCAACTTTTGATTTCGAATTTTGAACTAAGACAATAAAATCAATCTGACACTAGATAGTGCAATTGTCTCATATTCCTTCAATCTAGGAAAAGCATAGATGATAGTCCACCCCAAATTCTAAGATATAAATCCTTATCTATGTAATAAATCTAGTTTTATTTTGCGGAATTTAAGTGTGCTTCTTAGATCTACTATGGTTTAATCAATAGTATTATTATGCTCTATGTTGTAGTGGGAAGGCCTCAAACATTCCATTAAAATATTCCATCAAACGTGTCTCAATATTTAACCAACTCTCAAGTTGTTTAATGCACTATTCTATGCCCTTATTCAATCTAAAACCCCTAAATTGGCTCATGATTTCTATAAAGATCTAGACAATTTTGGTATATCAGCAAACCTGACATCTTATGCTGTTATTCTTTAAATGAATGAGCATGAGTCTATGTTTTCATTTTTGGATGAAATGAGAAAACATGGCCCTGAACCCGATACTTCTATCTATAATACTATTTTATTGGCCTTGTACAAGCAAGGGAAAGACAATGAGGTTGGTGATCTTTTGATCAAAATGTTAAAAACTTTTCATCGATATGTTAGAACATACAACATTAATATGCACAACCTATATAAATGTCGTAAATCTAGCGATTCCCTAAAGCTTTTGGATGAAATGGATTATAAAGGATTAAATGCAAATGTTAGTATCTTCAATATGCACATTGTTTGTTTTGTAGGGACAATAATATGATAGAAGCAAAAATAATTTTCTCTGATATCTCTGATAAGGGTTGTTTTCCAGATGTACTGACCTACTCCACCCTCATTTATTTTCTATCAAAATAAGGGCATTTTGACAGTTCTTCAGCGATGACAATTCTTTCAGCAAGAACAGGATTTCACACCATTCATGTGAAATAGATAATATTTTTCATTATTATTAAAGATAACCTTCCGTTATCCGAATTTTCGCCGAAATCTTATTGCTGCATTACTTGTGAGTAACATTATTTGGAAAATACATCAAGTATTATAAATCAAGGAGCATGTTATCGCTATGATAGAATGCATACCTTCAATCCTCTTTTATTTTCATAAAAAATATTGATCCTACCAGGTCTTAAATTGATATCACCAGCAACATGCCCTAAGTTGCCCTCAGGCGTCACCAATAATATCCCAATGGTTCGGTATTGTTTACATGTCATTTTAGGGATTGGTGCTTCAATAGGTTGCTTGATAATCTATATGTTTATTTAAAATGATTTTGTATTTTGAATGGGAATTGCTTTTTCCTTACACTTTGTTGGTAGTGTATTATTGATGATTTAATATTATAATACGTTTACATGTAATTCTATATCGAGTTGTCTTGTATACACTTTAGGATAAATTCAGTACGTCAAGCATGGCCTCACTTTTGAATTTCTTAATACAGTTATCACGAAGTCATTTGTTATAGCATGTAGAGGACGGTGCCTAGTAGTGCAACATATATATATATTTTTAAATACTTGAGAAATGAAAAATTTATGGATGAAACACTAGCATTGTGCATTTTGAGATAAGGATTAATGACAAAAGAAAAAGACAAGATAAAAATAATAATTAAAAAAAAAAAAAACATATTTCGAATCTACAAAAAATACATAGAGAGGTTAGCCGGTATGTACTTAAACATTGATAAAGAGAGGATGATCTTGAAAAATAATAATTTGTAGAAACTCAAGATTAACCCACATCATGAATGACCCTCCTAATAAATAGAATAGGAATATGTTCTATAAATCTCTCAATGATACAAATACATGACAACCACTACTATTTATAGCAATTCAAGAGACCTGGTAATGGACAACAATAGTTGAGTGGATGAGAACACCTATGTAAGATTACAAATCACACATGATGGCTATCTTGGAAAACATAGAACACCAACACGTCCCCATAAGCGAAACGTAGGGAGTATAAAACCAAACAAAAATGGATCACGAAAACGAGGCATGCTAAGGTGTACCCATTTACAAACTCTCATGAATGGAGAAAATGAGAAAAAAACATAGGATACAAACTCCTCTCAAAAAGAGGGTTAATCACCAATGGGTTAATCATCCATGGATTGTTATTTGTGATAGTTTTATGGTACCTCTCATTCTGCACCTTTGCATAGTGTATTGCATGTCCCTCATGCAAGTCATCTTACAGTGTCATCGGGATTCTGTATACATTGATTGTGCTACTTTTTTTCTTTGTCTCTTTGATCTTGCCACTTTAGAGTGTTTCTTGCTTAGGTTGTCTGGCATATTTTCCACCTTTAGATTGTACCTCCATACTTTTTTCATCATTTGTGACATCCATTGCCATTATATTTTCCATCTAGTTTTGAATTGTGGGGGCTAGTAGTTAATGCTTTCTGAAATGATTTTTTATTAACCATGATGATCCAAACCAATCATCTTTGGAGTTATCCTTGTACACATCATGGATTCCTATATTCACTCAGTTGTTTCATCAGCTAGTGACCCATGCAGTCTAGTAAGATGTATTGTTGTCCATAGGTTCACTCGATATATGATGTTTTCTCAATTGTAAATGAGTACTAGAGGTTCTACTCCAAGACTCAATTTTACAGGATTGGTTTGTTTTGGAGGTGTGCATTAATCTCTCATTGATCAATGAACATATGTTGATTAAAAACCAGGTCCTGAGAAAGAATGCCATGTTAGGTACCCATTTTACAATATAAGAATCAACACATATTCATTGATCTCATGAAAAAAGAAACTATCTTATAGAGAAATCAAGGTGTTTTGCAACCATGTATTGGAACAAGAGGATAACAATCCTTGCAATGCCTCAAATAGTATGAAAAAAATGGAGAGTTAAGTATAAAATTTATGACAAAAACATGGTCAATAACCTCTTTACAATAAAGTGGTACAAACAACTATGCCAAATGCCTCCAACAAGCAAAATATGATGATCATGGAAGATATCATGGGTCTAACCATTCAAATATAAAACACCTTCCAACCTTACTACAAGAAACATGTATTAGAATGGCATCCTAGTAGATACTTAGGATATGCAAGGCAAGTTGAAGAACACAAAAATAAAATGAAGAGGGGGAAGGAAAATAGAGTGACATGCTAGAAACGAAAAAGGTGGATACAATGAAATATGAAGAAGAAAGGAGAAAAGAGGTAGAAAAAGAGAAAAGAAGAAAACAAGTAAAGTTGAAATTGAAAAGCTAAACCAACAATTGTAGGATGAGCGAAAGAAGAAGGAAGCTCAACATACTATTATCTCACCCAACAAAGATGTAGGTACTAGTAAACAACTTTATGTGTTGACTTCTCCCATAAATCTTGTAACTCTTATTTCTACACTACAAGGTGATTCCTCCTTAGTAATAGTCAGTGTTGATGAGGCTCTAGTCTCCTTAGGATTCTATTTTTTCACTAAGTCACGTAAAATTGTTGTCAAAAAAGGAAGGAATAGGTAGAAGATTGAAGAAACACCTAGTAAATAAGGACAAGATAAGGTAATTGTATGGAATATTGTAAATATGAATCTTCAGAAGACTACATTTGACACAACCTTTTCTTTAAGTGATTTTGCAGGAGCTAATTCCATAACAGTCAGTTAATTGAATGGTGTAGTAGATAATTACAAGACTTAGATTACTCATTTAAAAGCTCATGTTTGAGCAACAAAAAGAACAAATAGAAGCCATTCATTTGCAACAAATATATGACAACAATAAAGAACATGAATTTCAAATTCTTTGTTTTGAGGGAAATCCAGTGGGAAATTGAGAGGATAAAACTATAATGCCAAGAAAATATTGCCTCTCATGATCAATAAAGACATCATGTTGAAGATATTCAAGAGAGAATATTTTCTCTAAATAGTTAATTAGAAGAGAGAGAAATTTGATTAGATTTAATGAAGGATAAAGCATGATAAATCATTAGGAGCCAATAAACTTCTAAACTTCTAAGGGAGGATCAAAACAAAATTTTCACACAATGGGAAGAAGTCCAACAATGTTATGATCATTTAAACAAGCAGACTCACCAATTTGATGAGCAGGTTTATGAGGAGAACGTAGTGCAAAACATTTTGAGGAATTAATTGAATTGTGGAAGTACTATCCATAGGCTCTTGAGATAGAAAAAGGTAAGACCCAAATCTTAATGATTTCATGGAAGTCTACCTTTCATGAAATTACTGAAAATGTTCAAGCAGTCAACAAAGCATGTTCTAGGTTATGGAATTCAACGGATGACATATTGAAAAAAATTTCCATGGAAGCAATGGACAAATCAAGCGGTTCTAAGTCGTCTATGGATATCTGAAGTAGAATAGATTGAAGATGAAAGGAAGGAGAGCATCGACCAACTATCCAAGGTCAGTAAAAGGTATTAAACAAATTTCTGTACATGCTAGTTAAACTTGTAACTTTATCCAATGCTTATGGCCAAAGGATACACAAGCACATGAAATGTGACATCTCTTGACAATCTACGATGGAGAAATACATATTGAAAAGATGAAATTAAATAGTGTTTCTAAAACCAATGAATCCATCATATGTGGTAAGTTTACAAGGATGGATTAATTAATTTTTTTTAAATCTATATGACAAAATTGTTATAGCTTCTTAGTTGAGGTTGTTATTGGAAATTCGTCAATATTTTTCTTTGAAACATAAAGGCACGCAAAGATAAAGGCACGTCAATATTATTATTTGATTCAATGAAAGACCGATAGGCCTGGAATTATTGAAGAATCTAATGTTTGTTTGGGATTATTCTTTTGTTTTTAGTGGTTGATAATTGATTGATTGTAACTATTATCTATATGAATTAATTTTTTGTCTGTTGTTTATGTCAATAAAATGATTAATGAATGCAATTATATGCAAAACTAAGTTAAAGATCAAATAATAATTATTTATTAATATTTCTATTGCAAAGAGGATTAACATGTTAAAAAAAGAGAGAATTTCTTCCTGTGTTTTTCAACATTATCTACTCACTTTGTATCTCACTAAACATAATCATATATCCTAATCAGGACAGGTTTTGGTTATAATAACATTTAATTTTGTTTAAATGCGATTAGCATGTGATTTATTTAAGTAGATATTAGCATAGTTTATAGGTCCTATTAGTTTAAATTAAGAAAAAATAACTGTAAAATGAAACCTTAGTAGAAATTGAGCCCTCATTTGGTCAAATATTTCCATACCAAACATGACTAAGTGTAGTTGGGAGTTTTAATTACGCATTTTCCCTAACTATTGACCTGGGTAATTTCTGCCCATCAACATAATTGGCACTAGAAAAATGTCCATATAAAATGAATGGATAAAAATGAAATATTCAACCCTGGAAAACATCCATTCTAATATCACTCCACTAATAACCCCCACACGACACACTAATCCCAAAATATCTCATCTAAAAATAATATTTAACCCACATACACCATCGATACAAATACCTTTTAAAATTTTGAGTCACCGGGGAACCTCTTAACCCAACCTTACTTATCCTACCTCACCATGGTTGTGATCCCCTAGAATCCCACAAATATTTAAGATCACTCTTACTGTAACTCCATCCTTGATCATAGTGATTAGAAATTCATTAGCCATATGTCCTCTATTTGGAATACCTACACCACCTCAGTTTGATCTAATAGTTGACACCATTGAACCAATTGTTGCAACCCTTGAACATCACCTCTTGAGCACCTATGGGGGGATAAAAAAACCCTTTGGAAACACAACCAAGATTTAAACCTTAAGGTGCCACTGGTGAAGATCCATCTTGACCTAATTATCTTCCCCACACTCCTCAATATCCTTCACAAGAAAAATATTTAGGATAAGAATGTTGGAAAAATAGGATCACAGAATAATAACAATAAACAAGATGAAAATATAAAACACGAAAACACAATACAAGAGAGACGTCAATATATGTGGTTCACCCAATCTGGGCTACATCCACAAAGATATTACTATTCATTTTTATTATACCATCCAACAAATGAAGGGATACAACCTGTAGCACATTTGTTGCAATTTCCTCTTCACTCTCTCACACAATCATAAAGATTTTTACAATACTACAATACATAGTCATATTACAATGTCTTACTTTTACAGAGATATTACCATGGGAAAATACCATAGGATACCCGATACCATGGGTTCGTAAATCACCCATTATTGACCAGTCATGACAATGTTTTACAATGCATTTGTTTTGAAATTTTTGCTATGAGGGAGATGCACTGTAGTGGGGGGAAATCACCCCCACACCCCCCATCATGGGATGGGATCTAGACATGGTTGAAACATGACCTATCAATAAGGAAGATCAGGATCCACAACTAACAATCCTCCTCATGGAGACTGATCACAGTAAGTCTCCACTACTACTGCATCTACTAGACTATGCTCCAACCTTGGAACTAGAAAATTTATCATCTTCATCTTCATATTCATTATTGAGGGCCAGCTAAAAATGAGGAGGAAATTAGTTTCTCTCTGTTTACTACCTTTTTCAACATGTTTGCAGGATTCTCGCTACTGTGTATCTTTTCCAGCTTCAACAGTTCATATTCTAAAACAGACCATATGAAATGGTACTTGAGCCGCATATGTTTAGTCTTAGAATGGAAGGATGAGTTATTTGCAAGATGAATGGCACTATGGATGTCAATGTACAATCTACTATATTCCTGCTTCTTACCCAACTCCTCCATGAAACTATGTAGCCAAAGCATCTCTTTAGTAGCCTCTATAGCTGCAGCATACTCTGCTTCCATTGTTGAAAGTGCGATAGCCTTTTGCAGTTTAAAAATCCAACATACTGTTGTTCGACCTATAGTAAAGTGATGTAGGAGCTTCGGGGCCTAGGAGAAATAGTCGAAGTTCATCAACAGGGGAAGTCAACCAGGGTGATTTTCGATGACCACTGGTGTGAAAGGAAGACTGGTTGTTGAAGCCAAGTAGTTGAGCAGAATTTGTCAATAGGAGATCGACAAGCGTTAAAGGTCGAGATTCGACAAGTCTAATGTCGACAGGTGATAGGGAACATAAGTGAAGGCATCGAAGGTCGACATATGGTCGAACAAACGACACCAACAGACTACGGAAAAGGCCAATCCTGGAGGACAGGGCATACTGGTAGCCGTAGAGACTAAGTGAATCTGATAAGCAAGGTTGAGGGTGACGAAGCGCAGTATGGTTGAAGACTGTGATGGGACCGACTATTGCAGCAAAGTTAGAGATGTAGGATTCAAGGAAAAATCCATTGGAAGTTTTTGAGGAAGTTATGAGAAGTTATGAAGGTGGTTGGGATCACACCTGATGTCACCATAGGTGGAGGTTGTACATCACGGCCAGAGGGCGCTGAAAAGTGCAGGTTTGCAAGATCACGGAGAATTAGGCGAATAGAGGAAGGGCATCTCGGGAAACGGAGTGTACCTTTGGAAGAGCAGAAGCAGTAGAGTAGGTTAGAAGAGTAGTGCGAAGGCATAGAGGAAGGGTTCGTTCATCCATTTCTCATCGATTTATTTCATTTAGCAGAGATTGTGAGAGGGAAAAGGATCACACATAGTTGAGAAACACACTGAGAGACATAATTGTACTTCTGTATTTTGTAATAGGCTAAGGACGATTAGTTTATTTTCTTTGTATTTTTACAATGTAATTGATTCAAGTAACAGAAGCCAACTTCTAGCATTCATTTCACATCCAGTCTATGTGAGCACCTTGTGTGTTGTTTTTTGTTATTGCTAAGTAAGAGGGTCCGACCCGCCCCCCCCTTGCGCCAGTTGGTATCAAAACCTGGAGTTGAATCGGTTGAGTAGTTGAATCCAGAGAGTCAAAAGATCTTGCAAGTGCATGAACAACTCCATATGCGGTTGGGTAGAGTTTTGTGCGAGTTGTGGAAGTCTGGTTGCGATTGGAAGAAGTGAAGATTTCAGTTGTGGTTGAAAATGGATCAAAGAGGCGTTAATTACCGAGGACAAAGAGCCCATGGCACAACAGTCATAGCTGATTTTGAAATGTTCGACGAGTGCATGCGAAAAATGAGAAGTTTGACCAGTGAGGTCGCAGTGATCAAAGAAATTCAAATGCATGGATGCATTCTCGATGCACTAGACCACAACGATGAGGAAGTAGAAGAAGTGGAAGCACGGGAAGAAGCAGTCGAAGAACCAGAAGATAAACTCATCAAGATTCTGATGGAAATGAGAGGGAGGAAAAATATGGATGTACGTACCTACTCAGGAAGTTTGGATCCAGAATACTTGCTGGAATGGTTCGGAGAGATGGAGAAATAATTTGACATAGAGCAGATAGAGGATCCTAAATAGGTTAAAACTACATGTCTGAGGTTGAAGGGTCATGCCTCATTGTGGTGGGACAATGTACAAGCTGACAGAATCAATAAAAGCAAGGAAAATATCAAGTCTTGGGACAGGATGGTTTCTAAGCTGAAGGGGAAGTTCTTCCCTAACAACTATTGGATTTCCTTGTTCTAGAAGTTGCAAAAATTTCGATAGAAAGAGATAACCATGAAGGAGTACACACAAGAGTTCTATAGAATGTTGATAAGATCAGGTCAAACCTATGAAAGGGAAGAAGCTATCGTGAAATATGCGAATGGCTTGAAGTATGCCATACAGGACAGGTTGATCCTACCGAGATTCAGAGCAATTGGTGAAGCCTACCAGTTAGCTCTGAAGAAAGAAGAGAAACTGTTGAGGAAAGCCCCATCGACCAAAGGCCGAATGACTAGTCGATGTGTGAAGACGGTTTTTGTGAAGGGACAAAATAGCGGAATGATGAGAGAAGACGTTGAAGATAATCGACATGCGGAAGGGACAACGACCATGGAGAAAGCACAAGAAAACCAACGGGATAGTCGAGACACCCACGGTCAAGGTGAGTATGATCGAAGTGGTCCAGCCTATAGAAAAGGAGCTGACAGACCAGCTGTATTCTATTATAAGTGTTGATGATTCAGAAACAAGACATACGAATGCCCAAAGAATCTTCACGTGGCAGATGAGTTGAAGCCCAGACATTGAAGAGATGAGCAAGTCGAAAAGAGGACGGAATCGAAATCCGACAATGGCGAAGAGGGTAGAGGAAAAGGTTGAAACATGAAGGCCAGGAGAACATTGGTTCATGATGACCGACATGACAAGAAGGATCCGACACAACGAAAGGCTATCTTTTAGACCAAAGTATTGATTGGTGATAGGTATTGCAAGACCATAGTCAATGGTGGAAGTACAAATAATTCAGTGTCAACAAAGGTAATCAAAAATTTGGGGTTGAGATGTCAAGAACACGTACACCCATACAAGATATCATGGTTACAGAAAGGACACCATGTGAAGGTAACGAGACAGTTCATGATAAACTTTAAGGTTGGGAAACTTGAAGATAGTGTACTGTGCGACATAATCCCAATTGATGCATGTCATCTTTTGTTAGGAAGGATATGGAAATATGATCAGAAGATGATCTATGATGGTCGAGCCAACACAGTTACAGTGTGGAAAAATGGCACGTCGAGGACACTGAAACCGAAGCAGGAGGATCAAGCTGACTGCAAGCAGGGAGAAATAAACTATTGGGAAAAGCGAGTGCTGGTATGCTCAGCGAAGGAATTCTTGGCAGAGGAGAAGAAACAGTCAGGATGTTTCGCCATCATTCTAAAAGGACCATGTGTCGAGAGGTTGACAATGGAGAATATTCAGATCAAAGTCGAAGAGATGCTCGACGAGTTCAGGAGCATATTAGTCGATGACACACCAATGGGATTTCCACCGATGAGAAGCATATCCCATTAGATAAACTTGATTCCAGGATTGATTTTTCCAAACAAGGAACCACATAGAATGACTCTGAAAGAGGGTTAGGAACTCAATCAACAAGTCCAAGAGTTGTGGACAGACGATTGATCAGAGAAAGTATGAGCCCGTGCGTGGTACCAAAAGTATTAGCACCGAAGAAGGGTGGAGAATGCAGGATGTGTATAGAATCCATATCTATCAACAAGAGCACGATCAAGTACAGGTTTCCATTTCCAAGGATGGATGACTTGATGGATTGTTTGAGTGGAGTGAGATACTTCACCAAGGTCGACCTAAAGGGTGGTTATCACCAGATAAGGGTCAGAGAAGGAGATGAATTGAAAACATCCTTCAGGAGGAAGGAAGGACTGTATGAGTGGTTAGTCATACCATTCAGACTGACTAATGCACCCAGTACATTGATGCGGTTGATGAATGAAGTACTGAAACATTTCTTGGGAAATTTTGTCGTAGTGCACCTTGACCACATATTGACATTCAGTTGAACCAAAGTCGAACATTTGGAGCACAGTCGACAAGTGTTGCGGAAGCTACAAGAAGAGAAGTTGATGGTGAACCTGTAGAAGTGTTTCTTCATGAAGGAAGAACTGGTGTACTTGGGATTCACAATCTCGGGTAAAGGGTTAGTGATGGAATCGAAGAAGGTGAAGGATATATTGGAGTGGCCAAAACCGAAAAGAATGAGAGGAATTCAAAGTTTCCATGGACTTTCTAGTTTTTACAGGAAGTTAATGATAGGATTCATTCGGATATGTGCACCATTGACAGAGTGCATGAAGAAAGGGGAGTTCAAATGGACAAAAGCTTTCTAGAAAGATTTCGACAAGTTGAAGTAGAAGGTGATGGAGATCCCAATGTTAGTGCTCCCATATTTCAACAAAAAATTTCAAGTCGATTGCGACGTGATTGGAATAGAAATTGGTGTAGTATTGAGCCAAGAGGGCCGACCAATTCCATTCTTCAGTGAGAAGTTGGATGAAGTGAAGAGGAAATATTCAGTCTATGACTAGGAGTTCTATGCTATTGTTTAAGCATTGAAGAAGTGGAGGCATTATTTGTTTCCCAAGGAATTTTTGTTGTACACAGATCACCAAGCACTGAGGTACTTGAATACTCAGTCAAAATTGAACCAGTGACACATGAAGTGGATCGAATTCCTGTAGGGATATACCTTCATGTTGCGACATAAGTCGAGCAAGTCGAACAAGGTTGCCAACACATTGAGTCGAAGAGTTTGATTGATGAACACGATAACAGCTTAGGCGACAGGAATAGAGTCTGTGAAGACAGAGTATGAGACCAACGAGGATTTTGCAAAAGCATGGAAGGCTAGTCGCGAAACATGGAGCATCAACAAAACTTCATACTTGGATTATTACATCGAGGAAGGATACCTATTAAGGGGACAATAGTTATGTATTCCCATAGGATCCATAAGAGAGAACCTAATCCAAGAGTTGCATAGTGGCGGATTAGCAAGTCATTTTGGCATCGACAAGATCAAGGAATTAGTCAAAGAAAATTACTATTGGCAACGAATTACCACAAATGTCGGTAAGTGGGTACGATAGTGTTGATTTTTCCAATTGAAAAAGGGAAGAAGTCAAAATACGAGGCTGTATGCACCATTACCAGTTCTGAATACCCCATGGGAGCACCTAAGTATGGATTTTGTGCTAGAATTTCCCAAGACGCAACAAGGAAGTGACTCAGTATTTGTTGTGGTCAACATATTTTTGAAGATGGATAAATTTATTCCATGTTGGAAGACAAGTGACCCCACGAGCATTGTTGTACTATTTTTCAAGGAGATAGTTAGATTGCATGGGTTTCTGAAGAGTATAACGTCAGACAAAGATACCATGTTTATGGGTCAGTTCTAGAGAACCCTATGGAAGAAAATGGACATAAAGTTGCAGCTTATCTTGGCATAGCATCTGCATACTGATGGACAAACCAAGGTGGTGAATAGAAGTTTTGGAAACCTTCGGAGGTGTTTGACGACCAACAGACCCAAGCAGTGGGAGAGTGTGTTAACGTAAGCATAATTCACATATAACAACTCTATGAATCATTCAACAGGTACGAGCCCATTCCATATTTTTCAAGGTCGAATACCATATGGATTGGTGGATTTAGTTGAGATACCGACAAAGATCAGAAAGAGTGCAGATGCAGACTCATTTGCAGAACATATGAAGGAAGTGCATGAAGATGTGCGTAAGCGCATTGAAAAGAGAAACATGGCATAAAAGTTGAGAGCCGATAGGAAGAAGAGGCTACAATCGTTTAGTGAAGGAGACATAGTCTATGCACACTTGAGAAAAGAGAGGTTCTCGAGAGGAACATTCAACAAGCTGAAGCTGAAGAATATTGGACCAAGTAAGATTCTGAAGAAGATTCCAAAAAATGCTTATGTGTTGGAGATGCCAAAGGAATTGAACATATCTCCTATGTTCAATGTCTCAGATCTATACAAGTATGACGAAGGTTCAACCAGCAGCAGCGTGGAAGTGTCGAACATCGACTGGACATGTCAAATTCCAGATCGACACAAGGAAGATATTGTGTAAGTATTGGAGGAACGTGAAGTTGGACACACGGGAAGTTCAAAAAAAGAAATAATATCTAGTTAGATGGATGGATGGTGAGTCGAACGAGGTGACATTGATTTTCAAGGAAGAATATAGGAGACTGACCGAGCAATCAAGTTCTTTTTCACCTGGGGATTTTGATGCAGGAGCATCGTGGCCTAGGAGAAATAGTCGAATTTGATTGACAGGAGAAGTCAACCAGGGGGGATTTTCGAGATCACTGATGCGAAAGGAAGACTAGTTGTCGAAGCCAAGTAGTTGAGCAGAAGTTTTCGATAGGCGATCGACATGAGTTAAAGGTCGAGAGTCGACAAGTCTGATGTCGACAGGTGATAGGAAACAAAAGATAAGGTGTTGAAGTTCGACATATGGTCGAACAGCGACACCAATAGATTGCGGTGAATGCCAAGCTTGGAGGACAAGGTGAACTGGAAACCATAGATACTAAGTGAATCCGACAAGTAAGTTCGAGGCTGATGAAGTGCAGTATGATTGAGGACTGTGATGGTACCGACTACTATAGCAAAGTCAAAGATGAAATATTAAAGGCAATAGTTGTTGGAGGTTGTCGACGAAGTTATGAGAAGTTATGAAGGTGGTTGGGATCATGCCAGATGTCACCACAAGTGGAGGTTGTGCAGCACGACTAGAGGGCACTAACAACTACAGGTCTGCAGGATCAGGGATAATTCGACAAACAAAGGAAGGACATCTTGGGAAATGGAGTGGACCTTGGGAAGAGTAGGAGAAGCAGAGCGGGGTAGAAGAGTAATGACAATGCATAGAGGAAGGGAGCATTCATCCATTTCTCATCGATTTCTTTCATTTAGTAGAGACAGTGAGAACGAGGAGGATCACATAGTCGAGAAACACACTGAGAGATATATTTGCAGTTCTGTATTTTGTAACAGGCTAAGGCGGACAAGTTTAGTTTCTTTGTATTTTTACACTGTAATTTATTCAAGTAATAGAAGCCATCTTATGGATTTTAGTTCACATCCAGTCTATGTGAGCACCCTGTGTGTTGTTGTGTGTTATTGTTAAGCAAGAGGGTCCGACCCGACCCACCTTTGTGCCATAAAGACATACCCTCTGGCGCTCCTCCTTCTATCTTTATCACCTACCATATCTGCATCAACATATCCATGTAGAACAGTGTCTGAAGCTCCAAAACATAATGCATGAGTGGTATTACTTCTCAAATACTTGAAAATCCACTGTATCGGATTCCAATGTTCATTACCAAGATTGTTCATATACCTGCTCACAACTCCCACTGCATGTGCAATTTCTAGTCTTGTGCACACCATGGAATACTTCAATTTTTCAATTGTTGATGAACATGGAACCTTCGACATGTATTTTATCTCTTCCTATGTCTTGGGACACATCTCCTTACTTAGTTTTAAATGTATGGCCAAAGGTGTACTAACAGGTTTTGCATTTTGCATTATAAACATCTCCAACACATTTTATATGTACTCACCCTGAGACAATTTCAATTTGTGATTTTTTCTATCTCTTGTTATTCTCATACCGGGGATTTTCTTTGCAACACCCAAATCCTTCATCGCAAATGAATTAGCTAACTTCTTTTTTAGCACATTTATATCCTTCACGTTAGACCCTAGAACAAAAATGTCATCCACATACAATAACAAGAAAATATATTTTCCATTATCTAGCCTCTTGAAATAAACACAGTTCTCAGAATGTCATTACTATAACCTTTTTCTGTCATAAACCTGTTAAATTTCAAATACCACTTCCTTGGAGCTTGCATCAATCCATACAAGCTCTTCTTCAACCTACATACTAAATTATCCTTCCCTCTGACCTTATACCCCTGTGGATGTTGCATATAAATCTCTTCCTCCAAATCCCCATGGAGAAAAGTTTTTCTACATATAACTGTTCAAGATGCAAATCTTCTACCACCACTGGACTTAAAATAGTTCTAATTGAAGTCATTTTAACAGCAGGAGACAATATTTCATCAAAATCTATAGCATTCTTTTATGGAAACCCTTTAAAAACAATTATGCCCTTGTACCACTTCTTACCTCCATAAATTCTTCCTTTAACCTATAAACCCTTTTATTTTGCAATGCTCTTTTACATACAGGAAATTGAACCAAATCCCAAACGAATTTTCTAACCAATGAGTCCATTTCCCCATTCATGCCTTGCTCCAATTTCTTTCTAGTTTCCAATAGCACTGCTTCTTCATAACATTCTGGTTCAACATAATGAATTGTCAATAAATAATACATTTCAAACGAGAGTATCGTTCAGGGGGTCTAATTGACATGGTATATATTCTAACACTTGCAGGAGTTTCAGGTACCTATCGTTGTTCTTTATTTTTGGACACTTTTGGAACTTCAATTTCTTTAATTTCATTAAGCACTGTGTACTCTATGTTTTCCTTTTCTAGATTCTTTCCCCACAACTGATCTTTATACATGACATTTTCGTTGAATACCACAACTCTACTGCTAATGATTTTGTTACTTTCATAATCGCATAAGCAATAACCAAAATCATCAACTCTGTATCCAATAAGGGTACATTTCTTGGATTTAGACTCAAGCTTTGTTCTATTTTCTTTATCAATATGGACAAATGCTTCTCAACGAAAAGTTCTCAGAAATGAGTAGTTTACCTTTTTACCTGTCCATACCTCCTCTAGAATCCCACCATCCCATGCACTTGAAGTCCCTCTATTTATTAAGTAAAAACCAATACCTACAACATTTGCCCAAAATTGTAAGGGAAACCCTACATGCAATCTCATACACCTTGCACACTCCATGATTGTTCTGTTAATTCTATTTGGAAAACCATTTTCTTGTGGTGTTCTTGGAACAGTACTCTCTCCATGAATCCCATGGTATGAACACTAACTATCAAAATTCTTGCAATGGTATTCACCTACATTATCGGATCTGAGACACTTTAACATTTTTCCTTTCTCATTCTTAACAAAAATTTCAACTTTTAAAAAGTAGAAAACACATCATATTTTTGTCTAATACTGCAATAAACCAAATTTTTTCTAGTTTCATCATCAATAAAAGTAACATAATAATGAGAGACACCAATAGATTGTATATGAGCCAGTCCCCATACATCTATATGCACAAGCTCCAACTTTTCACTCTTCTTTTGTTTCTCAACCTTGAGAAATATGACTCTCTTCTAGTTTCCATAAACATAGTTTTCATATAATTCCAAACTTACCTGCTTCAAATCTGGCAGTAACTTCCTTGAGTGTAGAGTATGCATCCCTTCTCACTCATGTGGAAAATCCTATGATGCCACAATGTTCTATATGTTTCTGTGGAATCTACATATATATAAGAATTTGTATTATGATGACATAAATACAACAAAATTATCCTATCTCCTTTTTCTACCACCATTGATCCTTTACTGATATTCCACCACATTTCTCTAGATGTAGATAAATAACCACCATCTCCCAATTTCCCTATTAAGATAATATTTATTTTCATAGAAGGAATATGCCTTAGACCTTCCAACAACCATTCACCTCCATTCTTTAGCTTTATCCCTACCTTACAACAGAGACATGAATATACGTGATTCACCCAATTCTGGTTACATCCACAAAGAATTTACCATCCCTTTTTATTATACACTACAATAAATAAAGGGATACAACCCACAACACATCTACTACAATTTCATCTTCACTCTCTCATAGTCTCTCTCACACAATCATAGAGATATTTACAATAATAAAATATAGAGTCGTATTACAATTTATTCCTTTTAAAGAGTGGTTACCATGGGCCCATAAATCACCCATTATTGACCAAGTCATGACTATGAAATTACAATATTTTACAGGGCATTGTTTAAAAAAATTTCACTATGGGGGTGTTGCACTATAGTGGGAGGGCAATCCCTTACAGACCCCCTTGCCATGGGCTGGGATCCAGAAATGGCTAAAACATGAACCATGAATAAGGAAGATCAGGCTCCACAACCAACAAAGAACACTCAAAAGGGGACTCCTGGAAAGAATTCTATGACAACACTCCCACTTATAGTGAACTACTTTTGCAACTAGGAGGCATGGCCAATGTCAGAACAAAATATAATTCCAATAGGCCTTGTTTATCCCCAAGATGTTGCTACAGTTATTGGGTATGTACATCCTCTACCTAAACATCCTAAAAAGTTCCTCCCCAAATTCAATTCCAAAAAGAAATAATTTACATATGACCATATCATGAAATTCATGCTAGCTATAAGGCTCATTAATGTAGAACATGAAGATTTGTTTGTATCCTATTTCCTTAAAAATTTGAATGGGGATACAATACCTAGTACTTCTCCCTCGGAAAAGAATCAATTAATAATTGGTTTGATTTCGACTGCACCTTCTTATTCAAATTCAAAGATGATAAAATCCCAACTGCTTTCATTTTTGAGGTATCTAGGATCAAGATTGGCGCCAAATAAAAAATTAAAGAATTTAATCAAAGGTTTTATCTTTGAGAAATAAGATCTCGAATTACTCTAAACCTATTGAAGATCTTACCATTGAGTTTTATATTTCAAACCTACGAGGACAATTTCTATGCTTGTTAATAGAGTTGATAAAACTACAATTGAATAAACCTTCCAAGCGGTGGTAAAAGTGGAAAAAGACACAATCAATCTAAAGTGAAATACAGAGGGTGAGGAAGAGCATGGTACTTCATCTAGTAAGAGGAAAACTCTACAAACTAAAATTCCTTCTAAAAATAAGGGCAAAGATTCCATGGACCAGAGAACTTGAAAATAATTGTTAAAAAACTTTAAAATGAAATAATCAACCTAAAAAGAGGATTAGTGAAGGGTCATCAACAAAAAAATATTTTAGACCACCTTTTAAAAATAAGTTTCCACCAAATAATAAAACCACACCACCCATCAATTTGATTTATATGTAGGACTTTCTAAATGTATTCAAATCCTTCATTTCAGGATATGAATAGTCCTTGGGAATAAATTATGATGAATTTGAAGAGGAAAGAGAAGAAGGTGAATAAATAGAGGAAGGGTATGAACCATGAGGACAAATGATTAACCAAATCTTGGATGTTTCTTCTTCAATGTTTGAAGAAGACGTAGACGAAGACCAAGAACAAGTCCACATGGCCCAAAATGCATACAATACAAGAAGTCAGGGCTTACCTAGAGCATCGGATTCCCCATCCATAACTAATCCTCTCAAGAGAAATACAAGATAAATATAGACACCTCCAAATGTACCTTAGTCTTATGGGCTTGCCATGATATTGAATATGACTTCATCGAGCACATGAATAAAGCCAAAGCTAACATTTATCTCTATTAGTTGATTAAATTACCTTCATCAATATCCTCGAATAATCATGTGCTAGGAAGGGTAAAAACATCATTGAAGGAGAAAATAGAAATTCACGAAAATCCAAGCAATAAGAAACAACCTATTGTAAATGCCTCTTTAATAAATAAAATGTCTAACTCTAACACTCCCTTTCTTCGAACTTTTTAAATTTTCAATATAAATGTAAATAATTGCATGGTTGACTCAATTTCCTCTTTGAATGTTATTCCCTATTATGTATGTAAAAATTTAATTGCTGAACCAAAGAAGTGCGAAACTCAAGTAGTGCAATTAGATAGGTCGAAGGTCGAAGTCCTTGGAGAACTTAAAAATGTCTTAATGTGACTAGTAGTTAGTCCCAATGTATAAAAAACTATTGAAAGCATTAGGGTGGACATTGTAGATGCATATGGGTTATTGGTAGGGAATGATTTAAGAAACTAGATGGATACTCTGTCACCGACTAGTCACATATGTGGTTTTCATACAATAAGAAACAAAAAAAAATCAAATTCAATCAAGAAAGATACATGAAATCCATAACTACAAATATGGATGAACCAAATGAACCTGTGATATTTATTAATTCAATTATAAGGAATTACTACTTAGTCACATTCTTTGGGTACATTGATGTTGATCCATCCCCACATGTAAAAAACTAATAATAAATATGAACTCCTTCATTCCACTCAAGTTTAAAACTAATAATAAATATGAACTCCTTCATTCCACTCAAGTTTTAGATCCCAACTATAACATAGTAGGAATAGGATATACTAACATAGATGCAAGTACTAACTTTTACACATCACATCTTGATGGCACCAAGTATAAAGAGGGCGGAAGTGCTGGTTGCATTCTAAGAGATCCACAAGGAAACAAAAAGTTGATTACATGCAAACTAGAGGTTCAATGCATGAATAACATTGTTGAATAAGAATTCTTGATTCAAGATTTAGAGAGGTGGTGGACATGAATGTAAAATTGTTTTGAATGTTTTTGGTGATTTTGATATCATTGTTAAATAGGTTCATAACTCAACCAACTATATTTCAAGTCACATGAAAATCTACTAGAATGAGGTACTGAATCTAATAATATATTTTGATACTTTAATATTATTTATATCTTCGAATATAGATTTATGGAGTTGATTTATTAGCAAACACCACCTCTAGAATAATTCCATCTCCATGGTTTATAACTAACACCTTTTTAGTGGAATTTCTTTTTTTGCCTGCAATACTAGACAACATAACCAACTAGAGAGTATTTCACGATCATGAATAGCTCATCAATTTCCTCACCTTCAATAACACTTTTTCAAGGATTCAGCTATTGATGAAATACAACATGAAGACTCCCACAAGGACTAATAGAAATCCATTAAATACCAGTTAGATACCTCTAAAAACCTGGATCCCAAAGTTCGTGACAAGATTGAAAATTTTTTATGACTTGCAAGACAAATTCAAGAGGGCAACTAATTGCAAGCTGAACAACTCCTGAATGAAGTATGACATCATTAACTTACGCATAAAAGGAAATCTTGACACCATTAATTTCGAAGCTCAATGCATTCCACATGAAAAGGTCATGCTTATTTAATTATTTAGATAATACAAGCAGATATTTGCATGGACATATGATGTAACAACCCAATGCCCTCAATATGCCTTTGGGATATGGGGCATATAATTTTTCCTTAAAAAAAATTCCAAACAACGAAAAGGTTAGCCCATACATTGCATGTTATGTAATTATTTAATTTATGTTGATCATATAATTAGTTAATAATTATAACTAATTGGCATTAGTAAGGCACTTTATTTATTAATTAACCATTAACTTCAAATTTATTAAATATGCTCAATATAATAAAAGTTTATTCATTATTATGCTTAACTACTAAAGCATAAGAAACATGCTCTATCCAAAACAATAAAATCCCTTTATAAACGAAACACTTATATATACAAAAAACACTCTAAAGTACTATTATATCAAGTAACATAAGTTTATTGTATACTTTTGAATGGAATTTCCAACCATAGTAGTTAGCTCTACATTGTCAATATATCTACATATACTAACTTCAATTAGATTTCTATCCATCAGATACTTAATAAGTAATGAAATTTTATTCAAGAAGGATCCTCGAATTATACATTCCCACATAATTCCTATATTTGTCATCACACAATATGTTTCAATTAAGGCATAATACAAACCTTCTAATTAAATTCTTATTAAAATATACCAATTCCAGTTTACTCAACCATTATAATCATAAATCCTATAATAGC